>PVJD01000339.1:0-480861 GCA_004026545.1 Mormoops blainvillei
TAATCTATCAAATAGATGTTAGCTGTATTTCATTCTCTGTATACAAGTAAAATTGTAAATACAGGTAAAGTCAAATTTCTGTCTCTAACCTAATATAAAGATATATAGCTAAGATGATATGATATATATGATAATATATGTGTAATAAAACTGACAGCCCAATTTTCAGATTTAATAAATTTCAAATGTAAAGGTTAATAACATAATGTAATAATAAAAAGTAAAGATTAGTTTCAATTCTAATTTTCTAATTTCTAGGATTGGTGGGTGACCATAAAATTTACTATCCAAGCAGGGCATGAAAGCTGTTAAGAAAGAACAGTGGGTGCTATTCACTACAGTGATTCCCCACATTCAAACATGGGTATATGGTCACTGTATGAATAGGAAAAGGCTTCACATGAGAAAGAGTTGATATCTAAAATGGATCTTGAAGAAATGGATCTTGAAGACTGAATGTTGTAGAAAAACTTGCATATGAATGGAAAAGTCATTAACCTTCTAAAAACATAAAAATCAGCCTTTCTATTATGGCTCTTGAACACTTGTATCAAAATCCAAATATATTTCCTTGGAAGATGAAGACATTTGACATTTATTAATATATTAGAAACAGTGATACATTTGTTTAGCTATTGTCATTTTCAAAATGAAAGTGCAGTAAAGAAAGTTTATATATTTTTAAAAAATGTTTTAATTTATTGATTTTAGAGAGAGAGGAAGAGAGAAAGAGAAAGAGAGAGAGAGAATATTGTTGTTTCACTTATTTATGCATTCATTGGTTGCTTCTTGTATGTACCCTGACTGGGGGTTGAACCTGTAATCTTGACGTATCAGGACAATGCTTCAATCAACTTAGCTACCAAGCCAGGGCAAGAAGTCATTCATATTTTTAATAAGGGGATCATATCGGCTAGAGTTAAGTGGAGATTTTAGATAGTTAAAGGCCGACAGAAGAACTCTGGACACACACAGGCCATTAACCTAGGACAGGGAACGGATTGAAGACAAATTGCTGTTTAACAACTTCAATGAAATCAAAACTAAACTTTATGAAATTTAATTTAAAAATAAGAAAATATAGGTAAATAACATAACACAAATAAAATATAATAAATAAATTATAAATAATTGGCTGAGATTTTAATATTTAAAAAAATTATTGATGAGAGAGAGAGGGAGACATTGATTTGTTCTACCTTTTTATTTATTCATTGGTTGTTCCTTATATGTGTCTGACTTGGGATCAAACCCACAACCTTGGAGTATTGGGAAGACACTAACCAACTAAGCCACCTGGCCAGGACTGAAATTTTAGAATGATTTAAGAAATAACTCCAGAACCACAGATTTTTTCCCCAATTTTAAGTGCATTCCAGATTTTTTTTTCATTCTATAGCTTTCTTGGTATCCTTCCATGGGTTTCATGAGTCCTAACTATTAAATCTGTTGGTAAACTTGACACTTTTTTCTCTCTTGATATCACTAGGCCTACCTTCTTTAAATTAAGGCATACCAAATATGTATCTTTAATCAATGTTAAATAGGAGAAGAAATAGTGGCCATTCTTTCCTTTTTCCTAATTTTAGCAAGAATCTCCATATAGTTTTCCCATTAAGTAATGGGAATAAATTAAAACACCCTAAAATAAGTGTGTCCCAAGGAAATTATTTTGGAGAATATTGAAATCATTCAAGAAAAAAAGGAAAGAGACCTGACATATTGTTTATTCTTTATAATCTACACATATGACAAAGTATAATAGAATAGTAAAATTGTCATTTGTTTTTCCATATATCTGTATTATGTGAAATGAAAAGGAGCACCAGTTGCTATTATTTCAGATAGCTGATTTTAGAGGCCATTAGACCTAAAAAAATATATTCCCATACTACAACTTCTTACTCAAGTACATTAATACAATTTTAATATAATGCTATTATTTAAAATAATTTGGGTCAATCTATTACACCTCTAAAATACTCTCTGTTAACCTTTATATGATAAATCTAATACTGAAAATGTGAATAAGTTGGGAGGCAGTGATGGAATGGGGCCTCAGTAAGGTATATTTTATAATTTTGCAACTATTTTTGAGACTTTTGAAAGTTAACTTATTTTAACTAAATTTCAGTTATTCTATCTGTACAGTGAGTATCTCTTGTGCTATCCATGTTCATTCTCCCTATCCACTTACCTAAACTATCATTATGATAGCAAATTATACTAGGTTCTTTTTCCTTTTATTTATTGAAAACTTGATGTCCTCCACAGGCAAAGAGAAAGTTCCAGTTCTTTTTCTTTATATGCACTATATCAGTCAGGAGAAATACTGTGTTAAATTCTGTTTTTATTTAAGCTTACATTTTCACTGTTAAAAGAAAAAGAAATACACACACGTAAATATGATATCATGTAGACAGGTAAGAGTTCCCATTAGGTCAGTCCAGATCATGCTGCAGTGCTGTAAAACTCTCAAAACTTCAGCAGTTTACACTAGAAACTTTTGTTTCTTCCTTGTGCAATCTGGGCCTTGCTCATTGCACGTTCTCTAGGACCAAGGACAACCAAGACTGCTGCTTGATAGCCTCCTGTTCACTGGCTTACGGGAAAGGAGCCCCAGCAGGGACTTGCACAGTCTGGTGTTGTATTCTGGTAGAGACACGTCATTCCCTGCACCACTCACTGGCGAGAATAGCACCCCATCTGACTACATAGGGCCCAGAGGTTCTGCTCTTTTCAAGCTGGGTTGTGGGCAAAAGACATTACTAATGAGAAGTAGCTCTAAAACTCACATTAGGCAAAGCCATTGGTTCAGAAATCATAAAAATGTTGGCCTACATTAATTTCAGATGTCACCTGGTCAGGCTGGTTGGGTTGATACTAGCCCTTTGGTGATCATTAGAAAGATAAAACTAAATAAAAAAATTATTATTTGGAAGCAAGCAGGGGTGAAAGTTGAGAGCATTAAAAGAAAACAAAAACTAGAAATACCTGGCACAGAACTCATAAGCCAGCTTTTTAAAAAGAATCCTACAGCTATGAAAATCAGTGAGTTTAGTTCTTTGTTTTTAATCATTGGCATTTAACAAGCTACTGGATGATCTTCATTCTTATGCTACAGCAAAAATTCACCCTCTCTGTAGAGTCTTCTCTACTAGAACTAATCTAGTTCTCTTCAGTTAATCAGTCAGATACTGACCTAGAAATACCTCTCTCTAAGCATTCTGCCTACTACCTTCTTATGTACATTTTTTATTTCTTACTTGTGATCATCCCTTTGCCCAGACTATAACTGCTCCCCAGTCAGAGCCCTCATCTATCTTGTTAGCCCACGTGTCTTTGGAGCCTACTACGCAGTGACGGCTCTCTCTGACTTGCGAATTCCTCCTGTCGCTGCTCTCTGGAACTCTAGTGTGGCACGTTGGACCTTCAGTCACAAGCCCTTTGATGTTCTTCTGGCAGTACTTAATGACTTCTAAATCATTAAATATTATTAAATATTCTCTTTAGGATCATTGAATAAACTATTTACTGAAGACACTTAGCTAGACATCAGAGACTTGAGTCTTCATCATCATCATCATCATCATCATTATCATCATCATCATAGCAAATAACTATCCAGCAGTTACTATGTCCCAGGTAAAGTTTTCCATATTTTAGTTCACTTGGCCCCAAACAATCACCCTGGAGATAGTTACTATTATTATCTTAATTTTACATGTGAGGAATTGGTCCAAGGTTAAAAGAATAATAAATGGTAGAACCAGGACTTGATATTACACAGCCTGGCTCTAGAGCCTGTGCTTTTACTCACTAAGCTAAAATGCCCCTTAATTACAAATTTCACCTTAACTAAAGTTTCTAACTTTTGAGTACTTATTTGTCCTGGTTTTTTTTTTCCCTTCTATAAAAAAACAAGTTTGAGACCGAATGGTCAAAAAATCCTCAGATCTCGCTCTCCACTTGATGAATCTATGAACAGGGAGAAAGAAAAAATTTTGAAATACAAATCTTTAGAGACAAGAATTCTCACCTTTTCCACCCAATATAACTGACAGAAGTGACACCAATCTTGCTTATAACGTCTTATGTTGTCATGTTGTTATACTTCAAAGACAAGAAATAATTATACCCATTCAAATAAGGGAGGTTTACTGATTATAATTAATTAATGACAAACATAAATCAGTTTTAAGAATGCCTTGCCCAAGATGAGTAGAACTGTCATATGTTATAACCAAGAGAAAGTTAGGAATCAAAGTCATTTGAAGAAACTAGTCATAAATACATTAAAAATTTCTCTGAAAAGTTCAAAATCACTAACATTTTTTTAGCACTTAAATGTCTCTGAGAAGCAGTTAAATATAGAAACTTCATTTTATACTCAAACATGTGTGGGAAATGTTAGTTTAAGCAAAATTAAGCAAATTTCTTAGAATCTTTACTATGATAATAAAATCATATACTTCTGTCAGAAAGACCAGCCTTGCTCAGCTTACATAGATATGGAACTCCTACCTGTCTCATGAACATCTTGTGTATTTAATGATCCCTGAAACATCCTTTAATAAATAGTAATTTTGGAGTTAAAAATATGAAAAAATTGTGAGTTTATTTTAAATGTTATAGAACTTGAAACAAAATTTAGCTTTAGCTTGAAACAAAATATAACTTTCTGATCAAAAGTTTAATTTTTCTGTGGCCTATTATAGATAGATAGATAGATAGGGAGATAGATAGATAGATGTAGATATACTGACATTGATTGTTAAATGTGTATGTGTATAGGCTCATATATATCTCTATATACGGGGTGGGGGGAGGTCCAAAAATGGAATTTATTTATAAAATATTGGGTATTTATTTACATATTTAAACTTCAGTCACCTTCAAAACACTCTCTATTTGATGCACTATACACCTATTGAAACTTTTTTCCACTGCTCAATACAGTTTTTGAACTTGTCAATTTTGATGCCTTTTTAGTGCTTCTGCCATTTTTTGTTCCACCTCTCCCACATTAACCACACATTTCCCTTTGAGGGCTGTTTTCATCTGGGGAAATAAAAAAGTCACTCAGGGTAAGATCAATTGAAAAGGGAGGGTGGGGCATAGCAGTCATACCATTTTTGGTCAAAAACTGCCGAACACTCAGTGCAGTGTGGGCAGGTGCACTCCTAACTCACCCACCATGAAATGGGCAAACACGTTGAGTCTTCAAAAAATATCACCGAAGCCAAACACAACCCCTCACAACAACGCCAGCTGGTGCACTGATACAAATGGGTTCCTAGAACACTCACCTAGTGGGGAAGCCTGTACTAGAAGGGGCCCACCCTCCAGGAAATAATTCCAGTTTTGTTGTGTCCCCCCTCATATATGAATATATAACTATAACTATATAAAAATGCAAACCACCTCAACTGAGTTCTGGCAAAGCAATTAATTAGATTTCTAAAAATGTTTATGAACAATGTGAATATCAATACTAGAAAACTCTCATTAATAAAGATATCCATGTTCTCAAAAGAATATTTTGTAGGGGTGCGGTTTTGTTAAAATCACTTTAGCTAGGTTAATAATGTTCAGTGACATATAAACGTCACTCATTTTTTTCCCCAAGCTACAACTTGCTGTTACAAAGGTCAGCAGTTATAGTCCTCAGAGGATTCTTAGAATATAGAAAAAGGAAATTTGAAACTATTTGTTCTGTCACCTGTTCCCAGAAAAACTGACATAATTTAATATGAAGACTCTTCTCCTTTACCTCATTAAACTGGCAAAGGAGAGCTGGATGGAGTTCTAAGTTATTTATGACTTACAACTTATAAAATACAAGTTTGAGATTTTAACCCCTACTTGCTACAACTGCCTTCCCATGGCCCACCCACTAGCCAAAATCATCTATGTGCATATAATAAAAATCCTGGGGCAAAAATCCCATTTAACTTAGCCAAGGCAAATGCAAATAAGAATACACGGTGTAATATTAATGCACCATCACCTTTGGCTTTTAGCAAAACAATGATTTGAGGAGACTTATCCTTTATACAGCCATGGCTTGGAATCAGCGAGTTACATGCTCTACCCAGCAAGGCTGTCATTTAAAATTGAAGGGCAAATAAAGAGCTTCCTAGACAAAATAAAGTTAAAGGATTTTACTTCCTCCAAACCAGCATTGTAAGAAATATTAAAAATCTCTTCTTTAAGAAGAGATATATATAGAGAAAACATAGGTACAGTATAAAAATGGCAATAAATAAGTACCTATCTATAATAACCTTAACTATAAATGGACTAAATACTTCAATTAAAAGACATAGAATAGCCAAATGCATAATAAAACACGACCTGTATATATGCTGTCTACGAGAGACCTGCCTCAGAGCAAAAGATTTCCAAAGACTGAGAGGAAAGGGATGGAAAAAAAATATTCCATGCAAATGAACATTTAACAAAAAAAGCTGGGGTAGCAATACTTATATCTGACAAAATGGACTTCAAAAAAAAGGCCAGAAGAAAAGAGAAAGAGAGTCACTACATAATACTAAATGGATTAATCCAACAAGAAGGTATAATCTTGATAAATCCATATACACCCAATGCAGGTGCACCTAAGTATATTTTTAAAATCTTGGTGGACTTTAAGAAAGGTATCAACAACAATGCTGTCATAAGAGAGAATTTTAATACCCCACTGTCAACAATGGGTAGATCTTCCAGACAAAAAATAAACAAGGATGTAGCATCATTAAATGACACACTAAATCAAATGGACATAATTGATATTTACAGAACATTTCATCCCCCAAAAAGTGGAATATGCATTCTTTTTAAGCACACATGTATCATTCTCAAAGACAGATCACATGTTAGGTCACAAAATGTCATAAATTCAAGAAAATTGAAATCATATCAAGCATTTTCTCAGATCACATTGGCATGAAACTAGAAATCAATCTCAATAAAATAGCAGCATTTACAATACCCAAGGTCTAGAAATAGCCCAAGTGCCCATCATTAGGTGAGTGGATAAAACAACTGTGGTACATTTTTACAATGGTATACTATGCAGCAGTAAGAAAGAAGAAACTCTTACATTTTGCAACAGCATGGATGGAACTGGAGAATATTATGCTAAGTGAATTAAGCCTGTCAGTGGAAGACAAATACCACATGATCTCGCTTATATATGTGGAATCTAATGAACACAATTAACTAACAAAGAAAATAGTAACAGAAGGTTAGATACGTGAAACAGACTGACAGCTGCCATAAAGGATGAGGTGGGGAACTGGATGGAAGATGGTGAAGGGATTAACCAAAGAACATTTATGCAAAACCCAAGGACACTGGCAAGAATATGGAAATTGATTTAGGGAGAGAGAGGATGGGGTGGTGGTGGGGAAAGGAAGAAAAAGCAGGAACAACTGTAATATAAAAAAAACAGTAAAATAAATAAATTAGAAAAGAATCAATGGGTTACAAAAGATGAAAAGAGGATACAGTCAAAGTATGAACAAGAAATAGTAAAGAAAAAGAAATTTAAAATCTTTCAAATAGGACTCCATTGTAGTGGTTGAGGTTAGAAGTTAACTGCACAGGTGGTAAGCGGGGTCTCCCCAGTATATTTTAGAGTTTCAGAAACCAAAATGTGAGTCATCTATCACAGGAGTGCCCAGGAAAAACAAACTGTTACATTTATTTGCTTTTGCCTAGAATTATTTTAAGCCCATGTGCTAACTTAGGTTCTGTAATGCTATCTCTGGACATTGGAAGTTATATATGTGTTTAATTGTTTGAGATTCTGGAAAAAAAAAGAAATAATTATCACTTAAAATTATAGCTTTGTTGACCAAACTTTTTTAGAAACTGTGACAAATGGAGAGGCTTAAAATACATTATTTGTATACATAGGCTGGTATAATTCAACTCCAGGAACAGAATGCTGAGATAGAAGAGGCAATTTTTCAAGCAGATAGGATGATACTCAAAAGAAAAGGTTTGTGTCCTTCGAAGTTCCCTGGTAGAATAAAATGACATGGGCATGAAGGGAAAAATCTAATATATACCAAGAAGAAGCCACATTTCAAAGAGTTTCTGATAAATCTTTTTATAATATGCAAAATCACAGCTTTCTAGGCCTTTATTACAGATAAATGAAAAAGATTATTAGTAGTTGGCCATAAAGCTAGCCTTCTTCAATTTGTAAAAGTATTACCAAATTTCTAAACATGACTTTTCATGATGCTCCTTTTTCAGAGGTAGTACTAGGAAAGGATATCATGGATGCTATTTTAAATGTGTCATATTTAATCTTCTAATCTGCCAATTTTTTTGACCAAAAGATGAGCTCATGTACAAGCTGACAAGAGGTGATGATGAGTCTAGACTTTCTTGAAGGCTGTTAAAAGTTTAAGTCCCCCCATTGTGCAGATGCTCTCTGAATTGGCTTGGCAATTTTTCTAATGACAGCTGCTGTCAGGTGAGAGGGCAAATTATTCAGTTCAAATGGGAATGTTGTCAGGAGCAGTGAAAGGGTGCTAGAAATAGAAGTGGGGCTAGACAGTGGAAAAAGGGACTTGTGTAAACTTACCAAACCTCTCTGGGAATGCTGGGTGTTTCATTTTCCCCTCGGTGTGCTTTAAAATCATTGCTTCTGCTGATGATACACTTCTTTTACATAGAAAGTAAAGTGTAAAGCTTATTAAGATTAGCTGATATTAAAAAACAAACAAACAAAACAAACTCAGTCTAGAGACTTTGGCCTTGATATCCCTAAGTCTGAGAGTTCCTTATAAATGATGTTACTATCAATTACTTTTATTAGTAGCAGTAGTACCAATACTAACATAAGTATACTATAAATACTTATTACTTTAATGTAATATCCATAAATCTATAACTTTCAATGATTTCTCTGGTAGTGGTCAACCAAAATAGTTTAGAATTTTATACTGGAATTTGGGTAATTATTTTCTGTAGGGAATTTGGGGTCTAAGACCTAATGGGGATTATTGAAAATCTTATAGCTGACTGTGGTATCCCAAATGAATAGAACTGGAATTATGTCAGCCTCTGATGGAAGATAAGAGCTTAGGGCATTTTAGAGCACTTGGTATAGTTGTCGTTTTATTTGTTTACTTTTATTTTTATCTTCTCAGTGTTTCTTTTTAAAATTTCTTTTTTCCCCCAGCCCTACCTTTCTCCACCTCCCACCCTCAATCCTTTTTAAAATTTCTGAATTAGTTTCCAATTTTTATAAAATTGGAGAATTTACATAAAGAATACAAATTCTTATTTTCTAAGAAAAAGCACATATATGGCATGAGACCACACAGATCACAATTCAACCATGGTAAGAGTAAGCTCCAACTGAATAGCTACAGCTCCTTGCAAATGCTTTCAGGTCAGCATAGTCCCCACCTAGCTGGTGTCACACACTTAGGTGACCTATCTGGTCTCTCTATAAGTGCCTGAGACTGAGAATTTTGCAATAGACAATGAAATATCTAAGCAGCAATAGGTTCTCACTGGTGACTAGGAAAAAAAAATAGATAAATTTAAAAACAATATAACAAATTATTCAAATCTTACTTAGGATCTGAGAGGTCTAGCAACTGGAAGCCTGACCTTGGAGCAATAATTTTTACCCAGTTGCCTTTACAGTCCCAAGACAAAGGTATGTCTCCATTAATAGGAGAGACAGGGACAGGTTACTCAAAAGTAACAAGGACTAGAGCTCACGCAAATGCTAAATTATATAATGTGAGGGCCCTGATGATGGACAAAGAATAGTAAATAATAATGATGATAATAATAATAATAAAAGGATTTCAAAAACTAAGTCACACTGTCATAGTTGGAAGTGCAGCACATATAACTTAAAACTGGGTTGCAGTAGACACAGCTTGTTTGCTACCCAGTGCCTTAGGTCAAGGTTGACGTTGGAACCTGGCAGTGAGTCCCAGCTTCAGGAAGAGCTTCAGGAGACCACTGCTGCTGTGAGGATGAGAATGGATGAAGAGACACAAGACTGAGCTCTAATAGTTGTGTGTTTCTGGGATAAAGCCCCACAGTGTTAACATGGCAAACACAACTACTGGTTTTAGCCTGATGAAAAAACTTTTAAGTTGTGGGACTAGAGAAGGGAGAGTCAAGTACAACAATTTTGTTTGGAGGTTGTATTCTTTACAGGAGATGCATACTTTTGGCGCAGCCAGTACATGACAACTCCCCTCCATCCAAGGACTTTATTCTCAAAATGTTTTATTATAAGGTTACGTTAAAGAAACATGCTATTCCACAAAATACATTAAAGCTCAAGGTAACACTGATATTTAGCCTTGTGACCTTAGGCAGAGGACACTTTCCCTCTTTCTAAGTCACAGAGTAAGTCACGATAGCAACCTTAGACTTTAACTGAAGCTACATGATAAATGTCCAGTGTCATTATCTGAAGTGTCCCTGAATTCACAAGGTCAGTGTCAGATATGGGGACCTAGGTATTAACCATGCTCTTTGTCTACATTGACATTTGACTTATGTTATCAACCAAAGAGGGAGCCTTTCTAGCAGATGAGTCTGATGCAGACATTACAGGAAACAGCAGAGAACAGGGCCACAGAATAATATCTGGATGAACTGGGATAAAATACTCAGAGTTTCCATTCCCATATGTAAAGTAAATACAATATTAACTATCTATTACCAGGGTTGTTATGAAGATTACTTGAATAAACCATATACAGTATTCAGATGTGATCTTTCATTCAATAAATATTGATGATGATGATGATGATGGTGATGACGATGATGAAGGTGATGTAATGGTGACAACCAGGTGGACTGCAATTGGAAGAAAACCAAATTTAACACTGCCCAGAATGCAATGAAGCATTTTGCGGATCAGGTTCTAGCAATTATTCTAGTCAGTAGATCAAGCCAGGTGGATACATGGTTTCTCCTGGCTAACTCCCACTTTTCCATCTAGTCTCAACCTTGATGCCACTTCTGGGAAACGTTCTGACACACTAAATTGAGTCAGGCTCTTTGGCTTTTGTGCCCATGATATTCTATCATCCCCACACCACTTTTCATGACTCCTTGTGAGGAACTATTTAATTATTTGGTCTCTGTATCAGTAAACTATAAACTCTATGACAGTTGGGATCATTATAATTTATGATCTACACTAAGTACAGCATTAAGTAGATAAAAGGTATTTGCTAAACACTCACCTAATATATGAATTAAATTATATATTAATTGTCGCAGTATACCAAGTCCCTCATCTCCAAACTCAGGTTAGAGTTCCATGTGTAAAGCCATTAGATATAAAACCAGAAGCATTCAGAACTGTTGTGATAATTTCCAACTTTAATCTGAAGGCGTTATAAAGTAAAAGTACAAAATTGTTGGTGTTACATAAATCCAGAACTAATTCGAGAGATTTATAACATCCTATGTTTGGAAATCAGGAGGGTGATTAGTTATGTACTGGAAGGCTAGGAACAGTTTCTGGTCCTGGAATAAGGCAATGTTTACTTAACATGCAATACATTACAACACTTAATTATTCATTCACATGGCAACTATTTCAGTAACTCTTATCCTAGATTTGGGGGATGCGATAGTGACGTTATTAATATGGTCCTTTGTTTCCATGGAGATTGGAGAGAAGGAAGGAAGGAAGGAAGGAAGGAAGGAAGGAAGGAAGGAAGGAAGAAAGAAAGAAAGAAAGAAAGAAAGAAAGAAAGAAAGAAAGAAAGAAAGAAAGAGAAAGAAAGAAAGAAAGAAAAAAGAAAGAAAGCAAGCAAAAGTCAGCTGCCACCTCTGCCCTTCCCAGGGCCACCCAGCATGAGCTACAGAGCGATCTGCAGCTGGCCTCTCCTTGTGCTGGGCCTGGAGGTGCCCAGGCGAGGCCAAGCTCTGAATGTAGGCTAGTTGCTGCTAGACCTGGGCCTGAGGCTGTTTAGGTAGAAGTATGGGACACACTGAGGCTAGGTGCTGCTTGTCTGAAAGATTTCAGGAAAGTCTGGATTATGAGCCAAGACAGACTATTTGTATAAAAAGCCAATTAAAAAAGCTTGGGTGGGTCCACAAATCAGGTGGGGCAGGGTCTCAAGGAATCACCAGGGTGGGGCGAACAGTGTGAGCTTTTAAGACAGCACGGATGAACCTAGAGCATAGCATGCGAAGTGATATTAACCGGTCAGGGAAAGACAAGTACCATACAATTTTACTTATATGTGAAATCTAATGAAAGAAATAAACTAATTAACAAAACAGAAACAGATTCATAGATACAGAGAACAGACTGACAGCTGTCAGAAGGGAGGCGGTTGGGAAGCTAGGTGAAAAAGATGAAGGGAAAGGTGGTGGGGGAGGTATAAGGCTGTAGAGTGGGGAATAAATGGCGATGGAAGGAGATTTGGCTTGGGGTGGTGAACACACAATACAATATACAGAGGATATATTATAGAATTGTACACTTGAAACCTATAATTTTATTAAACAGTGTCACTGCAATAAATTTAATTAAATAAAATCAAAGAAATAAGAGGAGAAAAAACAAGAAAAAATAGAAACTAAGCAAATGATATGTCAGATATTGAAAGGTACCATGGAAGAATATAATTGTGGGTATTGGAATGCAGAGGACTGGGATGTGATGACTTTTGGTCATGGATGACCTCTCTGCAGAAATTTCTTCTTATTTCAGAGATGACCAATGGAAAGTTTCTAGCACTGAAAAGATCTGGGGACATCATCCAGGCAAAAGAAACAACATGGGTAAAGGACCTCAAAAGGGAGTGTGTGTGACATAAGCAAACGACTAGGTGAGGAAAGGAGTCTAAAGCAAGAGGGAGAGTGGAGTGAAATGATGTCAGAGAAGGAGGAGGGTCTGGGTCCTTTAGGTTTTGTGCAGCATAGCAATTAGAGTGTTATTCTGATTTCAGTGGAAATCCATGGGATGTTTTCAGTATCATTTAGATAATAAAAACCATCACAGTTATTATAAAGAGAATGTAGCCATTCTGTTATGAATGCTGAATGCACACTTCAGATGTCATTAATAATGATGTTGCTAGAGATTTCGCCTTTTTTTAATGTTACATAATGATTTCGAAATCCTCACTGAGCATTACAGTCCAATTGTTCTTTTTTCTCCAACATCCCCAAAATGACTTTGTTGACAGATCAATGAAAACAGCCTTAATTAAGGCAGTGTAGGTCACATTTCACATCAAAGACAGCTAATTTAAATTGGGATCAAAAATTACTATAGTATAGAAAAGTCTCCGACAATAACTCCCGTTCATGCAGCACCACCACACAAATCACACCACAGTGGCAGGAAGGTCATTCACAGACAATTTCCCAAGATGTCCCATCAGGGCCTGAACACTGCCATACAAAACGTGACCTGCCATGTTATTTTTGTTGTTGTTGTTTGCAACTGATTGAAATTCAGATTGAACAAACTGAAACTATGTTTTTTTCTGATTTCATTTGTTTCCTCACCAGAAAACTTTTGCGACACACTTAGCTGTTACCTTCCATTCTCCTTGTAATGCGTTGTCAGGGTGAGGTTATAATTGATGCTGACTCTCGAGCTGGCTGTGACTTATCGTCCACTGCAGAGTTTAGCTCACAGCATTTGGCCATTTGTTATAAATTCATACAAAGTTTTACAAGTAGGTATCCTTGATGTCTCCTTACACTATTCCTTTAAATGCCTATAACAAGCACGGACAATTATGGGTTATATGGAGGTTTTAGCAGGCCTCTAGATTATTCTTATTATTCTGAGCTCATAAATAAACTATGTGTTATATGTTCCATCAGTTATTTAAAAATAAATCATGTTCTATTTTTCCTCTCTGAAAGGAAGTATTTCTATATACTCTGTTCTGGGCCAGGTAAATGGTTTGTGAAAGTTGGATGAGCATGGCTGCTTATTTTAAGGGTATAAAGCATAGTGAAGACAGCAATTTAATGAACAATGACATGTTACGTACGGGACCTAGGGGCTAGAAGGGACTTTAACCCCCTCCTCTCTGTTTCTAACCTACACAAGCAGTGGGATCTAAATCATTGGGGGGCTTCTCATTAGGTGAAGCTTCAACAAGACTTTGAAGGATAAATCAAAGTAATTACGTGAAGAAGGGATATCTTCCATGCATGGGGAGGCAAGCAGGACTGGGGATCCAGAGTGAGTGTGAAGACTGGAGGAGGAAGACTACTTCTATTCACTGAGTCAGAAGGGAAGGAGGAAAGATTATAGGTAAAGAGATTGAATATTAGTCTGTTGGTGGAGGAGTTGGGCTGGCCACAATTAGCTCAGAAAACAGGAGGTTAGACTATCTAAGGAGTTGAATTAGGGGTGCTGGGGGGAAGAAAGATTGTTTGTATGGCCAGCACGGGAAATAAGAGACCAGAAATTTAGACTGGAAAATACAAGTTAATAGTTTGTCAGAAACCACCACGGTCAGAAGTTTTGATAGAAAAGTAGTTGTACTTAGTTCATATACTAAAATAATTATATTTTTGGATGAATCAACACTGTTGGCTATTTGTACCACATGAATAAAATGGAATTAGTACCAAAAAAGGCACATACTTTAGAGATGCCAGTGATTCTGTGATTCAGTGGTAACAGCTTACACACAATTTCTCCACAGGAGATTTCACGCCACATCTAACATCCACTCTGATTTATCCCTCCACTCAACCTCCCCGCACCTCCCATTTCTAAAATACCCACCCTACACAATCACCACCCCTCTGTCTTAACACGGCTCCCCCTCCATTTCAGCTCTCCGTAGGAGTTAAGACTATAAATGGTTATCTAATTATCAAGGCAATAAACTCATTATAGGAGAGAAAGATTGACTTAATTTATGTTTCATTTTTTGTTTCCTCTATAGAAAAATTCTCAACCAAGCCTTACATTAAAATATCATGTTGCCTTGTCTGCACACCTAAACAACCATAATTCCCGGGAAGTGGAGACTGGGCATCTGTGTTTTGGGGAACTTTGCCAGATAATTTTAATGTGCAGCTTTATCAACTGAGTGTTAGTCCCTAGTTGGCACTCAGAGAAAAGTAGCGCGCTTCCGAAGATTTTACACATAAGAGGAAAACTAACCAATTTGCTATCAGTCAAACTGCAAAAGCACAAACATCAGAATTTTTCCTCCCCTTGCAATGGAGGGGTCAATGTCCTTGAAATCACGAAGGATGTTTTAGGGCCAGGTACTATCAACAATGGTGCAATTTAAATAAGGCTTATTTGCTGGAACACTCAAACATGTAGTCAATCCGACCATTACATGCTTCTAATTTATTAAAAAGAAAAAAAAATAGTAAGGGTTCTAGTGAACTGTAATCTTCTCATGCCATTTTCTAAAAGGAATAAAAGGTAACAAAAAAAAGCAATTACACTGAAACAATGCTCTGACCTCAATGATCACGTATTGAAAATACTTTTTATCTGGAAAAGCCATTAGGAGAAACTGAACAAGGTAAAAACAGCTTTTGTGTGTTTGGATAATGGTAACTCAGCAGGACTACAAAAGTAAAGCCCCAGTAAATCTACAGTTCTTCGTTCTTCACAGAGTAACTCTTTGACTCCTGGTTTCAAAACTTTCTGTTCTCAATCCAGAATACAATAAATAATATAGCCATCTAGCCAGCTTTTATGATCATTGTACCTTTTTCTGGGATGTGTTAGACACTATATGAACCCATTAAAATATACCAAGGTATATTCCATTTATAGAAATAACTAATTTTGTTACAGGTGATTTCTAACATGTCAAGGGATAGACTAGGCATTTGAAGGAAAGATGAAGAGCAAAATGGCTTTAGCTCATCCCTTAACAACTTAGGGCTTCAGGCTGTCTTCCCCTCCCCCATTCCACCCTTTAGCAATAGCATCCCTGCTACTTATCTCATGATAACACAAAACTCATGCTGTCCTTCTTTTTCTGGAAAACTCTGGTTCTGGAAGTTTTCTCTTCCCATGTCTTTCTTTTCCTCTCTCATAATAAAGCTTTCCTTTAGCTACCTAACATCAAGAAAGAATATAATCATTTAAAATAAATGAAAATTCTTGGAAAAAGTCACAAAAATAACATTCAATGTAATTTAGGAAATAAAAAGGAACATTTTTGTATAAATTCATCATGCTGATAAAGCATGCATCATCATTTTGGTTTTTTTTATTTTTGCCTTTGCATCATATTCACGAATAATTTTACATACCTTTTCAACTGAGTTTCCTTTCCTAACAACCTTTACTTGTTTCTCTCTCCATAACCCTAAGCAACAGAGTTGGTTAATGGTGAAAATAAAACTCTAATCTAAAGTTTGGTTTGACTCCTAATCTGCCATTTCCCAACCCCTTCCCCTTCATTTTCTTTGTTGTACAACAGAAATCAAAAGCCTCTTTAGAAATTTGACCTGAGGACATGCAGCTAATCATTTACCTACCTTAAACAAATATTTTCTGTTGGGCAAGTTCATCCTTGTCGCCAAATCTATAGCTGCAAGAGGGACACATATGGATTATGGAGAGACATTGACTGTACTGTCTCTACCACTAAGTATAGGACACTCTGCTGAGAAATGGAGTAAGAGACAGGGTGGCCAGCCACAGCCTGGGAGGTGCAATGCATGTGACAGTATAGACACACTACATTAATGGCTTCTTCTAATAAAAGCCCTTCTGAATCATTCTAGTACCCAGGGTCCATCCAGAAAAGAGAGCCCAGGTAATTCTATAGGATAATTCAATATGCTGAACTAGATACAGAGGTATCAAAAAAGCTAAACATTGAGGAAGGCGAGTCTACCCAAAGAGAAATGAGTATAGAAAGTACACCCAGTCTATAACTACAAAGACAAAGAAAGAACATTGCTACCAGAAGCTAAGGGCTAGGACCATCAAGCAAGAGCTAAAAAGAGAGAGAGGTGCCACCCAGTAGGTACTAGGATCATAAAAGATAAAAGAGATGCTGGCTAAATCAGCACCAAAGCAGGGGAGAGAGAATGAGTAACACAGGGGCTTCTCCTATACTCTTACTCTCAATCTCCTGTCAGCGCCTGTTAGTTGAAAGTAACAGGAAAGGAACCATTGGCTAAGTGAACAGAAAGGGAAATAAGTTCGAGAGCAAATGAGCAAGTGATTGAACCAACTTCTAATACACTTGTGATTTGACCCTAAAAATAAACTATTTAAGGAATATCAAATACTTATTATTTTTATTCAATAATATTCAAAGGTATATATTGCTTACTGGCTCCAATAATTATTGCCATGGTCATTCTAACTCTACCACCGGTATTTTTCACAAAGTTGGCTGGTGTATATGCTCACTTTGACTAACCATAGTCACAATAGCAATGGGGCCATCGAGAGGTTTTATTTGCATAGCCATGTCTCTTGACACTGTGAACCTACTGAAGAAGGCATGTATGCTAAATCTCCCTTAGGTATGTCCTAGATAGTTCAAATCTTTCACCAACTTTATATCATATTAAATATAGTATGAATAACATTTAATTCTTACATTATTATATGTAACTCTAACCCCCAATTTGCCAATTCAAGTACAATTTTATTGTTTGCTATCATGTGCATTAATTCCTCATGAAAATTCTCTTCCCATTAATAAGCTCTTTGTGGATGGAAAAAAATAAATAATAAGTCCACTTGCTGTAGTTTCCACACAAGCAATCTTTTTTTTTTCTTTTTATCCACCTTGTTTGAAGGAGTTTCCAAATTTTGTTTCAAGATTGCAAATTAATTTAGTAATCAAAATTAATTGTTCTGAATTGGTAGCATAGCAATTCTCATCAACACCAGTTAATTAGGAAATAAAAACACTGGTAAGTTGTTCTGTCAAAAAATAAAATTCTTAAATATAATTTTTATTTTGTTTTAAGTACTGTCAACATCAACTTTACTTTGTGAAATAGAAATATGCTGTCTTGCCCACACTTAAGAAGCACTGTCAATCTGATAGCTAGGTGGGCAGTGCAGGCTAAGAGGCAAAAGCAGTAACTCCAGAGCTAGATGGGTTGGTTGTATCTGAACCTCAACCAGCTTCTTAACCAGCTTCATTGTGTCACCTCTTCATGTCCTTAACCTCTCTTGGCCCCAGCTTCCCCATCTACAAAATGCACATGGTGATAACAGCACCTTTCTCATAGGGTTATTATTAAGAACAAATAAACTAATTTATATTAAGCACATATAGGAGTGCCTGGCATATGATATACATTCAATTATGTTAGTTGCTATCATTAAACCATACAAGAACTTGAAAGCAGGCCCTACATTATCTTCCAGTAGCAAAAGAGAAGAAAGCCTTCATCACAAGCTTTGCTCTCCCAGTACATGCTGAGGTCTGTAACACCCAGCCTCGGCACTCTCACAGCCCTCATGGGACCAATGGGATAGCTTAAGCTATCCTCTTCTCTTACCACCCAGCTAGCTTCAGTTCAGACATGCTAGAGAGTCTTAAGGGTCTGGGGGAAGGTTTAACTGATTCTTTGTTTGATGGAACTCTAGCAGAGGGAAAAGAGCTTTATTTCATCTATCCTAGTAGGAAAGATATGGAAAACACATGGCATAAATGTGAAACCAAAATGCCAATTGGTCATTCAGCCCCTGCAATAAAATGCTATGTCCTGAGTCATAGAGGAAGCTAGAATGCAGAGACACAGGACAACATTGTGTCTATAGTTACAACACTGTAATGTGCACTTAAAAATTGTAGAAGGTAGATCTCATTTTAAGTGTTCTTATGAGAATGGAGTCCTTCCTTGGGTTAAACAGATGTTGTGGGGTTTGGCATCCTAAAGAGGTAGCCTCTCAGCTTTATTCCAGGGTAACATCATTTTATTTGAGATAGCCTCATAATATATTCTTTCACTAAATAGTCTAAAGTCTGCTTTCTTTGAATAAAGTGAAATCAAAGTTCCTATGTAATTAATTGGTTTATGTCATACCCAGGAACTTTCCCAATGTCTTTTTTAGTAAACAGATAAGGACTAACCATATATTCTAGATGTGGATTCATCTAGTCAATTTCAGATGGCCACTACTTTATCATTTAACATAAGCAAACTTTAAGTTTTAACAATAGGATTCCTTCATTTAACAATACGAATCTTAGAATTTTAACAACAATTAGTTATGTTCCAAAAGACACATTTTAAGAGGGGAAAAATGGTAAAAAAGATAAAAGAAAGAAAAATGATAGCAGAAGAAGGTTTTGAAGGGAATGAGGTCAGGAGAAAAGCAATCACTCCTAAAACCTGTGGCCTTTCCAAGTAGAAAGGTGTTTTGAAATGCTTCATTAATGAGAAAAGTAGCTTGGCCCAAAATACACTTCAAAGTTACAGAGTACAGCTAGACACTTCTATGCCCGGTTGCATCACTTGCGTTTAAGAAAATGTCATGGACTTTTAATTAGGAGGTATTCTAACTCTATATCTTTAACAAGGTAGAATTACGGCCTATTTTTTTTTTCTTTAACTATTCTTGGCATCTCATCATTAAAAACAAATCAGCTTATTTTATTATACTTAGAGCAAAGATTAATTGAAGCCTTACTTTTGGGGTAGAACTTTGAGGCTGAGCTCCTGTCATTTCTATTTGAAATGGCTATGAGGCCCTTTTTAAACATCACAGTAGAGAACAGCTTCAGATTGGGCTAAACTTCCAAACTTTCCATTCTTTCATAGTTTAATTGAACGTTGTTCAGTCTAGTTTCTTTGGAACGGCTCATTTTAATTGCCACGGCTGAACAATGTCAACTGTAGTAAAACCTCACAGACTTTCAACGGCTCATACAAACTTAGTTAGTGAAAAGTTTGAAATAAAGTATAAATATCTTTTTTCTTTGGAATTACTATTGCTAATGACACCATAGGAAATTATAGGTCAACTATAAGATCCCCTCCCCACAAAATCATTTGATCTCTGGTCCTATTCCTTGCTATGTTGCAAGCAGACTGCTGGAACTGGCATAAAATAAAGAGGAGAATCTTCCATTCTTTGTAGAAAAGCTGAAGACTGTGATGTTTTGAAACGCCTTCCCACCGAAATAGAGGTAGGACTTGGATGAAATAGAAAACGTGATTAGTAAAGCACTCCTGGGATCTCGAAAACGTGATGGAACCCTTCCTGGACCAAGAGTGAGGTGAAATATGCCTGACAGCATTGCCAGAATACGAAGTAGAAAACTGGGGTGGATCTGGTTTCAAAAAAATCCCAGATAGTTTTAAATAAATGAAAGTTTATAATTTTTTATAGTAACTTGAAGGTAAGGCTAATAAAGTGATTCTTAGAAGAAATAATATTGGGCTTATTTTAAGACATATATGATATATTTGTAAATAGCAGTATTTACTTAAAATGTCTCCCTTGAGATAGCTTTTCACCTAAGCAGCTAGAGCTAAGCCCCTAGATTTATATTCTCTGTTTGAAAGGGTGGTCATGTGACATGAGCACAGAAATTAGGCATTATGGCAGGCATGTTTCAGAGGATTTCAACCTTACATGTGCATCATGATCACTTGGAGAGACTTGAAAAACTGGGAGGGTATATCTTAGACCATAAAGTGGGATTTCCAAAAATAGTTCAGGACTGGTACCCAGGCATTTATTGCTCTCTTTAAAAAAAAACTTTCAGATCACTTTGATGCACAACAATTTTTTAACCATTTTTATCCTTTAATTGAGAGTCATGTTTACTTAACTTGCTTATTTTAGGTACCATAATTTTTAAGTCAGCCCATTCTAAACATCAGCATTTAATAATAACTCTCTGGTTGATAGAGTCACGCATGTTTATATTAATTGAGAATGACTTGGGCAACGTTACAGAATGAATGACATATACCTATTAAGCCTTTAGTTTGAAGATAATGTACAAATAATATAAACTGTGTTTCTGGAACTGAATTCATATTACTCCTCACTTAAGCTAGATGTAGAACTGTGAAGGCAAACGTGGCTGCCAATTTTGGGGGTCACAGAGGTTCTGCTCCATTTATAGTAGCTCTGAAGGAGTGTTCCATGTCCCATCACATCTACTTGGAGATGGTTTCTTTCTTTTCTAAGTGCTTTAATACCAATTATAGATAAATTATAAGGCTTTCTATATGTAGTAACTAAAACTGCACAGTCTTCACCAATCCTAATTTTATATTGTAATTTGCTTTACACTTGATTGCTAATGACAGCATGGAACCTACTTATATAACTTGACTCCCAAATAAGTGCAGCGAAACTGACATATCCTTTGTTGGCTACTATATCTACTGCTCAGCACTCACTATATGATACAGGCTCAATAAATGTTAACTAAACACAACTTAACTTTATTTTTCCTAAAAGTGTTGCTTGGATTTGAGTTATTTTGGATATGTATTCAGGTGTTTTATCTTCAATAGAAGCTGAAATTACAACTCTTAATTCTTCATATCACTGCCATATATTCCTGAAATTTACCTGCTTTTAATTGGTCCTGCGATAATAGAAATGGTTTTAAGAAATGTCCAATGTTTAATGAAGGTCAAAGAGTTTATAAGTTGAAAAAGATTTGAAGATATTTGAGATATGTCCCCCAAATATCTCAAACCATGGGATCCATGGTCCTCCTTTGGTAACAGAATCAAACATTTCTCCTAGCTGCAGGTACCTAAGAATTTAATGCTACGTATCCAGCTTCACATGAGCAACAATTTCTATAAACGTGGATAAGGTGGCTTTTGCAACACTATGCAAAATTTGTGATGCCTGCATTGAACAAATAGTGCCAGATATCAGGAAAAGAATTATTAATATTGAGATTTAAAAAGAACAATGGAACCCTGCCCTGAAAGGGTTCAAAATATGGTGAGGCAGGTGCAATGTAAATAAATCAAACATCCTGCATCTGATAAGTGTTGGGCATTGCCAAAGTTGCACAAAATGGTATTATGTTGAAATTCCTATGAACAATGTTAAATCAGATTTTTACCACAGGCTTCTTTCTTGATAAATGATTAGGCATGCTGAAAATTGATTCATCCCTGCTGAAATATCATAAAAGAGGCAAAAAGAATCCTATAACTTTTAGCCTAAACCTTCAATGAATTTTTTGGATGGGGAGGAGAACCTGCTGTATTTCTCTCAATATGTTTGCATGCGGGAGGCCTGATTCTGTGACAAAAGCAACAGCAGAACCATAGAAAAGCAGGGTTTACATCATCACATCCTCTTAGTAAATTATTCTGCATATATAATGGCGAAAGGGACTTGAGGATTTGAGCCATGCCTTTGCCAATCAGCAGCTGTGCGATTTCAGAGGAGTCACTTTGAGGACAATAACAACGTTTCATGTTCCTCACTTGTCTATGTTGTACCTGGTACTCCACTAAGAGTACCCACACAGCAACTCACTTTTCCCTTTCTCTGTCTCTCACCAAACATTTATTAAATGTTTCTTAGATACATTCTAGGGAATATACTGTATATAGGGCAGTGTTAGTCTCACAATTCTATGTACATGTTTTTGAGTTAATTAATTAACAATGTTTGTACATGTTTTAATTTTCACACTGTACATAAATAAGTAATTACTATTTGCCTAGACCTATATATGTTACAGTAAAAACAAATAAAATACATATTACGGCCATGGCCCAGATAGGAAAATAAAAATGTACATGAAAACTGAGTCACCTAAATCATTTGTCTTTGCTTTTGGTCTAAATTAGCCTTTAAAATATAATATTTTATAGGTAAATATGATACTCACCTCCTCCCACAATGATATTAAAATTGCACCTAAATTACAGAACAACCATCATTCAGAAGCACCTGAAATCTGGCTGAATAGAAGTTCTATAACTAGGGAGTTAAAGAAGCGTAGAGACTGGTAGGAGGGGCTGAGACACAGACTGAGCTCGTCCCACACCCATGTGTGGTAGGTAAAAATTGAGAGTGATATCTTGGCTGCGGAGGTCTCTCCCTGAGGAGCGACCCCACACCAGGCCCCCAAGCCCAGGGTTTCAGGGCTGGGAAGAGAAGTTCCCACTACTTTTGACTATAAAACCAGGAGGATTGAGGCTGAGAGAGACTGAGGCTTCTAAAATCACAGGCAGTTTTTCTTAAAAGACTCACATACAGACTGACTGGGGCTCATTCCCTCTGAGCTCCAGCAGAAAGGCAGCAGCTTGAAAGGTACTAGAGAGATGTGTGGAGCAACTGAATTGTCTGGCATCAGAGTGAGGCTGAGGGGCAGCTTTCTCCCAGACAGGAGCACTGGCAGAGACCATTGTTCCTTTAATGAGCCCTCCAACACACAGAGCTTGCAGGCAGGCAATATATCTGAAATTACATCAACCTGGTTTACACTGTTTGCCCCACCCTGGTGACTCTCTGAAATGCAGGCCCAAACAAACCGTTTCCAGTGGCTTTTTCATACGAGTGGTCTGTCTGGGCTGAGGCTTCAGATTTTCCTAAAATCTCTCAAAAAAGCAGTAGCTGGCCTCAGTATGCCCCGTACCCCTCATTATATGGCCCCAGGCCTTGCACTAGCAGCAGCTGGCCTTGGTTCACAGCTTGGCCT
The DNA here is from genome assembly GCA_004026545.1 of Mormoops blainvillei. Taxonomy (NCBI): domain Eukaryota; kingdom Metazoa; phylum Chordata; class Mammalia; order Chiroptera; family Mormoopidae; genus Mormoops; species Mormoops blainvillei. Next base: position 23,643 of record PVJD01000339.1, read on the forward strand.
GCCCTGCACTTCCAAGCTCAGCACAAGTAGCAGCCGTCTGCAGACTGCTTTGTAGCTCTTGCCATGTGGCCCCAGGTAGAACATAGGTGGTGTCTGACCTTGGTCTGAACCTACAGGGAGGCTCTAGAGCCAGCACACCCAGTGGACAGCTTTAGACTATATTAAAGCATCACCACCCAAACACCTCCACAAGCAACACATTCAAGGGGCAGACACAGCAGGCATCAGAGCTTTGCTGAAAAAAGTCCTGTTCTGTGGGGTAGGACCCTGCACAGCTAGTTGGTAGTCGGTGGTCGTAGCCAGTCCTTGCAGCTGATCAACCTGGGGGTAATTCCTTCCCATTGACATACTAACGGCAATTAAGGCTCAACTACAACAGAAGGGAGTGCACAGAACACCCGTCGGGTGGGCACATGTCAAATGCCCACCTTAGGTGATCAGTGAGGATGTACTACCAGAACCTACAAAACACCCACTATATTAGGTCACTTTACCAAGCTTGGGAGACATAGCAGCTCTACCTAAAACACACAAACAAACAGACGGAGGATGCCAAAATGAGAAGACAAAATACATGTCCCAAATGAAAGAACAGAAGGAAATTTCAGAAATAGGACTATAACAGGGGATAACCCCTGTTATCCCCTCCCCTCCTCCCCTCTAGTTGCTGTCAGTTTGTTTTTTATTTCAATGTTCCTGGTTATATTTTGCTTGCTTATTTGCTTTGTTGATTAGGTTCCACTTATAGGTGAGATCATATGGTATCTGTCTTTTACTGCCTGGCTTTTTTCACTTAGCATAATGTTCTCCAGTCCCATCCATGCTGTTGCAAAGGGTAGTAGCTCCTCAGTTTCTGTTGCATAGTATTCCATTGTGTAAATGTACCATAGTTTTTTGATCTACTCATTTACTGTTGGGCACTTAGGTTGCTTCCAACATTTGGCTATTATAAATTGTGCTGCTATGAACATTGGGGTGCATAGGTTCTTTTGAATTGGTGTTTCATGGTTCTTAGGGTATAGTCCTAAAGGCAGTTCCATTTTTAGTTTTTTGAGGAAAATTCTAAAAGCAGCAAGAGAAAAGCAGTTAGTTACCTAATACTGTAAGCTGGTTTCCCAACAGAAACTTTGCAGGTCAGAGGAGATTGGAAAGAAATACTCAAAGTGATAAAAGCGAGGAGCTACAACCAAGATCACTCTACCCAGCAAAGCTATCATTCAGAATCAATGGACAGATAGATTCCCAGACAAGAAGCTGAAGGAGTTTCTCACCAACAAATCAATATTATATGAAATGTTAAAGGGTCTACTTTAAGAAGAATAAGAAAAAAAAAGATAAAAGATATGAACAATAAAATGACAAATACATGTATTTATTAATAATTGAATTTTAAAAATAAAATAAACAAGCAGAACAAAAACAGACTCACAGAGCTCTTGCTGGTGTGGCTCCAGGGATTGAGTACAGGCTTGTGAACCAAAGAGTCACTGGTTTGATTCCCAGTCAGGGCACATGCCTGGGTTGCAGACCAGGTCCCAAGTGAGGGGTGCTCAAGTAGCAACCATACATTGATTTTTCTCTCCCTCTGTCTCTCCTTTCCCTTCCCTCTAAAAATAAGTAAATAAAATCTTTAGAAGAAAAAAGAAACAGACTCATAGATACAGAAAACATTTCGATGTTGCCAGATAGAAGGAGGTTGGGGTTTTGTTGAAAAAGGTGAAGGGATTAAGAAGTAAATTGGTAGTTACAGAATAGTCATGGGGATGTAAAGTACAGTATAGGGTATAGAGTCCATAATATTTTAATAACTATGTATGGTGTCAAATGGGTGCAGATTTATCGGAATGCTCACTTAGTAAGTTATATAATGTCTAATCATGGGGTATACACCTGAAACTAATATAATAATATATGACAACTCTAATTGAAAAATTCAAAATGATTTTAAATAAAATAGAAAAAACAATACAGGTAGATAAGTGCTTTGTAAGAAAAACTAGAATTGAAAAATCAGAATAATTGTTTTCCATTTGGGATAAATTTTAGGAGAACAGGTACATGAAATAAAAAATGTTTAGATCCACAAATTTCTATTGTGGGACAGATCTCAGTAATAGTTTCAGCTGGCTCAGTGCTAGTCACAATCACTCCTTTTAATTTCTGTCTTTACTTCCTGTGGCCTTGTGCAGTATGTAAACTCACTAGGACTCGCCTGCAGATGCATGTTCCTTGCTTCTCATATGACCTACTCAAACTCTGATATTACAAGTAAAGCAAGGGGGATGCCTTCCTTTTTGTCTTACTTCCATGATGTTTAAAAGACACTCAAAAAAGTTAAGTAATGCATATTTTAATAATGTTTATTGGCCTTGGCTGGTGTGGCTCAGTGCATTGAGCATTGGCCTATGAACCAAGCAGCTGCCAGCTCGATTCCCCAGTCAGGACACGTGCCTGGGCTGCGGGCCAGGTCCCCCAATAGGGGGAGTGCGAGAGGCAACCACACATTGATGTTTCTCACCCTCTCCTTCTCCCTCCCTTCCCCTCTGTCTAAAAATAAAATAAATAAAATCTTTATTAAAAAACTCTTTAAAAAATAATGTTTATTGTTTTTCTTATTTACTGCCAACATTTTAGAAAAAATATAAAATCTAAAGATGACAGTTAAAATTATTTATAATAATTAAGTATAAACACTTTAGATATTTTAATATATTTCCCTCTAACCAGGAATATATGTGAGTGTTATATGTTCATATATTTATATATCTGAACAATATTAGGATCATAATGTAAATAATTCTGTGGTCTACCCTCTGGGTTTAACACAATATAAGGAAAATTTGGGGTGTTTAAATATTCTTCAAAATATTTTAAAACATTACATATTAGTCTATTGAATATATGTGTTATTGAACTGTTTTCCCATTATTGGACATTGAGCATATATTTAGGATTTATATTATATAAAAAGGTTGTAATAAACATATTTTTACATAACTATCTGACCACTTAGTTTGGTACAGATCAGAAGTGAGATTATTGGATCAAATGTGTTTTTTTTTTATGTCTTGGTAAATTGCTTTTTAGAAAGTTTTTGATAATTTACATTTTAGCTATTAGAGGAAATTCTCATTTCTCTGCTGTCTCACTAGCCTAGAGTTCTGTTTTATTTATTTTTTTATCTACTAAATATTTACTGGTGCTGTTTACTTTGTATTTCTTTGAATTCTAATGAGATTGGACTATTACAAGAATTCATTGACAATTTATCCTTTTCACTTCATTAATTACTCTTTGTGTCCTTTTCTATTTTCTCTACTATGTTGTTACAGTTTTTCTTATTGATGTATAAGATGCATATATATGTATATATAGTTTATACACACATGTACAATCAAGCCTCTTTGTCAACTACTAAAAATGTGTTCTCTAAGTTGTTTGTGATTTTTTTTCAGTTTACATAAATTTTGTATTCTATAAATGCAAATGTATTAATATTTTTGTGATATCATCGGATATTTTTGTATTTTGAAGTACTTTATGTAAATAACATAATATTTTACAGAGGAAACATAGATATTCTTATTTATCTATGGAGATGATATCAAACAGCTATCTTTGGAACTGAATGGTAAATAGCTATAACATCTGATAAGTAATTTATTCTTCTTGCATGATAATGAAATAAAAATGAAAAAATGTGTATACATTTTAATATTTTAAAAATTTATTTTATAAAATGTATAGTTATACATTTATAATTATTATATTTTAAAATATTTTATTTTTAAAGATAAACATATATATTTATCTAAATTATCCAGATTATTTATATAACCCAGAATCATAGAGAACAAAATTTAAAGATCAACTGCAATTCTTCTATCCAACAGTTTATTAAAAATATTTTAAATAAGACAATAACTTTTACCCATGTCTATCAGAGAAGTCTTTCCTTCTACTTTTTCTATCCTGTGTAAAATAAGGTCATGTAAGATTAGAGATTTCAAAGGAAGAATACAAGTGAAAAATGATCAGCTATAGCTTCTATCCCTTCTTAATTATTGTGATAATTCAACGTCGCTTTAACTAGAACATAGACATATATAAAGGTCCATTTATGCTCAATATCCCCAATTAAAATAAATAAGCACACAGTTCTGTTCTTCTTAATGCTAGTTATATACCATCTCATATTTCTACTAATATGTCTGTTACAGATAAAATTATATATAACTCAAAGTGCCTAAAAATTCCTTGCATTTAACAGTTTTTTAAGAAACATTTGTCAGATGATATAATATTTTGTCAAATATTAAACAAATACAATAAAATTCATGTGTTAAGCTTAATAAGTAAAACACTTATTTGAGGTATATGCTTTCCCTCTCATGGCAAACATATATTTCATAAACTTGCTTTTGATATACTTTGAATCCCTAAATAGGACAACGTTGGGTAGACTACTATTCTGAAAAATCATGTCTGCACAGGCACAAGGGAGAATGTTCTAATATTTGAGTGACTTTAAGAAGATAATGGATTTTAGACAGAGCGTGTATACAAACTTTTAAGATCTGAACTAAATCCTCCACTCAACATCCAATATCTCTTTCTCTCTGCTCCATTTTATGTTTTTAATGTGTTGCCTTATACTACTGGATAGAAAGTTAATGAATGTTTTCTCCATTGACAGTTACTCCCAACCATTTCTAGTGACAAGCTGAGGTTGGGTTAATAGCACCGCCACCTGATTTTGTACTTCTCTGCGCTAGTTGTTTCTAATACTACCTGTCTTCCTAGAGTAATACCTACATTACTTTTCATGCCCTCAATCCCAGTTTTATGGCTGTTAGCAATAATCTGCCTTAAGAATTTAATGTACAACCTCCGAGAAACAAAAGGAAAGAAAATTGCACTTTTATGAATTTCCAAATTGCCATAGCTCACTCTAAATGTTTATTTTATTTTAATATCACTGCTAATGTGTTTTGTCGAGTGAAATAAATTTAGCACTAATGAGCATATTTTGAAAGTTTAAAAACACAGTTTAATTAATGATTCAATGTAGTCTCTACAAAAATGACTCTAAGAGGCCAAGGATTCATTTAGTAAGAGGGAAAGCAGGAGGAAGGAGACAATGGAGCAACAATAAGTAGGTGAATGCAATTATGATTTTTATATTAGCAATTAATCAAGGAATCATTTCTTTTCAACATCACAAGGACAGAGATGCAAAATGACAAATTTATGTCAAATTAATTATAAACATGCTCTGGGCTAATTACTTTATTAAATTAATTAAACAGTGGTCTTGGTGCATAGTAGGGCAGCACATATTCATTTCATTATAATCTCTGCTTCTCGTTGTACAATATTTTAAATAAATATCATATACTCTGATTTGGCAACTAATTTTTGTGATTAAATTTATAAATAATGTTACCCCAAAATATTGCCTTTTAAAATAGAATAATTATTTCACAACAAAAGTTGTGTAAAGGGGCATATTTTCTAGGCTTGAAAGTATGGTGTACTTTCTAGTCTTTGTCTCATTCATATACCTACATTATTCATTTTTTCTTACAAATTGAGGACTATATTTTTCCTCTTATTACTAGTATTTAACTAGTAATTAGTCAATCTCATATAGAAATTTTTCAGGCAAAATAAGATATATAGCTCATAGAATTATTTTTATTAAATCTAATATTAACTTAGTTTTTAAATAGTTCTTGTTTATAATCCTTACAGTACAATGCAAGCCGGGGCAAAGAGAGAAGCTGATGGATAAAAATGAAAGATTCAGTTTTTTCCCATTTCATAACAGATCTAAGCTTTTACAATTACATTTATTGGGGTGACATTGGTTAATAACATTACATAGGTTTTAAGTATATATTTCTTTGATGCATGATGTGTATATTACATTATGTGCCTACTACCCAAAGTCAAATCATCTATCATCACCATGTATTTGGCCTCCTTTACCCTTTTCTACTCCCAACCCCCCTTTTCTCTGGTAATAATAGTGGATACTGCCCCAATCCATGATCTTCCTACCAAACTTTGTTTTTTCCACATAATAATTTTATATTTACATTGTCATGTGATATCTATACACTTTAACTCCACTGCCTAACCTCCTCTCTTTAACCTATTTTAATCTTTTTTTGTCCCACCTTGAGAGAGGAGTTAACTTGTTCTGGGTTGGAATGAACATTAACGCGTTCACTTAGGACAGGAGAAAGCATTCTGCAAAACTCTGTGGAAACTGGGGAGAGACCAGTGAATAGGGCATTTAATCCCGGGCAGCTCCAAAGCTGTTATTCAGTTACCTGATCATCAGAGGAGGACAGAGGAGGGCCTGATGCTTTTTCAACCATGCATATGTATGTGGGGAATCTTTCTGCCAGCTTTTTTACATTATAGAGCTACAAGCTCAAGGTTTGAACTCTAGCGCATTGATCACCCCAGGGGAAAACATGGTGCTGCTCTCAACCATTAAAGCAGAGTCAGCAGAATTAGGCTGTAGCCAAGGTCCTGTCAAAATGTATTCTCGTTGTGTCCTGCTCTTGTTGATATCAGGAGAAAAGCTAGTACTTCTTTAATGTCAAGTGTCGGACTTCTTCACCTGAAGCTTGATGGCCTTCCCTGCTGGATACCTAGGAGTTACCTTCAAATGAATGTATATCAGAGATCAACAGGTCTGCACTATTCTTACGCCATGACTATACTCCCACTGAACAAGAGGGACTAGTAGATATGCTGTTTGACTACTAAACCCCTCCCTCTTCTTAATGAAAACCTCCACTTACCCAGAAATTCCTTTGGGTCAGTTACCTCCATGTTTCCAAATCAAATAATCACTCCCCTGTCCTTAGATCACTTATCCCAGTTGCCAGATTTGACAACATTGATCATGACCCATCCCTCCTTCGAAGCCCCTTCTTAATTAGTTTCTGGAATGCCATACTCTTCCTTTTTTTTTCCTTCTACCTTATTAGTAACTTCACCTTATTCTGTTTTGCTGGATTGTACCTGATTTCATAAATTGTAAAATTACTGTGAGCTGGTATTTCACCCTTCTCTCTACTTTTCTGTCCTCACTCCCCAGATCACCTCATCCTGTTCTATGACTTTGAATATCACCTACAATCAATGAGTAAAAACTTTATATTTTTAACCAAAACCTGTTCTCTAAAACACATATTCGGCTTTGTAAGAGAGTCATAAGCAAATGAGTTTTAACATCCTTTGGTCTTAAGTAAATCTTTATCCAGATTAATAATTAGTACTTCAAGTTTAATAAATCCTAATTTGCCCAACCCTGTATTTACTTCTTCCCCAGTCTTTCCATCATCATTAAATGGTAACAACATTTTTCTTGATAATTCGACTAAGTCACTTGGCACCCTTCTTGACCCTTCTCTTTCTCAAATACTCCTCGTCTGAGCAATCAGCAAGCTGTTGACAATTCTTCTGAAAGATATCTTGAATCCACCTTCTGCTCCCCAGCTCCACTGCCACTTCCACAATACAAGGCACAGTCACTTCCTGGCCAGGCTTAACAAGAGCTTCCTAGTTAATTCGCTGTTCTTTCACTCTTGCCCTTCTAGTGAATACTCTTCAAACAGCGGCAGCAGAGCAAGGGTTTTGAGTACAGAATTGGTGCCACCTTGCTGCATAAGGGTCATTCGTCTTGTGTGCTCCCTCAGATACTTCAAGTACAGATCTGCTCAGGTTTCTGCCTGGGATGCTATTTTCTTAAATAGCTAAACACCTGCTTTCTTATTTCCTCTAAATCTCTGCTCATATATAATCTTATCCCCATTTAAAAAATGTCTAATATCAAATCCCCCAGAATATATTTTTTACCCACAAGCCATGCTGTGTATCACTTCACCACAGTCACCACCACTGGAAACAGCCTATCTGGGATTTGCTTTCCTCGGAGAAATGTACGCTGCAGAAAGAACTATTTTACTCTCATCATTCTAATTTTTCAGTACCTGTGCTCCTGTTTGGCAGATTATAAAAGTCATTCGTTTTGGAGTTTTCAGTATCTTGCTGTAAATTTAGTTGCAAAAGAAAAATTTTAATATAAAGGAGTCACATCCTTTGCATCCATTTAACATATATGCTGGGCTATCACATCATTAATTATTAATCTATAATTATAAATTATTTAATGCTAATTAATTATTCACCAAATATACTTTTAACTCATATAATACACTGTGCTAAATACTATGGAGGATACACATATAAGTAAAATGCCACTGTTCTCCTTAAAACGTACTGCATAAATTGGTACCAGTGGAGAGAAAAACATGGACAGAAAACAGTCTAGGAACGTTCCAAAGAGGGAAATTATTCCTAGGTGGGAAAAGGACAGGATACCAAGCTTTATGGCACAGATAACCATTGGATTGGCTGTTGATATGATTTAAACATAAAAAGATGAAGAAGAAATAGCAATTTTATTACTTGCTAATCATAAAATTATTTTTCAGAAACAATATTTTAACTATTTAGATATGTAGTTTCCTCATCTATATAATAGAGGGTTGTGGACATATTAAATGAGAAAAATGTTTGTAGAGCACGTAGCTTAGTGCCTGACATGTAAGTTCTCAATTATTATTATAAAGTAAGAAAAATATAGATTAAATAAACCGCATGCATGATGGAGCCGTAGACTTGCAGGGCTTACCTTTATATACTTAAAAAAAATAAATCACTGTTACTTTAATAAAAAATAACACAAGGTATTATGAAAGAGTGAACAAAATAGTTCATCTTTTATAACAGTCATTTTTGTACCTGAAAACATAGTTGTTAGTTTTTCTCTGTTCTGCACAAGATTTCCAATAAATGCAGGTAGAGTTGCAGATTTACTAAATTTTAAAAATAAAAACAATTTTCAATTAAATTTAAATTTCAGATCAACAAAATATAATTTTCAACATAAATAAGTCCCAAATATTATAAGGGACATACTTATATTTAAAAAAAAAGAAAACTTTTAACTGAACTTTAACTAGTATGACCAAATTTAATTTGAGAACCTTAAATATATTCTCTGCTTTTATTTTTTAACTTAAACCAGGGTATGCTGAGAAACAGGTTCATCAAACATACACACACACACATGCACATTCACAGAGGCCTTATAAACTTTGTTTGCCATTTCATTTATTGATCTAGTAAGGGCCAGCTGTAATACAATATTGAAAGGAATCTCAGAAGCAATCTTAGAAATCAAATTAAGATCCATTTAATATAAACAGCAAGACTTTACACTATGGCCTGTGGACTAAATCTCATCCATAACATTTTTGGTATATCCCTCAAGCTAAGTGTAGTTTTTTTTCTTAATTTTATATTTTAATTTATAAATATACAAAGACAACTTATACATCTCACAAAGCTTAAAATTTTATTTTCTGGCCTTTAATAGAAAAAGTTTGTCAAGTCATGAATAGAGGAAGAAACTCCTTTGTCAGTCATTCCTTTATTATTGAGAGCCCACTATCTTGCAGGAACCCTGCTAGGTGCCCTTACAGAGCATACAGTGTAGTATTAAAAAGAGGGAGAGAGAGAGAAAAAGGCATTAAATTAAATAAGCATTGAAATACATCTATGAGCACTCAAGCAAATCATGTATGTAAGTATAGCGTATTATGCAAACAAATGATTCTAAAGTTACGTATTTTGACTTTTTTATACTGCAAGCTAATAATTTAGCCCTGACAAGAATGGAAACCTATTTTCTGATTTCTTTTCATGTTGAGTAAGCCAACATTTTCAATAATTAATTGAAAATTTTACTTTTTGTATATCTTTTGCTTTTCTTCAGATTATTCCTTTGTTCAGGATTTTCAGAGATTCTAGCAAGGCAGTGTTACTACATGTGTACTGACCATAGAATAATTTTCTTTATCTTCAAGGTCAACTTCTTTTATGTAAAATGCAGGTGTCAGCAGGGTACATATTGAATAGTAAAACATGAATGGGAAAACAGTCAGGCAGGCAGACCTGTCAAATCTACTCTGCTTTTCAGAGATAGTAAATAGCATTGCACAGTAGACATCAGATCTGAAATTCATCTTTACTCATATCTAACACATTTTCCCAAGCCATGCACTTCTTTAATGTTTAATATTAAAAGGTAAAGTTTTGTAAATTATGGAACATTAATATTCCTGCTAAGGAACAATGTTTGTGTTTAAATCCTGCTTAATACATATTTTTTCATGTCATTCATGAATATTACACCTTCCACAGTAACTCCAGACAGACCCATCAAAGACTAATTTGAAACATGCCCTGTACCAATTTGTTGCATTAATAAAGGAATCTTTTCCTTTATTAATGACAAATATGTTTGCAATTGACAGAAAAAAATTTATTCTGAGGCAGTATGATTTTAATCTTTTTTAATTTATTAAGACTTTTTTTACTGCTGGTGGAAATGCGGACTAGGGCAGCCACTGTGGAAAACAGTACCAGAGTTTCCTCAAAAAACTGAAAAATGGAACCGTTGTTTGATTCAACAATCCCACGTCTGGAAATATATCCTAGGAATCCTGAAATACCAATCAGAAAGAATATATGCACTCCTATATTCATAGCAGTGTTATTTATAATAGCCAAGATCTGGAAATAGTCCAAGTGCCCATCAATAGATGAGCAGATTAAAATGCTGTGGTACATACACAATGGGATACTACATGACTATAAAAAAAAGAACTCCTACCCTTTGCAACAGCATGGATGGACCTGGAGAATATTATGCTAAGTGAAATAAGCCAGTCAGAGAAAGACAAAGACCATATGAACTCACTCATATGTGGAATCTGATGAACAAAATAAAGTGACGAACAAAATAAAAACACAGGCATGGATTCATGGAACAGGCTGACAGTTCCCAGAGGTGAGGGGTTAGGGAGACTGGAAGAGATTAGCCAAACAACATATATGCATATATGCATAGCCCATGGACACAGACAACAATGTGGTGAAGATGGGGACTTGGTAGAGAGGAGCAAAAGAGGAGAAATAAGGGGACACTGTAATAGTGTCAACAAAAAAAATTCTGAGGTGAATTGTCAGATCAATAGAATCAACTTAATTAACTTGTCTTTAGAAACTGTGATACAACTATAACAAGAAAAAATCTTTACAAGAACAGTAAATATGTACAAAGAGGATAAATAAGAGGTGGTTGAATGGTTAATTTAGAAAGATAGATAGGTAGGTAGACAGATGCTAGATAGATGATAGGTGATAGGTGATAGATAAGATGGAAAGGTACATATAGATAAAATGATCACATTGCTTGATATATTTTTTCAGTTTTCTAGGGTAAATCATAGTTTGCCTTTGGGGTCACAAATCTTATGACAAATTAATATCTTCAACTTAGTACTTTTAAAAAAAAATGGGTTTATGAAGATTTGGAGGTTTGGGTCTTGCTAAATGTGCTTTATAAGGTTAAAACCTATCAGTTTTGTCTCCCTTCACCCAAATCTTTAATCTTTCAAGGGAGCCTGGTTTTCAGGTGCTATTTGAAACAACTCATAACCAGACCCCAAGAGCCTCCTCCCTCCCAGCTGTGCTATAACAGCAAAGTTAAAATATTGAAGTTACCCCTATAAAATTCAGAGGTGACATTTACTTTTCTTTAATAGTAGAAATTCTGGAGAATATTTGAACTACAGCTGTTCCTATGATTATTTGTTATTTTGATGTTTCTGTTTCTGTTGATAATATACTATTTTGGTCTTTTTATTTTCTATATCTTAAATCCTGAAATTTAATTGTTTGTACCATAAGTTCTCTACAGTTTGACTGCAAAAGTTCAGCAATTTTTCTCAATAATAAAAAATATGCAATTTGATGGCTTAACCCTTCAGAGCATTTTATTGTTCTTTTGTAAATCAAAACTTCAGAGGATAGTTCCTTAATGAAACTTGCTTGTAAACTATTTAACATAATTATTTTTGTATATAATACTATTTTCCAAGTAGTCAGCATGTGCCAGATATACACATCATACATAATGTACCTGACTACATATGGGTCTCATCCACTGAACTGAGTCATGAGAAACTAAATCAGATAAAGAAGATGTAAGCCCTTGTTATTTCCACCTCCCCTCCATATTTCTAACATTCTGTGCATCAGCCTTAGTTGATAGCCTCCCCATCCATGAACATAGAAGAGCCCAAGGGGACTGTTTTAACTCCTTGGAAAGCACACTTTTCTCCTTAGCTCACAAAACAAAGTCACTGTAATGATTTAAAATAATCTGTTACCACTATCTGGATGTGGCCTCGGGTAGAATATGTATCTATAAGCGTAAAATATGAAACTGTGGTTAATTTCATGGTATTGAAGGTAGAATTAAATGAGTATCTTCAAATAAATGTGTGAGTATAATAGATTTAAGAATTCATGGTTTATATGCTGTAACTTGCTGTTTTACACATTTACAGGACCATTTGGAATGATCAGAACAGTGATCTTAATCTTGGTTGTACATCAGAATCATGTGGGTAGATTTTAATAAACACTCAGACCAATTATTTAAGTATCTCTAGGGGTTAGGACTTGGGCATCATTTTTTTTAAAGTCCCCTGGTGGTTCCAGTAAGTACTGGGGTTGGAAACTACAGCATTAGATGACATGCAAGGTGCTCAATTTTCTGGTGTTCTCAACTGCACTACTATGCTAAATATGCAAAGAAGATTTTGTTGTTATTGTTTTTGTTTCTACTGTTGCAGGAGTTTTGCTTCCAACAAAGATTCAGGAATCTATAAAAAGCCTAATTCCCAGACTAACAACATGAAAAATCATACAAAGTACAAAAATTATAACTTTTCTTAAACTCAGAGTGCTGAGATGACAAAGCCAAAACATAGCCTGAAATCTAAGATCCTCCCCACTCCGAGAAATGAAAATGGTTTGCAAGCACTGACTAACTTATTACAGAGCATTAGAGGAAGATACATAGATTACCCTGCTAGCAAGCGAGAAGAATGCACCCCAAATTTTAATGAACTTCTGAATTCATGAACTTCTGTGAGCATGAGCCACAGTGAAAGTAAAGAATCACTGAGCACTGTGGACCCAAGGGAGTTAACACCCTCTGGGGCTTTTCTCCGTGCACCTCCATCAAGTTCTCATGAATAAGATTGGGTACCCAGTCTTATTCATGTACAAAAACTCTAGGCTACCTGGGAAGGGGCAGCAAGTCCTGTCGTCCCAGGGCTCGGGTAAGAACCTTTGTGACTGAGTTTTAGAGTAAAAGAAAAACAAACTCTATCTCTAGGGGTGGTTCAGGTTCTGGGTCCAGAAGACATACCAGTACCATTGGTGGTCTCCTATCTTTGGAGAAGAGCAAAGCATTTTCCTTCAAAAGTACCAAAGAAAAGTGACAGAGTCTGTCTGCTATAGTGAGTAGACGTGGCAAAGGAAAGTGGCACTTCAAAGGCACAGGCATACAGTGTCTGCCTAGCACTGTTATTATTATCTGGGTCATAATAACAGAGATCTGGCCGTTTTCCCCTGTGTCCCTCCGCCCCAAAGCCCTGCTAGCAAGCACCATGCAACAAGCAATAGCAACATGCTGCTGGGGGAAGGTAAAGAGTATACAGAGAGGTGCAGCCAGAATAAATACCAAAATCAAAACAAAAAGAAAAAGAAAAACTGCTAGGCACATTATATGTAAACTGCTTAAAACCAAAGATAGTCAATCTTGTAGGTAGTCAGTTGAAAACAAAAACAAAAACTAGAGCAGACTTCTGCTCAGAAACTATGCAAACCAGAAAAAAAACAAAACCCTGGTATAAAGTACTGAACCAAATAAACAAAAAGTTAAACCTGCATATTCAGGAAAAATTATTTGATTTATTTGATTTATTTGATTTCTTTTTGCTAAGGGCAAATGTTATTTTATTTTTCTTTTTTGCTCAACTCTTCAAATCCCCAATCAGCCCCTTCCCCACAGTGGTCAGTCTGCTCTTTATTTATTGTCTGTCTCAGTTTTGCTGTTAGTTCATTTTGCTCATTACATTGCACATATGAGTGAAATCATGATGAGTGTTACATGTACACAATAGAATACTAATCAGCCACAGAAAAGAAGGAAATATTACCATTTGCAACAGACAACATGGATGGAACTGGAGGGCATTATGCTAAGTGAAATGTCAGTCAGAGAAAGACAAATTCCATGTGATTTCACTTATATGTGGAATTTAATGAAAAAAAATATTTTTAATTAAAATAAATATTTTTTAGAAAAAACAGTGCTAAAAATAACCCATTAGTAGCACACTTACACTATAAGAATGTTGAAGAAAATTCCTCAGACAGAAGTATATAATATCAAAGAGAAATTTGAAATAAAGAAAATAATGCTTCAGAAATGGTCTCAATACAAATGCATAAGAAAGATGTTTTTATTTTTAATTACTGTAAATATAATTGGCTGTCCAAATAAAAATAGTAGCAATGCAGTGTAGATGAATTGCATACGTAAAAGTAAAATATATGACAATGATACAAAGAGGAGAGGGAGAAAATATAAGTATCCTGCTCTCTATATTCCTGTATCCTGCAAGAAGTTGTACAATATTATTTGAATGTAGATTATTATAAAGAAATAAATATGAAACTAATACTGTAGTTAAAAATGGAAAAATAAAAATATATCCACTCATTCTAAAAGTAGATAGTAAACAAAATTAGAATAAAAAAGAGATGAAACAAAAAATGTACTAGCAATCTGTTGGATTTTAAATCAACTGTCTCAATTATTGAATGTTAATTGTCTAAACAAATAACTAAGAAAAAGATTATTAGACAGGGTAAAAAATCAAGAACCAACTATATTCTGCCCACATTTCACTAAGCCTGTGAGGCAACATTTGGACTGCCACTTTAATTTAAAAAGTTAAAAGAAAAGGAGGAAATAAAATATACCTCACAAACACCTTTCAAAAAGAAGGACTAGAGTGGTTATTTTACTAACATAGAAATATCATCAGAGATAATGAAAGTCATCCCAGAATGATACAGACTTTAATCTGTCTGGAAGGTGTAATAGCTCGAAACATGTTCACGTCTACTAACAGAGCTTCAGAACTCATAGCGCAAAAATGGATAGAGTTAAAAGCAGATTTTAAAAATCCACAAATTTGCTTGGAGCGTGCAATCCTTCTCTTTCAGTAATTGATAAAATAAATAGACAGAAAATCAGTACAAATAGAGAAGACCTGGAGAGCACTATTTGTTCTTCAACCTATTAAGTCAACCTGTTTGACCTAATTGACATTTATAAAACAGTCCCCTGAACAACAGCAGGATGCATGTTCTCTTCTGGTACACGGACCATTACTGAAAGGAGGTGAGGGATAATGTGTAAACTCCACGAGATGTCATTTCATCTTTTAACATGCATGACTATACGACACTATATATATATGTATTATATAAAGATTATCCAATAAGTGGAAGGTCTAAACAAAAATGAAGAGAAATGGAGAATTTGCTCTCCTTGCTTGAGCTGTGACATTCATCTTCCTGCCCTTGGACACAAGCATTCCTGGTTCACAAGATTTTATACTCAGATCAAGACTTATGCCATTGGACCCTGATTGACCATATGTGCTAGTATTTATCTGGGCTCTCGATTCCATTCCATTGGTCTACATATCTATTTTTACACCAGCACAACATTGTTTTGATTATTGTAGCTTTATAATAAGTTTGGAAATCTGAAGAGGGTCACCTCTGAAGTTGTTTTCTTAAAAGTTTGTTTTGAGTATTTTGGACCCCTTGAGATTCCATATGAATTTTAGGATGAATTATTCCATTTATGTGAAAAACTTACTGGGGTTTTGGTAGAGGTTGCATTGAATCTGTAGATCACTTGTAATGGTTATTAATATATTAACAACATTAACTCAAAATGAGGTTTTGAATTTGACACCAAAAACACAGACAATAAAAGAAAACATAAATAAACTGGGCTATATGAAAAATATAGACTACCAGATATTCATGAATCTATTGAATCTCCTTTGTTTGTGAGCTACATCTTGAGGTTCATAATTAATAGAATATGTCACAAGTGATAAAATGGTATTTTTAAGATAAGGTCACAAAAACACTGTTATACTCCTCTTGTTCTCATCTCTCACAGTCTCTCACAGGATTCTCATTCATATTCTTTCTCTCTCTCCCCTACCCCCACCACCTTCTCACTTGCTCACCCTGATGAAACAAGTTGAAAAGTTTTTAATTGCTCTATGAAAAAGCCCACTGGCAAAGAACTGAAGGAAACCTCTGGCCAGTGGGCAGCAAATAATTAAGCCCCTCAGCCCAAGACCCACAGAGAAAGACATCCTAGTAATGTCCTCATGAGTAAGCCTGGATTTGGGTCTTTCCTCTGTAGCGCCTTGGTCTGACTCTTGCCTTGGCCAAGACCATGACTGGACTCTTATGAGAGGCCTTTGAAGACCCAGAGAGCTCAAAAAAGCAAAGCTGAGATTCCTGATTCACCTGAATTATGTTTTTTAAAGCTACTAAATTACAGGATGTCATATTACACCAAAATAGATAACTACTACATGGATGCCAGTGAGTGAGACAGATAAAAAGTTGCTGAAGGAGTACGAGAAAATTCAAAGAAGGCAATAATCACCAAGAGCGAGGAGACAGGCAGACAAAATTCCCTAAAAGGTGGAACTCCAAATGTTCCTAAAGTTAGAAATTGTTGCTATTCCAACTTATACTTTTTGGGGGACAACTACATTTATTTTAAACACTTTTTTTATAGTCTCTGGTGTCACCATGAACCAGGCTGCAGCATTTCTTCCTCACAGTGAACTAGCTGTCACTTTAGCTTGTGAGATTATTTTTTCACTTCTATATATAACATTTGTATTTAGGGTTTTGAAGCTGTGAAACAAGGGGAATAGTGGAAAGGACTGAAGTAACTTTCTCAGTCATTATTAAGGATATATGTTTTTAGTTTCTGAATAAACACTGGGACTGTAAAGCTGTATTTGGACTGTGTGAATTTTATCCCTGGAATCTCACAAGAGAAAATTCCATCCTTGCTACTTGCCGGGAATCTACACTGTTTGATGATATAACATAATTGGCTAGTTTCATTAATCTTAAATGCCACTAAGTTCTCTGTAAATCCTTAGCTTTATCTTCTCTAGGTTTTTCAAATGCCTAGTTTGATGAACCAACTTTCATGATGAGTAGGCAAAGCTTTCTTTAGTTTGAAATGTGTTTGATTCCAGATACAAACATTTGCAAGTGACAAAATAAATTATTTCACTAGATTCAGTTCATAGTCTACAATCTAATTGCTTAGCAATTAAAAGACATCTCCATCTGAACATGCTTTCCATTCTGTGCTTCCCCATGAATTGTAAATTAGGCAACTTATGTCACCAACTCCATAATGTAGTCAGCATGATGGAAGGACTCAGAAGGTATAGTCCAAATCTGGTGCCATTTCTCACATTCATAGCCACTACAGAGGTAAATAAGTGTCCAGTAAATAAATATACAACATTGCATGCCCGTGCTATTAAAATTGCCCGACCTGTGACTAATAACATTAAAATTAAAAGTTAAATTAAATGAAATGTTTTACTCCTCAGTCACTAAACATATTTAATGTGCAAGTAGCCATGTGAGTACAGTGGCTGCTGCATTGAAGAGCATGAGTATAGGATATTTCCCTCATCACAGAGTTTTATGTACAAAGCTTCTTTAAGAATCATCTTCTTTGAGGTTTTTCCCATCTTTAAAATAAAAATGAAAATCTTTGTCTACCTCACAATATAGATGGGGTGATCAAATGTGGTAATGGTTATAAAAGCTCTTTCCATACCCAATTGCATGTTATTATCATCAATATTATTCCCATTTTTTATTTAATTTTTATGAAGAAAATATGAAACCCCTCATTAAATTTACAGGACTGTTCTCACAGGCAATGATCCCAGTTTATATAAAAATATTTATAAAATGTGTGTCTTATACTTACACTCATAAATTACTATTTCTTTTTAACATTTTAAAAATCACATTACACCATTGTAATCAATGCAATATTTTTACTTCATTTTTCTAAATAAATATTCTTATAG
This sequence comes from Mormoops blainvillei, assembly GCA_004026545.1. NCBI lineage: Eukaryota > Metazoa > Chordata > Mammalia > Chiroptera > Mormoopidae > Mormoops > Mormoops blainvillei. Next base: position 41,828 of record PVJD01000339.1, read on the forward strand.
GGTGAGATATTTTAAAAATTACATTGATTGGTGTGCAAATAACATTTTGCTTTAATAAATGTGCAGAAATGCATCATACATTGTTTTTAATATAATAATAAGTTGAAAATGCATTTTAGATTAATAAGTCACTTAAAATTAATAAAATACTCATGGTAACTGGAATAGAAACAAAATACAACTTCACAAGAAGTGGGAAATATGCAATGTACAAATTGAGTACTTGCAATTTCTATTCATTAAATAGTGATGTAGGCAAATTGAATGATCACAAAATCACACCAGTATATGACTCATTAAAACATTTCCTTTTTCTTCCTATTAGAGACTTGAAAAACCTTTCCTCCATTTTCTAATTTCTAGCAGTGGTGTCTTTTAGACAGGTGTTTTGAGAAGAATAGGTCTATTTGTTTTCCACATACAACACTCAGAAGAGAACCACTTTGCAGAATCCATTGCTGTTTTGAAGGTACTGTGCCTGAAAGTTATAAACCCTCTAAGAATTCTAAGAAACCTCTTATTTTTTCATACCAAGTGCTGACCGTATCTGTCAGAGTTCTTAATCTGCCAACATTTTATGATTCTTAAGAAACTGGAGAAAAAATTTTGAACAATGCAAAATATCAGAATGAGGTATTATTCCACAAATAATATGAATATGGGTAATATACAATACAATTTTAAAAGTTTCACACAAAAATTGAGATTAATATTTTGAAATTGTGTTTTTACATTTGGTACTTCCTATAAAAGCAGTGGGTTATTTTAATATGATAGTATTTATATTAATTATAAGTTAAGGTAATTTATAATTAACACAAATTAATATGTAAAATTGATATATATTTAACATGAATTATAGTAACTTAATATATTAATAAATACAAATAATATTTTAAATATTAATTGTATTAAATCAATATGTTTTTGGTATATTCTTTAACTTTGGAGACTGTTTCCCTTTGAAATTTGATAATTCTAGGGCACCAAAAATAATTATCATTAGATATTCAAAAACAATTTTTGAAAATTGCTGAAATGGGAACACAATATCAAACATGTCTAGAGTTTGCTGTGTGAGACACTGTTCTGAGAAATTCACCTACATTTATGTATTTTAATCCTCTCAAAAATCTTTTGGGATCAAGTACTAGAATCTACTTTTTACAGATGAAAAGCTGAGATAAAGAGAAGGTATATAATATTCAATGCCACACAAGTAATGGTAGAAATTTATTTGACTCAGAATTCCTTGCCTCTACTTACCCACTGTTCCCCTTCACTGTCCGTAGCTACATGGGTTTCTAGACTTCACCTACATGGTAGCTCGTTAGCAAATTCCTCACTGTCATGGCACTAAATAAAGCCCTAAGAGAGTTTGTCTCTTTAAGGGTAATGATATTTAAGGATGTGATCATTGCTAGAGTATGAGATGTTCTAAGATTGAATTTTCTAACAGCCTGGTGGAATGGGGGCTCAGAGGCATAATTAAGTTAATTAAAACAACATTTTAAAATGTCAACATTCCTTCACACTTTCAGACAGATAATAGTATGCAAGAAACCTTGAGGATTTTAGGCAAGATACGCAGAAGGAACTAGGTCTAATCAAAGGTTAACAAACACACCATTCACCAAATTCAAGACAACCACTGACCTCAAATATGTAGGACAGATTCCAGTAGATCTGTGCTCTTGCTTCAGAATTCCCGGTGTCAGAGGCAGGGGGGACGCTGATGCAGATGGGTGGCGTAAATCTTGATCAAAGGGAAGGTCACAGGTGCCTGAGATGACACAAAGCAGGGATCCTGTCTTGGCATATATTGCCCTCTGTTTATACTTGGGGCCACTGAACTTGCTAAGCAAAGAGGTTAGGTTTTTTTTTTTGTTTTTTTTTTTAACAAATGTGAGTAAATGCCCTAACCAATTCCTGGTGGTTCTACCCAAAAAGAGACAGTAAACCATGTCATGCTTGCTGCTGACTCAGTGGCTGTCTAGCTGCCCCCTAACTCTTCTTATTTAAGGGTCTCTGAACTGAAAAAGAAAACTAGAGTGAATATAAACATTTTGCTTCCTACCACATTCGGGTGTAACTGATTAAAACCAAAACAAAACCAGGCTCTGAAGTGACTCTCCTAAAATTTCCACGCACTACAAACACACTGGGTTAGCAAGAAAAAGGCGCTGAAACTAAAAATAGACTGGGACAGGCAACCTTAGTGAGGGGAAATAATTTCAAACAAGAAAAAGGAAACAGTATGTGTATCTTAGGAAACATCCCTGGGTTTTGTTTTTGTTTTGTTTTCCTTGAAGAAACTGGACAGTGGCTTTAAGAGAAATTTATTTTCTCACAATCCTGAATGCTGGAAGTCAAAGATCAAGGTGTTGGCAGGGTGGTTTCCTCTGAGACTTTCCTCCTGGGATAGTAGATGGTTGTTTTTCCCTATGCCTTCACATGGTCTTCATGCTCTGTTGTTCCATCTCTGGCTCTTAAATCTTGGTAAAATTGCCTTGAATCCCTTCTGTGCCTGATTATATTCCCTTGCCCACCAATTGCGTAGCTCCTGGAAGTCCAAGGAATTCCTAAGTATCTGTGCTAATGCTAAGGAGATTATATCCTGCTTGCTTCCTTTGTCTCCTATATTATTTACTGGCCCCAACATTTGGCCCTACATAAAATATTACACTTAGTCCTTCCATTTTCAAATAAACCAACAAAAATTATTCAGATTGATGAACCAAACAATTGTATGCTGAAAATGTACTGGAGGCACACCAGGCATCAAGATGAGTGTCTCAGGACTTTCTGTAACCTCCGTGATTCTGTCCATCTCTCTTTCTTGTCACACATTTAAATTCAGCAATCATTCTTTGTTTTCTGAACATTCCTTCAGTTTCTCACCCATAAGCAAAATATTTTTGAAATAGAATTTTTTCTTCAAGAGAAATTCTCATGCAAGCTGTTTAAAGAAATAAATGTTTCACCTTAGGTGAAAAACATAAGAAAACTGTAATGAAAGAGTATACAAAATATTGGATATTGTAGAACCCATGTCAATAAATCAGATGTCAGTTTTAAAATATCATTTATGAAATACCAAAGAAAAGGGAAAACAGAACATAAATTATGAAAGCAAGGAAGGTTCAGAAAAAGCACCCTGCAATACAGTTAGTAGTCTAGATTGTAGTCAAGGACATGATGAAAACCAATGATAAAAAGTAATAAAATAAGTCTTTTTGAGATGAAGTAACAGTTGAATCTGGAGATCAAGACACTTAAAAACTACCATGCAGTATAAATATCTACAGAGTATCAACTTTGTACTTATCTTGCAGTAAGTTTTAAATATCAAAGATAAAGAAAACAAACAAAAATTTTAAGTATTAAAAAAACATAAATGAAATTCACAATAAGAAAAATTATGTTGGTGACAGACTATTTTCCTTCATCAGTAATGCCAAAGAGATACAAAATAATTGGATCAACCCAATTTGAGGGAGAGAGAAATACATATACATATAAACATATTTAATATTTATACATATATACACATATGCACATTTATTTATTTTAATCCTTTGACCTATAATATATGTAAGTTTTGCCACCAAAAAAATTTCCAGAAATGTAAGTTTAAAAATTTGATATAACCTAAAAATGTAATATCTCTTAATGATATACTCTGTGAATAAGAAATTAATCACATAAAACTGGTAATATATAAAATTAAAATTAAAAAAGCAAAGGCTTCTATATTCTAAAAGCTAAAGTACAAGAAATTCATCAGTTTTTCTGTTGCATAAAAGGAAAATCACTGGGGAGAATAAGGCAAACTAGCAGGGGGCTTGGTATCCAGGAAATGACACAGTGGTGACTTCGGTAGGTTTTCTCTCTTTTCATATGCCACAGACTTGGTGTTGCAATAGCCAGTAACCGGTAAACGCCGATGAGCATAGACAAAAAAAACCTTCACAAAAGATTGTTCCCCTCAAGTAAAAGGACCAGAAAAGAGGAAGTCTAGCAAGTAGAAAACTTTCAGAAAAGAACTACTTTACTTTATTCAAAAACAACAGAAAAAAATTGTGACCCCATCTCCACCCACACCACTTGGGTAGAATCTTGACTTCTGCCTCTACTGGTAATAAAAACGTTTCCCAACCCTCCTCTTGATGAAGGTGGGTAAAAGAATGCTAAGTGGTGAGCCAGGTCTTTCATGTTCACATTAGGCTTTTTTTCTCTCTTTGGTGTCAGTGGAGACCAAGTGGGAATTCTGCACTTCCATTCTCACCTGAGAGTAAGGAGATACCCTTCCTTACTTTTAACCGAGATGGTGTCAGAGTGATCCTACTACTAGGTGAGGGTCAGGACTATCACTACTCCATAGTAAAGGGAAGCCCATCCTCCACTCCAGTGTCAATGAAGACTGAGTGGGGATTCTGGACCTCCACTGTAACCTAACAGTAAGGAGCCTCACCCCTTCTCCTGCCAGAGCAGTGTCAGAGAAGGCCAACTACAGCAAGACTAAATAAGATCCAGAGTGTTATATACTATCTCCAAAATAGTCACGGTTTAATTTTTAAATCTTTTGACATACCAAGAATCAGGAATATCTCAACTTGAATTAAAAAAAAAGTAGCCAAGAGATACCAAAACCCAGATGATAATGATGTTAGAAATTCCTATCTGATAAGAATTTTAAATCACCCATCACAGGATTGCCTCTTTGAGAAATTATGAACACACTTGGTACAATTAAAAAAAAAAACCTCAGCAGCGCAATAGAAGATATAAGGAAGCACGAATAGAGGACAATAGAAATAATGTAATTAGAACACAAAGAAAATAATCTGGAAAAATAACACAAAAACAGAAACTCAGAAATCTATGGGACTATTACAAAGGATCTAACACTCATGTTATTTGAATCTCTGGAGGAGGAGAAAAGGGTAGAGTTGAAAAAAGCATCCAAAGAAATAAAAGTTGTCAAAGAATAAAACTGGCAAAAGTGAAACTTATAGATTCAAGAAACTGAACAAATCTGAAACAGGATAAACCCAAATAAATTCATGCCCAGACATGTAATAGTAAACTTCTGAAAGCTAAAGAAAAAGACAAAAAAATTGAAAGCAGGCAGAGAGGATCACCACCTTAATTATGGGGGTTGGGAGGGGTTTCTAATGGCAATTGATGTCTCATCAGAATTCATGGAGGCCATAAGGAAGTGGCAAGTTTTTAAGTGTTTAAGTAAGAGAACTGGCATTTTAGGATGTAAATCCAACAAAAACGTACTTCAAGAAAAAAAAAAGCAAATCAAGACAGTTTCAGAGGATGAAAAATAAAACAAAAGACACAAAAGAGAACCAAAAGCAAAAGAGAGTTGTTGCCAAATAACTTACTCTAAAAGAATTGCTTAAGCAAATTATCTAATCAGAAATAAGAAAAGCACACATTTTGGAACATCAGGAAGGAAGATAAAACAACAGAATGCAAAGCTATGGGGAAATACAATAGACTTTCTTTCTCCTATTTAATTTTCTAAATTATATCTGATGATGGGCAGAAAAATGATAATACGGCCTATTGTAGCTCTCTATGAATGTACAGGAAATATTTAAGACAAGACAATTATATTATAATTGAGGAAGTTTTCTGTACTTTACTTAAACTGCTAAAATGTTGGCACCAGTATAGGCTGTTAGAAAATTCTATCCAAAGACATACACTTAAAAACATCATAGATAATTAAAATGGATTTCTAAACAAAAAGTCATCCATAGGAAGAGAAGAAAAACAGAGAAATGTAAAAGAGAGAGAATGAACAGAAAACAAAAAAATAAAATGACAGTCATTCATAAGTCCTGACATATCAATAATTACATTACATGTAACTTAACTAATAAATTAAAATGGTTAATGTAAATAGTACTATAACTATTAATAAATTAAAATTTAAATCCTAGAAAAGAAATCTCCAGGCTCAAATGATTTCATTAGAAAAATATATCAAGAATGAGCTACTTTAAACAAGCCTATCTAAAAAGTAGGAGAGCAGTGAAGAATTTCCAACTGATTTTATGAAGCTAATATCACTCTGATACAAGATTCAGATTGACAAAGACCATAGAAAGATAGGGAAAGAAGAGACGGGGAAAAAGGGAGGGAGGAAAGGGAGGATGGAAGGAAAGACAAAGGAAACTATAGATGCATATACCACATACAAGGGGTCCATCTGGGAAAAGTCCAGCCATTGTTAATATAATAAGAACAGTTTGCATGCCATCGATTTTACCCCACAGGCAAGGAGAGTGTTCTAGAATGCACATGCATGAATAATGATTACTTTGTGTACTAGTCTGTTGGGGGATAGACATCTTGAGTGAGCATGTATACTGTGTGGCCATCACATTCAAAATGATTGAGTGAGTTGGGCAACAAATCTGCATCAAATTTTATGTTAAGCTTAAGCATTCCTCCACAGAAACTATTCCAATGATTCAGAAGGCCACAGCTACGGGCAACTGGTGATTGGCAGCTTCTTCATGACAACATACCCGCTCATGCATCATGTCTCATGCAGAGTATTTTTTGTGAATCATCAAATCACCCAGGTGACTCAGCCCCTCTACAGCCCAGATTTGGTGGCCTGAGACTTCACTGGCTTTTCTCAAAACTAAAATCATCTAAGAAAAGGAAGAGATTTCAGACCATTGATGAGATTCAGTAAAACACGATGGGGTAGCTGTTGGCAACTGGGAAAACTGTATGAGATCCCAAGGTGCCTATTTTGAAGGGGACTGAGGTATCGTTGTCCTGTGTACAATGTTTCTTGTATCTTGTATCTTCTTCAATAAATGTCTCTGTTTTTCATAGGAAATTGCTGGATACTTTCTGGACAGACCACATATATATAGACACCAAAATCCTAATCAAAACAATAGAATTCAGATGTTTATAACAGGTGTCCACTGTGAGTAACTGGGGTTTATTCCAGGAATGCAAGGTGGGTCAATATTCAAAATAAAAAATGTAACCCACCATATTAATAGGCTAAAAAGAAAAATAGGTGATCTGAGCAATTGGTGCAGAAAAATCATTTGACAAATTTCAATGTACTCATGATAAAAATTCTCAGAAAACTAAAACTAGAGGAATGTCTCCAACTTAATAAAAATTGCATAAAAATCTATAGCTAATATCATACTTAATGGTGAAAAACACTGCTTTTTCCCTGAGATTAGGAATAAAGAAAGGTTATGCAATCTTACCACTATTCAACATAGAGTTAAAAGTTCTAGCCAATAGGATATGGTAAGCAAAGAAAATAAGGGAATATATATTAGAGAGAAAAAATAATATGTGTGTGCAGATGGCTTGCCCACTATGTAGAATCCATTCCCTGCCCTCTCCTCGCAAAAGGAAAAGAATGTTTCTGGAATTAATGAGTTCAGAAATGTTGGAGTACAAGATAAAATTTTAAAAATGAATTGCATTTTTATACACTAGCAGTGAATATGTGAAAATCAAAATAAAAATATAATGCCAGTTATAACACATTAAAAAGGGAAATACTTAGGTATACAGTTAATAAAATACATACAGCTTTTGTATGTTGTAAATTACAAAAGGCTGATGAAATAAAGGAAGATCAAAAAACATGTAAAACAACATGATTATGAGTTGGAAAACTCAACATAGGGTAAACATTAATTCTCCATGAATTGATATAGATTTAACACAATTTCTATCAAAATCTAGCAAGATATTTTGCAGGCATGTACAAGATTTTTCTCACATTTATATGGAAAAGGCAAAGGATATAAAATAGCTCTGACATTTCTGAAAAACATAATAAAATTATAGGAATTATCAGCCTACCAGATTTTCAGACTTACTATAAAGCCCAATAATCAGGACTGTGGGGTATGAGCAAAGAGATAGACACATAGATCAGTAATAGGATAGAGAATCCAGAAACAGACCCACAGAAGAATAGCTAACAGATTTTTGACAAGAGACAAAAGCAATTCAATGCAGGAAGAAAAGTCTTTCCAATGAATTTTGCTGGAGCAGTATAATACCCAAAGGCTAAAAAATGAATCTTGCCCTAACACTCAAAACTTATACAAAATTTAATGATGTGTAGATTTAAATAAAAACATGAACCTACAAAGCTTATGAGGAAACATAGGAGAAAATCTTTGCAACTTCAGCCTTTGTGAAGAGTTCTTAAGTATGACACCAAAAATTCCATAAAAATGATGTCAATTGGACTTTGTCAATAATGAAAATTTTTGCTTTATGAAATATCCTGTAAACAGAATGAAAAAAAATTACTTATAGACCAGGAGAATATATTTACAAATTGCATAACTTAGATCAAGAACTTAGATCAAGAATTTATCATGAACTCGTAAAACTCAACAGGAAAAATGTCTGGAGAGAATAACATGATGGCATGTAAGCATGTGAGAAGGTGCTCCATATCAGTAGCTGTTAGAAAAATGCAACCCTGGCCAGGTAGCTCTCAGCTGATTAGAGTGTCGTCCTGATCTGCCAAGGCTGAGGGCTTGATCTTTGGTCAGGGCACATACAAGAAGCAAACAATGTATGCATAAAGAAGTAGAGCGGAAATCAATGTTTCTCTCTCCCTCTCCCCTTTCCTCCCATCAGGGAGAACACCTTGTAAAGTATATGATTGTCTAACTGCTATGCTATACACTTAAAACTAATACAAAATAATATTAAATGTAAAATATATATGTATATAAAACAAAAATGAAGATCACACTGATATGTTAATTCACATCCATTAGAACAGCTAAAACTAAAAATAGCGACAATACCAAATGCTGGTGAGGACGAAGCTACTTGGCCTCTCACACATTGCTGGTGGGATTATACAATGTCAGAGTCACTATGAAAAACATCTCAGCAGTTTCTTAAAACACTAAACTATACATTACTATGAAACAGATCAATTGCACTTCTGGAAATATACCTCAGAAAAATTAAAACTCGTATGCACACAAAAACCTGTACCTGATTTTTCATAGCAATTTTATTGGTAAAAGTCTAAAACTGGAAGCAACAAAAATGTTACTTAATACATTCATGGTTAAATGAAGTGTAGTATCTCCATTTCATGGAGTACTATTAATCAATAAAAAAGATCAAAATATCAATATATGCCGCAGCATAAATCTTTCTCAAGGGCATTATGCTGGGTGAGAAAACCCACTATGTAGGATTCCATTTATATAACATTCTCAAGGTGACAAAGCAGAGATGGGGAACTGCCAAATACTTGCCACAGTTAGGGATAGCAAGAAGTAAGGGATTTGGGCATGACCACAAGAGGTGGCTTAGCAGGGATTTTTATGGTGACAAGTAATCCTGTGTCTTGATAGTATTTTGCAGTGGTGGTTTCATGAAAAAAGATTTCATTTAAAAAAAATTTATTTAAATAAATGGATGCATTTATTTAACAGCAATTTTGTGAGGGCTATCTGTGTTTTAAGGACTATGTGCCATATTCATGAAGCAATAATAAAGATACTTATTTTATCTTCTAAGAAAAATCTAAGGAAGATATAGACAAATGAACAAGCAATTATGATACAGTGAGATATTCCCCTATAGAAAGAATTGAAAATATGGGGGTCAATATACAAGAAACTAGACTCAGGGTTAAAAAGTGAGAGTACAATCTGTGATCCCTAAGGTTATGGATGAAAGATGGATGAGTGGTCTAGATGAAGGAATAGTTAGAAGTGGATTAAGATTGTAAGCATGATTCAATACAGTGGGCACATCTTGCAAGACTGAGAGACAGTGTAGATATAATTCACTGACTTTTCATCCCTTTAATGTGTTACACCCACATGTTTGTTCAACAAAGAGGTTCAATAGAATAGCTCACTCTAGTGCCTTATAGGTCAAAATAGAGTCACAACACTTTAGTTAATTATTGTGAACTGAAAGAGAAACACAGACAGGAAAGAAAAGGGCATTCTATTTGGAGAGTGGTGTAGCAAACAAAAGCTCAGTGTCAGGAGGTTTAAGATGTGAATAAAAAGATCAGCCTAATAGATCGCAGGGTTCCTTCTGGGATGAGTGGAGAAAATCCTGCATGGAAATATTATAGAAAGTTTCTATCAGATTTTCATCCAAAAGGTAATATTTCTAGAATTTATACAATATCCAGCTCTATAAATGTATGGGTCACAGTACAGGTTGCAGAGGTAAAATGTGCGGAGATATCTCTATATATCTATCTATCTATATCTATCTATAATCTATCTATCTATCTATCTATCCATCTAATCATCTATCAATTATCTATGTATCTATCATCTATCATCTATCTATCTATCCATCTGTAGTCCTTAGAAGAGCCTGAAGAGATCCACAATATGAATAACTCATGAACATTATGTGGAAGTCCCCTCCAGGTTTCCTACATTAGAGTTTCCCTATCACATGACTTATCATTACAGGGATTAGAACTGCCAAGAAATCGTGTGTGTGTGTGTGTGTGTGTGTGTGTGTGTTTAGTTGAGTGGTTACTTTCGGTACAGAGTAAAGTGTAATCTGTATTTTGGGTTCAGAATATAGTCTATAAAAGTGAATTTCAGTTATTATTTGTGACTCATAACACAACACTACATGGAAGGGTAGCAGCATTTAGATATCAAACCACTTCTTCACAATATTTTCCAATGTGTTTTACTAATAGCCACTAACTATCACAACATCATAAAAAAGATTCTAATTTGTCATTATTTAGTTCTTGATGTTATTAAGAAAGGTAAATATAAAGCAAGCTTGTACAGGGATGCAAAAGTTAATTCAACTATACTCTTAAGCACAGATGTAATAAATGAATGTCAAAACAGGGTTTTCATAGGCAATTGGGCATTTACATTTGAGTGGGTTTTAAGAATTATAATTATCCAATTTGGATGGCAAGAGGACAATTTATTTATGAAAATCAGCCTTACCATTCATGATCAAAATGCAATTGGGGACCTCATACTAATTTATGACACTGGAATTGGAGACAGTCTTGGAAAAATGATTTCAGATGAACCATAGAATAACTTGTACATTTCCCAATCACAAGGCAACAACTTTAAAATAGCCATATCTTATCTTCATTCATATAATCATTTCATATTTATTATTATTTCTATTAAAAAGTCTTAGAAAGTCATAAATTGAAGGAAGAAATATCATCTTCAGTCCATAGGGAAGGGAGGACAACCGGGATCTATACTGGCACTTACAGTTCCACTAAGAAAGAGATTGCGACTCTTGTGAGTATCGAAGATTAAGCGGTGTTCACGAAAGGAGAGTTCTCAAAATTTTTGCAAGTACTAATACAAAAATAAATTGGTTAAAAGTAAGCCAAGGGGTCATAAAAAATAAGGTAATAAAAATGAATGGTAAATTGATGTTCACCACATGTTCTGTTTGTTTACCACATTCCCCAGTCTTCTTATAGACAGTAGTTGTCATATGACAAATTCTGCCCAATGGGTTGTAAGGAAAAGTTACATGTGCCATTTCTAAACTAAGGCACTGGAAGTCCATATGAAATTATTTAGGATATTGTTCCAAGTTCTGATGAACCTAGAAACCTCGTTTAAGATGGTGTTTTCATATAAAGTTCCCATTAGCCATGATCCTTAAGTAAGAAGACTCACTTGGAAATAAAATAAGAGAAAAAGAAAAAACAGGGTTACTTTAAGTCACTTAAAGATTAGCTAAGCCTAGCCTCTCCTGACTAAAACTCATGGTAAGTAGGAACAACATGGGTAGGTGAGTCTGTGTAGGATTTCTTACAGCTACCACTACATGATAGAGGGGGCTCTATCATAACCTATGAAACTTGTTGAACTTGGGTAAAAGCAAATTTTAAAAATAGCATCCCTTGCATTTAAAGTAAACTTTATTTCCTGTGCTCTCAGATTTACAAAACAGTTGCTGAGAGTTCCCACACACTCCTTATCCGGTTTCCCCTACTGTTAACATCTTACATTAGTGTGACTTGTCATAATTAATGAATCATCACTGATACATTACTACTAATTAAATCTCATGCTTAATTTGCATTTCTTCAGTTTTTATCCAAGGTCCTTTTTCCTGTTCCAAGATCCCATCCAAAATACCATGTCATTTATTTTTCATGTCTCCTTAGTCTCTGCTAGACTGTGACAGCTTTTCAGGCTTCTCTTGTTTTTAGATGACCTTTGCCATTTTGAGGAGTATTGGTTAAGTATTTTGTAGACTAGCTTACATGTTGGGTATGTCTAATATTTTTCTCGTAGTTAGACTATGGCTATGGATTTTGTGAAGGAATGTCACATTACCAAGGGTAAAAAATATTAAAATGACTTATTACTGATGACATCATCCTTAATTACCTGGTTAAGAGGATGTTTGCTAGGTTCCCCCACTGTAAAGTTACTCCTCATCCCACCTTTTCATATTTTACCCCATAGAAAGAAGTCATTTACCTGGCTCATTCTACCTGGAATTTCATCCTACACTTGAATGTTCCAACGTTTCTTGTTACCTTGCCCTAATGGTCTCTATACAAAAGAAGGCCTTCTGGTAATAAAGGTTCTAACTTGTAGAAGTATGTTAACTTCATGCTTTTTAAATATTTCTATTGAATTTATTTTATCTGATACTTACATGCTTACCCTTACACAAATCAGAGTATTAGCATTTCAGAATTATATTTAGGAAGGTAAGAGGTCTATCCAGAAATTATCCATCCATGCACTATGAAAAATAGAGACATTTGTTGAAGAAGATAGAAGATACAAGAAACATTGTATGTAGGACAATGATGCCTCACTCCCCTTCAAAGTAGGCACCTTGGGACCTCACCCAGTTCTCGCAATTGCCATTAGCTGCCCCATTGTATTTTCTTGACTCTCATTGATAGTCTGAAATCTCCTCCCTTTCAAAGGTGATTTTAGTTTGGGGAAAAGCCAGAAGTTTCAGGGCACAAAATCTGGGCTGTAGGGGGGCTGAGTCACCTGGGTGATCTGATGCATCACCAAAAAACTCTGCATGAGATGTGATGCATGAGCAGGTGTGTTGTCATGATGAAACTGCCAATCACCAGTTGCCAATAGTTGAGGCCTTCTGAATCACCCTTTCCACAGAGGACTGTTCAAGCTTAATGCAAAATTTGATGCAGATTCATTGCTCTACTCACTCAGTCATTTTTAATGTGATAGTCATGCAGTATACATGCTCACTCACCTGACACCTACTACCCACAATGACTAGTACAGTGAGGTCATCATTATTCAGGCATGCACTTTGCAGTCCTCCCCTTGGCTGCCAGGTTACATCGATGTTGTGCAATGATGTGCAAATCATTCTCATTATATTAACAATGGTTTGGATTTTTCTGGACAGACCTCCTACATTACTCTGCTCAGGTTGCATAAAAATACCACAGACTGGGTGGTTTACACAGCAAGAATTCATAATCTCACAATTTTGGAGACCAGAAATCTGACATCAGGATGCCAGTAAGTTCGTTTCTGGTGAGGACCTCCTCCTGGCTTGCAGATTCAGCCTTCTTTGTTTCACAGGACCCCCGGCCCCAACAAGTTCTTGCCATGTGGAGAGATAAAGCAAGCGAGCTCTCTGTGTCTTTACTTATAAGGGCACAAACCTTATTAGATCGGAGCCCCAATCTTATTACCTCATTTTACCTTAATTACTTCCTTAGGGACCCATCTCTAAATACAGCCATGCTGGGAGCTAGGATTTCAACATATGCACTTTTAGGAGTCAAACATTTAGTTTATAACTGAAGGTAAATGATTAAAAGCAAAACCAAGTAATTAATAAAAGACAATATGTGAAATCTAACTTCTATCTCATCCAATACAAATAAAACAACAGCATATTACTGGAAAAAATGTTTTGTTTTTATAGAGTCTCTTTGTCTCTGATAAAGCAGTAGTCCTTATCTTTCAAACATACACGAGGTGTCAAGACATGATTAGATATAAATCTCTTCAAACCAACCCTAAAATAAGCCCCTTTTTATAAACACACAGCACAATTAGAATGAAACGGTCATCTCAGTAGTGCTCTGCTAATGAGAATTACCTCTATGAAATGACTATATTCATTTAATTAAAAAGCCCATTATGGATCTCATTCAAAATGCTGTTCACTGAACTCTTCAAAATAAATCTAATTTGTTTTAGTGGAATGTTTAGAAGTGTCATTTTTATTTGTTTTCAAAGATGGTAAAACAACAGGGTCTCACAAAATATAGAGAGCCATTCACAGAGAAGTCACAGCAAATGGCTTTTATAAGTTGAGAAAGCTTTACAATCCAAAGGGTAGTCATGTCATTGTGATATGTTAAGAAAAGGACAAAGGAGAGGTTCTGCTTAATAAGGAGAGAAAAAAGAACAATGATATAAAATGTAAAGCTGTCCTCTACTTTCTGCTTGTTAAGCACATTTATAAAGTTACATTTTAACTACTCTAATGATCATATTTGAGAAGAAAACAACACAGTAATATTTGTTGTATTTAGTAACATGTTCAAAGACATGCGCTACGCAGTTTTGCATACAATTTTCTTTGACTTAATATGTGCATAACATTAAGAAAAGTCTTTTGAAGCCTGAGAATGTGTATAAAAGTCTTTAACCTATATTAACTGAGAACCACTAACTGATGAGAAAACACCGGGTGATTAAATATATTGTACAAGAACAGCTGATTATTTTAGCAGAAAAAAGTTTCTTACCAAATGTTATACTCCAAAATAAATTTCAAGTTGAATAATTAAAAAAAAAATTAACTCTAATCGGTATATAATATTATATTAGTTATATTGGTTTTAGGTATACAATATAGTGTTTTGACATTTTTATACCTCACAATGTGATCACTGCACTAATTCTAGTAATCATCTGCTACCATACAAACTTATCAGAATATTATTAAATATACTCCCTTTCACCTTTTTTACCCATCCTCCAACTTCCAATAACCATTCCTTTGGTCTTTGTTTCTATGAATCTGTTTCTTTTATTTGTTTGTTTGGCTTTTTAAATTTTTTTAAAATTTATTTTTAGACAGAGGGGATGGGAGGGAGAAAGAGAGGGGGAGAAGCATCAATGTGTGGTTGCCTTTCATGCATCCCCTACTGCGGACCTGGCCCACAATCTAGGCATGTGCCTGACTGGGAATTGAACTGGCAACACTTTGGTTCACAGGCTGGTCCTCAATCCACTAAGCCACACCAGTCAGGGCTGTTTTTTTATATTTCACATGTATGTGAAACTATACGGTATTTGTTTTCTCTGCCTGACTTCACCTAGTGCATAATAACCCTCTAGATCCAACCATGTTGTTACAAATAGCAAGATTTTATGTTTTTTATTACTGCATAATATACATAGCAGATCTTTATACATTAATCTATCAATGGGCACCTAGGTTGTTTCCATCTTGGTTATTGTAAATAATACTGCAATGAACACAGAAGTACATATATCTTTTGAATAAGATTTAAATGTAATAATGAAAGCAGACATCAGGACCAAAATAATATGTCAACTGAGTTTTGGAAAACAAAGGGGATAAATAGTTGTAAATGATTTCGCACCATGGATGGAATTGTCTACAGAGGGAATTCTAAAAAAAAAAAAAGAAATACATTGGACCCATTGATCTGCTGGGAGGTCCAGGAGAAATAATAGCAGATAGTGGGGGAGACTGGTAGGAAAATGTGTTTGGAAGGCCTAGTTCTTTTGACTGCGAGAAGCAGGGGGATAAGTTTGCAGACTGGCAGAGCTGCGAGCTGTGAGCTATGAATGTGGAGGACCCCAGGCCCAGTGCAACAAGGAGGTGGGTTAAGCACCGGGCTGCACTGGAGCTAAGTGAGAGTTGATATGCTGCTCTCAGAGCCCTCTCCCTACTTTCACGGCCTGCTGTTTGAAAACAGGTCAGAGTCTGGAAGATGGCTGAATAAACTGCACTATCCAATGGAAACAAACAAAAGCACTAAAAAACTGATATTTGGTGGGGTCTCCACCACAAAAAATGTTATAACCTGCTGTCCTCTTGATGTCTGTACACAGTAAAACCAACAGGAAATAAATGTTCCCATATAAGTCTTCTGATAAATTTTTTTAATGCTTCAGTTACTATTGAAGTAATCCCCCAAAATGTAGAAAATAAAATAATTGAAAATAAGAGAGATTATAGTCAAAAATATAAAATATTAATCCAGATGATCCTACATATGGCTAATGTAGAGAGACAATATATTCCATTTTGCCCGGGTCAGTCCTGTTGAGAACTCTTTTGCAGCATATTTATACATAATGCCACCTTCAAGTTCAAAAATATCCTACTTTGGACAATGAATTACAAAATCACAGTATTAAACAGTTCGAATTCCCAAAAGAATAAAAAATAGAAAAGACTAAAAAGTTTCAGTAGATGGTGTTAAAACATAAGGGCATGACTATTAAATAGAAAATTCTAAACATCTTCTGATCTGAGAAAATAACACCATATAAATGCCACAATGAAAATTATTAGATGTCTGAATAATTTGAATAATTTTCCTCCTAAATCTCTGACTGTTAGCTCTCAGTTTTCTTTTTCAGCTTATATTATTTTTCTTATATAGTTTTGTTTCTTTAAACTCAGTTCCAGGTCTTTTCTTTTTTCTTTAGTAGTTTAATAGGGATTTTTTTGGTATATTTTATTGATTATGCTATTACAGTTGTCTCATTTTCTCTCCCCTTTATCCCCTCCACCGTGTACCCCATCCCATCATTGCCATGTCAACATTTTCCCACCACCACTTTCCCTAGTGCCACTCTTCCCCACATCCCACCCTCAACCCTTCCCGCATTTGGCTTTGCCCAGGCCTTTTCATGTTCTCCTTCTATATTTTAATTTCAGATGATTTGGTCCATACACAAAACTTTGTATTCCCTCAATAAGTCAATGACTTTTAAATTTATATATTTGACACCTACTTTTCATCTGAGTTCTAGGTCCCAATATATCCAAATGCCCATTTGACATTTCAAAAACAAAAAAAAAACAAATGAACAAAACAAAAAACTTGAATACCCTAATTCCACATGATAATTCCCTCTTCCTTTCATTACCTCAACCTGACATTCTTCCAGAAATCTTCTTCCTTGGATGGTACCACAAAGTTCATTTTGGGCATCAGAAGGTAGAATTCTTGGAGTCATCCTTGACCCCTCCCTCTCCAACACAGTTATAAAGTGTTTTCAATTTTTCCCACCTGAATATCCTTTGGATCTATCTCCAGTAGATAGATTGGCTTTGCTACTCCTATCACCCTACTACGGCTTTCCTCTGAACTCCTGGGATAATTCCCTAATTTCTCTCCATCAAGCATTGCTCTCATTTCCCTTCCAATTCATTCTACACAACTATACCTAGTAATCTTTTTAAAAAAACAAATGTGATCACATCAGTTCCTTGATTAAAATCTACTATGTTCATTCTAAGTGTTCTAAAAATGTATATTAAAAAAACCTTATGTGGGTTTAATTATTTTGCCTTCTTTCTACATTTGTCTCCTCCACCACTCATTCCACAGTGGACTAGCCATAACGACCATTTTTCAGTTTCTCTAATTCAATTGTCCTGAAAGTATGTTCCCCAGACCAGCAAGAGCAGCATCGCCCGAAAACTGGTTAGAAGTGCAACTGCTGCAATCATTGGATGCTACCCCAGGCCCCGTTGAATCATAAGTTCTGGAGTAGGGCTCAGAAATGTGTGTTTTAACAATCCATCCAGATAATTTTGATTCATTCTAAAGCTTAAGAACAACAAAAAGTTTGCACATACCCATTGCTTCACTTGCTATTTTTTTCCCTTCTCCCTTTCTCTTACTTTCAACTCGTTTTCTATATTCAATTCAAATTTTATTTCTTCTGAGAATCTTTACTGACATCTAATTTAGATGTTCTTGTTATAAACTCTCACAGCTTCCTGCATTTTTTATTCAAATCAACTATTACAATATGTGATTATATATTTGTGTGATTAGTTGATTAAATGCCTATCTCCCTAACTAGACTCTGCAAAATAGGAGGTCCTGGTCCTGGTTAGATTAACTAGTAATTTATCAAGAATGGTGGCATAAATGATGCTTAATATATATTACGAGGTTACTGCAAATATGTTAAACAGAGAGAGAAAATGGTGGCGAAATAAGGTAAAGGAAGGCAATTAGCACACTGTAATGTTACTGACAAGCATTCACTGATTTAAGACAGTAGATTATACATCATTATATAAAACTTACTGAATCAAAATGCTGCCAGAAATTCTAAGCCAGTACATTTAGCAATATAAATGAAATTCAAATATACTATTTGCTGATAATCACTAATGACTTTAATTAAAGAAACAAAGAGTTTAGTTATACAGAGCATAATTATACAGAGCTCCCTTGAAAAACAAGGACCTTTGTTTAGTTTATTTTTACTTTAGTTTCTTTTTCTTTCAGAGCACAAGGAGCTTTGTTCAATCTGTGCTTGTCTTGCATATTTTGGTATTAAATTTTTTTTATAATACTCAACAAAAATCAAATAATAAAAGAGACTGAATAGTTAGATGTTTATCTTTGGGAACTGCTATTTATTGGAAAGAGCT
Organism: Mormoops blainvillei; assembly: GCA_004026545.1. Lineage (NCBI taxonomy): Eukaryota > Metazoa > Chordata > Mammalia > Chiroptera > Mormoopidae > Mormoops > Mormoops blainvillei. The sequence continues at coordinate 60,536 of PVJD01000339.1, forward strand.
TAAACTAAACTTCTGGAGCCCGGGCTCCTCACACTGTGAATTATATTGCCTGGTTACTAAGCAACACGGGTGCTTCATGGAGATGCGGGCTTTCAACACCGATTTAGCTGCGTCTTTCCCACCTGTGATTGTTGAGAGACATGGAAGTTGAGGGGGCCTGGCCACAGGCGTGCACTAAAGTAGAAAGATGATGACTTCAGATCTGAACCATGACAAACGCCTGGGTTGACTGCTAAGGAGGCACTTGTTCATCCACATCTCTCTGCCAAGGCTTGGGTAGAAGTAAAAACCTCTGTCTTAATAAGTTATGTATTTGGGTCACTGGTTTTAAGAAAGAAAGGGACAGCTTAGAAAAGTGACCTAGAAAATTGAAAGGTTAGGGTTTAATTGGAAGAAAAAATAAAAGATAACAGATTTTGCTCTTGGTTTGCTGAAGAAGGTTGTGAAATTGCATCCTTTTGGCTCTTCTTTTTTTATGTCCACTAAAATAAGGTTATTTAGACCCAGGTCTCTCCATGATGACTACTGTGAAAATAAGGTCACCCTTGCTTGGTTCTCCTCCAAATGCCCTTTTCTGTGAAAAAGATAATTCTAATTTGGTGTGATAATAAACATGGTAAAAGGATGTAGAATTAAAATATACTAGGGCATTTTCTGGAAGAACTGTCTACTACTTTTCAAGAGCCTGACTCTTGAAGATCCTCATCTATTCTTCTTCCTCATTGTTATTTGACTATTTGCATTTTTAAATTAAATTTATTGGGGTGACAGTGGTTACTAAAATTATATAGGCTTCAAGTATACAAGATCTGTATATTGCATTGTGTGCCCATCACCCAAAGTCAAATCTCCCTTCGTCATTGTATATTTGACAAATTCATCTGTTCACTGAACCTTTAACTTTTACCTTCACCCCATGCCCCTTCCCTCTGGTAACCACCACACCGTAGTCTGTGTCTATGAGTTTTTGTTTTTCTTGTTTGTTCATGTGTTGCTTTCAGTTTTATACTATTTACAGTTCTTATACCATCCATACTTTCCTTTTCTTACTTTATGCCTTATTAACTACCTAAATGGCCTCCCAAAATATCTTCCTGATTTCTGCTGCACCTCCTCTAATTCATTTGCCAGACTACCACACAGGCCAAAATTTTTACAGTAACAATCCGATTCTGCCATTTGTCCAAACTTCTATAGTTTACTCCCACTTATGGTTGGTTAATGGCCAAATATCTTAGTATAAGATTCATTGTGTTCTGTGACACAGTAACAGTTTATTTGTTCATTTCTATCTCTTATGAAAACATGCCTGACCCCCAGCCCTATCAACATTTACTCAAGAAACACAAGTAATTCAAACATAAGATATTATTTAAATTTCTTTCACTGTGTCATGTCATTTAACGCTTCCACGCTATTACACTTGCTGTGCTCTTTGGCAAGCATGTCCCATTCCATCTCTAGGCTTTTTGGCCTAGTTAATCCTTAGTCCTCCCAGAAGATGTCTCATGTTCTACCTCTCTTTTGAAAACTCCCCAAACCATCTTCATAAGCTCTTCTCAATAAGCCCAGTTGCCATTCCCTCTGTAACACTCTAATTTTCTCTATGCATTTATCAACACATGACATATCACAAAGATTGTGGGGTTTTAAAATTAATTTTCTGTCTTCCTCCACTAGATAGCTCCTTAAAGACAGTAATGTCTGACAACTTTATAGCCAGTTCCCTGTGTAGGGAAAACCTTCAGTAAATATCATGAATAATTTAAAATTATTGTAATGTAATAATTTACATTTATAATTCATTATTACTTTAGATTGAAAGGGGACTCTGTCATAATTATCTTCATACTTCTAGCGCCTTCACAGGCCAATCAGATTATGTGCTCAATAAAACAGTTTGAATAGATAAATCAGGGGATAAAAAAACATAATAAGTTAAATTGTTGAACTAGGCATAAACAATATCATCAAGTAGGTATAGTTTGTCTTTGGTCTGCACTCATCTTACTGTTTACTAGCCTACCTACCGTATTAAATACCCTTTCCCCTGCCCTGGGTCCTATATTGTGCCCATTCTCATAGGTCTTTGCTTCTTTTTCCCCCACCCAAGTTGGATAATCTTTACCACCTGGGACTTTTATTGAGCTGTTTGTTAGTTAATGGCTCAGGCATATTGGCACTTTAATAGGAGTGTCATGAAAAAATAAAAAGATTTGAGATTCCAAAACATGAATCATTAAAAGGCAATTTTAAGCAATTTAATGAACAAAATAACAGCTATTTGTGAAGGTATGGAGGGCAGAGAGAGGAGGTGAGAGGGAAGGGAAAGGAGCAGCAATTCGCTTTGCCTGAGATGGTAGTTTCCATGAAATGAGGTCATTAAACAAGCATGCCGATCACCAAGGCCAATTCCTTGACCATCAGGAAGTGAGCCTTATAAATATTGAGCTTCTTTACAAGATGCATATTTATTCAGAAATGTAGAAAGCCACGTTTTTACATAAGATACGATTTGACAGTTTTTTATATGAAAACTTTTTTAATTGTTTGAAACCGATTATGCTATTACAGTTTTCCCATTTTTTCTCCCTTTTATCCCCTCTGCCCTGCACCCCATCCTGTCATTTCCCACCCCTCTTAGTTCATGTCTATTGGTAGTGTATATTAGTTCTTTGTCTTCTTAATTTCCTGACAGTTTTAAAGTCATGTGTTTTAGAGTACAAAGAGATTTCAATGCCATGATTTTTTTTTTTTTTAGTGAAGTCTACCTTAACATTTCATTCTGTGGCATAACAAATTATAATGGGTCTGCTTTTAATGAACTTGTTTTTTCATCTTGTTAATTTCCATGTCTATTTGGGACATCCATTAAAGTCAATATCCTTAATTTAATGGAAGATTTCCTTTTGAAGTTGCTACATTTTTCTGTCTAAATTAACAGTGACGATATGTAATGGATGTGTTAAATAGATAATGCTATTAATGGGAAAACTGCATAAATTAAACCAAGCCTGATAATTTTCAGAGCATCTGTTTTATTTTCAACAGTTTAGATTCTCATGCAATGAGCCAGCACTCAGAGGAAAATAGACCTCTACCCTGTGTCATTTGTTACCCTAAATGTATAATCACTATGGTAAAAATTTAGTCACTAAATCTGATTTTTATTTTGATATGGATTTAGCTGAAGGAAGAGTATAAACTAATGCTCAATCTCATATGTACATCACGTTCAAACAGACACACACACACACACACACACAAATAAATATCCCAGGATTTCAGTGATATTTTATGTGGAAGTTGTTATTTAAGAAGACCCTAACATGAATAATGAATTAAGAAATTTCTGAAAGTTCAATTTAAGGTTTAAAATTGTTTAAATGGGATACAAACAAAATTCTCTCTTCTAACTTTCTACTTTCTTTTTAGAAACAAAATAACAAGGCCAATATGTAAAAGAAGCAGTAGAACTGAAACATTTTTTGTGGTTTTCTGTTTTGTTTTTGACATTTACAGGTACTGAGAAATAGATACAACTTGTGAGATTCTTAAACTGCTGATTATGTATTTATTATGTATTTATTTTACAAAATATATGGCTAGTTATATATCTTAATGTTCTGTAACCAGCATTTTTTTCCTCCTTACTGATGTGGTAAATGCAAGTTGCCTATTTCTTACTTATTTTAGTAATAAAAGAATTCTTAGGAAATGACCCTTACAAAACAATGTTTTTGAGTCTCTCCTAAAAATAGAGGCTAATAATGTTTAGAGTCATTAATTTGATTACTCCGGCAGCATGTATATTCACTCTGGGAAAACAATGCTAAATTTTATATTTCCAAAGCCCTCATACTTTTGTTCTTTTTTGGTTTCTCTTTCTTCCTCTCTTTTATATGTGAATACACACACGCGCGCACTTGCTCACCGAATGTTAAGCTTTTTGGCAATCAAGAAGGACATTTTTCTGCTGTCCATTTTAAATATAAAGAGACCAAAAAATCCATCACAAAAATATTAATCAGCTTCTAGATGAGATGGAACTCAACAGTTTTAATGTTCATTTGGTGGCGTGATTTTTATTTTTTTATCCTCACCAGAGGGTATTTTTATTTTTCATTGCTTTTAAAGAGAGAGGAAGGAAGAAAGAGAAACATCAATAAGAAAGAGGAACACTGATTGACTGTCTCCCACCCAACCCAGGGACCCTAGGTATGTGCCCTGACCAGGAATCGAACCTGCAGCCTTTCAGCTACACTAAGAGGTTCCAATCAACTGATCCACACCAGCCAGGGCCATTTGGTGATTTTTAAGTGTGGCCTGGGATTCTTGCTTTATCTGTACCTATGGAAAAATATCTCAAACTGCACAGAACCATGGTAAAACCATTGGTGCAATAAAGGTCGTGGTGTTTGGATGATAAATGTGCTCACCCAACTGTCCATATTTTTTTTTTTCACAGATGGAATTTTTTTGAAGAAACACCAAAAATACTTTCAATTTGGTGTTGGAAATAGTTTTTCCTGTGTTCCTTTTTTCTTCCTAGTGTACTTAAAGACTAAAATTAGGTATTCAATTGGTAATTTCCAAATAAAATTAACAAATCCAAATTACAAAGTGTCAAAAAGTTTTGACCCCCCAAAATCTGTTATTACTATTATATTAAATGTATGACCCATTCACAACATCCACTAAAACCCTGCATATATGATTATTAAAATGAATATAAAGTGAACAGCAAAAAATAACTGGCATTAGGTCCTTCCTTCTTCCCTAAAATTTCAAAACCTCAGTATCTAGACTGAATGGGTGGTTGGAAAGGAAACAAGGGTTCAGTGGCCCACATTGTGCATGGATGGGCCTCTTCACTTAACCACGACTGTCATTGCATGTGTCAGGCTCCATGAGGACCCCTAAGGCCACAGAAGTGGGCATTCATGTGAAGAACCTTAGAATCCTAACAGTGATGGAAATCACATACTATCCAAAAGCCAAAATTTAAGTCTGAAAAGAAAGGGGAAGAGAGGGAAAAAACAGACAAGACAAAGAAAGTGAAGGGAGGGGAGAGAAAATGGTTGCTATGGACCATTTAAACCCATCCTGATATATATGCATAAGCCACTCTGACTGCTTATAAATGACCTCTTCCCTTAAATCTTCCACAGTACTTCTCTGTGCCACACATTTAGTGCCCACCTACACTCATTTGCATTGTCATTTGCTCCTGCAGGGATTTCTTCATAACTTTCAGCTAGATTATGCAACCTGTAAGATGTGGTTGGTATTTTATAATGCTTTGATTCTCTTCTCCCTCCAAGGCATTCATCAGTCTCTTTCATAGTTGGTGGTAAATAAATACTTGTCCATTCTTAATAGAACCAAATATAGCCTAATGTAATCAATAGAAGCTCAGAAAATGTTCTTGAATGTAATTTAAAAATATAACTGGTAATCAGACAATGCTATTCTGTATGATATGTCATTGTGCAAAAATGCCCCCAAATAAAATAAGGAACATACAAGTTGATTCAAGAGGCTAACTATTATATAAGCAGTAGTAAGACTTTTCAAACTATTGTATCTCTTGCCTGGGTTCCAGCAGATCTGCAAGAGGAGATAGGTCTCTAGGCATGTACAAATGCATTCCTCCCTCTGTGGAACCTTACCTGTGTTCATTTTTACTCAACCTGAGTTGCTATGTCTAGCTTGTAAACTGCTATCAAATGCAGACATTAGAAAATTCATGGACTCTTAAGGTTAATGTGACACCAAATCAAAGTGACAGATTAGATGATTATATATATATGGCACGTGTATGATTATATATATGACATATATATAAAAATAAAAGAGAGATACATAAGATAATGAGAGATTTTTAGGGGTTTTTCCTGGGGAAAAATTGTTCATATGTTTTCAGCTTTTAAGATAAGTTTTTAAGATAAGAAGATAAGAAGAACTGGAGTTCCCTTCACTGAAGACAATAATCCTCTCCCTAATAAGGCTTTAAGAGAGAACTGATTTTCAAAAATTGGGAGTAAAATGGGAAACACAAAAGTCAATGAGTTAAGAAGAGTTAACAACTTAAATATAAGGGCTACAGGCAAAACAAGCAAAGTAAAAGAAATAAATAAATAAATCTATCTTCCATTACTGCTTCTAGAGTTAAGCTTGCTGTGTAGAAGGGCTTCAAGTTATCCTCTACCCTTATCATTTAATTATTATTGTAATCATTAAAAAACTGGTTAGTGTGTTTTTTGAGGAGAGGTTGCCAAAATCCTCCAAACTTGCTATGTCACAGTCTTAAAAAATTATTCTGTAAAAACACATAGCATTCTAAAAGCTGGGTGGGGCAGGGCATAGAATAATAGAAAGAAAGAAAGGAGGAGGAATGAGAAAAGGAAGGAACTGAGGGGAGGAAGGAAGGAATCGTGTCTTAAGAAGTATATGTAGATATAAAACTACTATAAAATATTAAAATATATTTTTATTTTATATATATATTACATATATTTAACTTTACCATTGTAATTACTGCTGGAGTAACTTATGAATGGAAAAAGCTTAGAAGCAAGAAGCAATAAGTGGGATTAAAACAACCTTGTGTTCTAGGAATGAACAGATAGGAGAACTCTCTCTGGTATACAATAAGAAGAAACTCAGCAGCACCAAACAAAATTAATGAGAACAGGAGGCCATAGTTAAAGTTCAAGGAAAGAGGGTAGGTTGTGAGTAAGCATTTTAATACAATAGTTTTGTCCTTGAAATAACAGCCTTATATCCTTCACCGGTAATCTCTGTTTTTGTATGTACATTCTTTAAAACAGAATATGAAAGGCCAGTGATTTATAACAACAGAGTGCATGTCAGCATAGAAGGAACAATCCAAAATGCTCATTTAGAAATAATTTTCTGTAGTATGGAACATACCTCATTTTCTTTCACATTTTGGAAAAACTTACATTGAAAACCAATTACAGATGGCAACAATGGTACACAAAACGTATTTTCTAAAACCATTATTGTTTTTACTATTTTCAGCTATTATTATCCCTCTAGAGCAATGAAAAAAATTTCTTCTCTTTCTGATCTGGCCAGATATATCACAAAGAAAAAAATTTTTGCTAATTGCATGGTATCTCACAGAAAATTAGAGCATGTACATTATGAAAATTTATAGTTTAGAGACATAAAATAATAAAGAGTTTAAATAAAAGAGATATCCACCTGTCTTTTATTCACCGGCCCTCTCAGACTCACACAATGTCGAGGTTATACACATACTCTTTAGCTTTTCCTTTCCTTTTCTCTATCAGTATTCATCAAGAAAGGGGTAAATAGAAAATATCCTCATTGTTACATTGTTTGAACCCAAACCATTATCGATTTAGACATTTTCTGGCTTGGATTGAGTTAATGCACTGTTAAATTTCTCCCTTCATATGTAAAAGCAGATGATCTCATTTTCTTAAGTGACAAGTGGATTCTGTGTGGTATAACTCATTCGTAGTGAACTTTACAAATGACTCATACCATATATGACTTGTGTAATTACATTTACATTTGCTTGTCATATTTACTCTAAAATGTCACTGAGTACTTTTTAAAGTTGTTCTATATGGCAAATTAAAGATGAGAAAACTATAGGTATTCATTTCAGATTAATTCCAACACTAATTAGGTCCATAAAAAAATAAATCAAATTTATTTGCTAGGGTTAACTGGAATCTTTCACTTGGGATTTTTAATTCTCTCCCTCTCCCTCCCTCTTTCTTTCCCCCCGCCCCACCACCACCACACCCCCCTCCCCCGACCTCCACTTCCCTCTCCCTCTTGTCTCTCTTTCCTACAAGAATCACTGCCTCAAAGTCACACTGAAAGCTAATTGCCACGTTTGAAAAAAGGTGGCATTTTACTTGGAAAGGTCACATAGCATAGTGAAAAGAGCACTGAACTTATAAATAGAAGTCCAAGGTTCAAAGCCTGCGTCTCCTCCTGTCTCATTGGATCAGTATGGGATAGTAGTAGCACCTCTAAAGCACTGTGACCTTGAACCAGCAACATTGCCCTGGGCAAAGACATTGGGTCTCGGTTCCCTCGTGATGTCTTTCTTTTTTTCACAGTTCTTGTAATGATCAAAAGAGATTATAGTTGTGAAACATTTAAAAATATTTTAAATTTATTTACAACTGAGGAGTTTAAACATCAATTAATAAATCGAAAACATTTTTTTTTTTTATGTAACACTGTCCTATGACAGCTGGAAAGAGTTTAAAATTTCAGCATAGGTATGTCTGTGCATACTTGATTGACATATCTGAAATATGTTTTTTATTCATCAAGCATCTCATAGCAATAGATAAAAGACTGAAACTGCCTGGAAAATAATGATAGTAGAGCACTAAATGTTACTTAAAAAAAGTTTTTCCCAAAACTGCATAAACATATGAAAAGAGTAAGCAAGAAAGAATGTAAAGCAATTAGCCAACAAACATGTATGTCCAGCTCATAGACACAGACAAGTGTGGTGATGGCCAGAGGGAAGGGGAGGGTGGAGGCTGGGTGGGGTCAAGCAAAGTGATGGGGGTGTAGAATGGGTACATCTATAATAGTATCAACACTAAAAATAAAGGGAAAAAAATGAAATCATATGGCATTTGTCCTTCTCTGACTGGCTAATTTCACTTAGCATAATGTTCTCCAAGCCCAACCACACCCACTCATGTGTGGAATGCAATGAACAAACTGAACTAACAATAAAATGGAGACAGATTCATAGAGGGAGAGCAGGATGACAGATAGTGGTGGGAGAGGAGAAGGGGTGAGGGACTGAGCAAAACGGAAAATGCATTCGTGGACATGAACAACAGTGTGGTGATTGCTGGTGGGAGGGGGACCTAAGGGAGCTAAATGGTACTGTTTGTTTGTTTGTTTGTTTGTTTTCCTCCCATAGCCACGCGTATGAGCTTGGTATTTCATTAGCTACAGCATTAAATCCCATTACCCTCAGTCAGGCAAGATACAGAAGGTGCCTTTTGTAAATTGTTTCAAAGCAATGAGACGTCATTTATACAGTCCAAACAGTTCCATGTGATTATAATAGCCAATGGTGACTTCGTAAGACTGAGAAATTAAGTAGTATGTAATGCATGGCTTAGAGATCATTACTAGCTAAAATGGTCAAAGTTTCATCTATTACCAAATTCTCAGTGTAGGTTAGAAGAAACTTCAAACATTTGAAGTCCAACACACAAATTATTGTTTGGCTCCTGTTCATGGAGACATCCATCTCGCTGTCATTTAAGACAGCTCTTTCATCTTTGCATAACTCAAATTATTATAGACACCAAACACGCTTTCCATGGACGTACTGAATAGTGGCCTTACCAGGAGCCAGGAAAATAAACCTATTTCTTTCTTCTTTTACCATGATGATTCTTTATGTACTTGATAACATTTTTCCAGCATTTTTTATTTGCTGAGCTAAATATTATTTCTTCAACCAAGTTTAAGGAGATTGTTATTCGTGCATTATTTTAGCTACTCTCTCATGAATATGTTCCAGTTTGTCTACATTTCTTTCAATTGTGGTACTCAAAAGTGGATATCATAAATCAATTGTTGTTTAATCATTATCATACTGTGAAACTCTTTCTTTCTTGTCCTACATATGTGTATTACAAATCTATTATTTTAATATTTATTCTATTAGCTTTTAGATTGCTTTCATGATAGGCCATTACATAGTATAATAGAACACATAAGTCTGTTTTTAAATTTTTGTTATTTAAAATTAAAAATATATTAAAAAGTTAACTGTTACATATATATATACACACACACATATATATTCATATATCCTATATTCATCACCCAGCTTCAACAATTTTCAACTTCCACACCATTATGGATATTTCTTATAAGCCACGAAGCTGGTTGAATATTACCTATAAGGTAATGAAGAAAGAATACTAGGTTTTAAGTAGGACATAGTAAAGTAGAAATTTCACAGGAAAGCTCATGCAAGTGGTTATGGAAGGGAAAAAAAAAGCAAGGCGTACCAAATGACAAACCTAGATATATGCCTTAGAAACTCCACTCTGCTACAATGTAGGGAATGAATTATAGGGAATGTGGTAGACAAAATAATGGCCCACCCAAAGGTGTTGATAACCTAACCTCCAGAATCTATGACTATGCTAGGTTACAAGGCAAAGGGAATTGAGTTTGCAGATAGAATGAAGGTTGTTAACCAGCTGACCTTAAAAGAGGGATATTTATCTTGATATTTGGGTGAACTCAATTTAATAATCACAATTGTGATACAGGGGAAAAGAGGGAGAGAATCAGAAGAAGATGTAGCTACTGAAGAGAGGCACGGTGAGATGGGGTGGGGCCACAAGCCAAAGAATGCAAGTACCTACAGAAACTAGAAAAGACAAGTAGATAGATTCTTTCTTAAGAGTCTTCAGAAGTAATATAGCCTTGCTGACCCCTTCATTTTAGCCCACTGAGGCTATGTGGGACTTCAAGTCTATAGAACTATAAGTTTTGTTGTGTTAAGCCATTAAGTTTATGGCAATTTGTTACAGTAGCCATAGAGAGCTAATTCAGGAACTATGCAGACTCTAATGTAAAGTATGCAATCCAGAATATTTCCTATTCTTTCAGATACAGGTTATTCCAAAACTGAAGAATGTGTCCTTTGTCTTGTTTGTTAAATCCTCACCTGAGGACTTGTTTATTGATTTTAGAGAGAGATGAAGGGAGGGAGGGAGGAAGGGAGAGAGAAACAGAGATCAGTTGGTTGCCTCCTGTATGCTCTCCAACCAGGGATGGAATCCACAACTTAGGTATGTGCTCTGACTGGGAATCAAGTCAGTAACCTTTTTGATGTATGTGATGATGCTCCAACCAACTGAACCACCCAGCCAGGGTTCTCTTTTATATCTTAATTGTTGTAATTAATTAAATTGTGTAAGGGTACAGAACAATTCAAGTTGTGTATCACATAGTAGTTAAGGGTATGCTTTTGAAGTTATATTTACTGGGTTCAAATTATAGCTTAGGCATTTACTCTCCACATGACTTTATATAAAGTACTTGACCTCCCTTTGCCTCAGTTTTCCAACTTGAAGAATGCTTGTAACGCTTCAAAGATTATTAAGGGATAGCAAAGTTAGATCCTGCATGTAAAGTACATAGGAGAGGCTTGCAAATAAAGAGTTATACATAAGCAATTATCATTAGCTTAATATTTTTAAATAATTTACACATTACTATTACTTTTCTTCAAGCAGAAATTCCTTCTAAATCAAGCTTATTTTAATTATCTTGTCAAGAAAGAAAACATCAGAAGACTTGTCAAATGGCTGGCTGAACTTCAGACCCTGCCTGCAATGTCTCTAATATTCCCTGATCTATTAAGCTACTAACCTTATTAAAAGGAGAAATTGAATTAGTCTGACATGACTTAGTTTGTGTGAACCCATATTGAAGTTGATTGGTATGTGTATCTCCTTTCAGGTACTCACTAATAATTTCCATTATAATTGGTTCAAGAATTTCATCTGAAATCGATTAGTCTCATTTGGCTAATGTGTGCCCAATGTCCCAGTCCTCTGTATATTGTTTCATTCCAGAAACCACTGCTTCGTGCTTCCTGTGATATAATAATTGTGAAAGTCTATAAGCAGCTCACAGTCTGGCAAAGGTCTTCCTCAGGGTCCCAAAACCTCATATTATGCATGATTTCTGGAGATCATCACAGTGTTTCCAGAGTTTAAGATTCCTATATATATTTTAAAGTTTAAATATTTCAATAAAAAAATATTTTCAGTGAGAAAGTTAGCAAGCAGCCGAGCTTCTGTATGGAGTCTTCTGTTCGTTCATCCCTCTCTTTATAACATGAAGCATGAAATCTACCTTCTTAATTTTTTCAGTTTTCAATACAGAATTGTTAACTATGGGTACAATGTTGTACAGCACAGACCTCTAGAACTTTTTTATCATGTATGTCCGAAGTCCTATACCCATGAAACAGCAACTCCCCAATCCCTTCGCTCCTCCCCAGTCCCTGGGTATCACCATTCTAGCTTCTGTTTCTGGAGTCTGACTACTTTAGATGCCACACCTAAGTGAAATCATGCAGCATTTGTCCTTCCGGGCTGGCTTATTTTACTCAACATACTGTCCTCAAGGTTCATCCATGCCGCATAATATGACAGAATTTTCTATTTTTTGTTGATTAATATTACATTGTATGTATATGCCACATTTTCTTTTTAAATGTTTTATTTTTTCTTGCTTTATTGAAATATAATGCTTAAGTTTAAGATTTACAATGTGATGATTTGATACATATATATCTATTTTGAATGATTATCATAATCAGGTTGGTTAACATATCTTTCATCATACATAGTTTTCTTAATCTTTTGTTATTTTTTTGTTATGGCGAGGACATTTAAAATTTAGTCTTTTAGGTAGTTTCAAGTATATAACACAGTATTGCTAACTATGGTCATCATGCTGTACATAACATCCCTAAAACTTATTTCTCTTATAACTGGAAATTTGTACCCTCTGACCAGCCACTAATCTGCTCTCTGTTTCTATGAATTTGGTTTTTTTAAAGGTTCTACATATAAGAGAGATCATGTAGTATTTATTTGTTTTGAGTTACTTGGCCTAGCATAGTGTCCTTAATTTTGGTCGTATTGATAATGGCAGGGTATTCTTCTTCTTCGTGGCTGAATAACACTCCATCATACACATGAAACACATTATGGATCCATTTATCCATAGATGGACCTTAGGTTGTTTTTACCTCTTAGCAATAGTGAATAAGCCTTCAATGAACATGAGAGTACAAACAGCCATTCAAGATCCTATTTCAGTTCTTTTGGATAAATACCCAGAAGTGGAATTGCTGAATCATATGGTAGTTCTATTTTTAATTTTTTAAGGAATTTCCATACTGTTTTCCATTATAGCTATACCATTTTAAATTCTAGATTGTTTTCTTAACTGGAGCTTCCATCTGTCACCATTTGGGCAACACTTGTGCTTTCTTATGCTTGTGAGCCACCATGAATTTGTTCATTAAACAAATGATAAAGGTAAATTTAAGATTATTAGAGGTAAAATAGGATATTTCGTATATCGTCTTCCACTGTGGCTCAACTTTTATAATAAAAGAAAAGATGGATCTGATTTGTGATTTAGGTAATAGGGCTGTCAAATTGCAGATGTTTGAACTGCTAAATTCTCACCAGAACAAAAAAAAGAACATGACAGAAATGATGTGAATTACATCTTGACAGCTTCAGCCTTTCAACTGTACACAAGCACATGCAAATGGGTGAGATAGAAGCCATGACTTAAGTAAATGTGTTAAAGAAAACATGCAAACCAAGTGACAAAACAGCCACACATAGAAAAAATTCACAAACAGAAAACTTGACCACTTAGACGGTGTCAGTTCTCTGGCTTCTGCCATGCTTCATAAAATAATTAGAAATGAAATTCAGGTTACATATCCAGTGACTTTCACCCATGTGTGTGTGTGTGTGTGTGTTTAAATAAATCATCTCGTCCATGAACTGTCTCCTGCAGAGGTAAAAATAGTGGTGTGTGATTCCTTAGGTGAGTTCTGAAGCTATGTCACTGTGTTCCTACCTTTGCCCCAAAGGTAAAGTTATCTTCTTAGTTAGGATTTAATAGACAGCAGGTGCTTAATGCTCAAGTCTTTCCTTAGGATTTGTTTTATATGGGGAGGATGTACACCTATAGTAATGGATACATTAAAGAGGCACACAATGGGCTATTAATGATAATTCTCAGAGTGTACTCATTGTTGCAGAGAATAGTATTCTATTAATATTAGTTAAAGTCAGATAATAGCACATTCTAGGAATTCAAATTTATCTAAACTGGTGGGTAACTACATTGTATTTCAAATGTAAAGTTTTTCTCTTTCAATCTAATGTCTTTGCCTTAAATATAGAAAGTAGTTTAAAAATAAAAAGACAACTATAATTAAAATTCCACATGGTCAGATGATATATTTAATCTTACTAAGGGTCAGCAAATCCCTGAAAAGATGACTAGATACATAGTATGTATTAACTACATTCTTGAATAACCTACTATTCCAAGTTGCGTGGTCCCTGGTACTGTCCCTCCATTCTTCAGGTGATTCATTTTTCTCCAGGTTTTATTAGAAGATAATGATGGAGTTAGGAATGGGATTTCTGTTCTAAGTGCTTGCTTGCATGATTTCACAGGAGTGAGAGAGATTAATTTTAAAGAAATTAGAAAACAAAGAAATCAAAGGAAACTGCATGTTGATAATCTCAACAGTCCTTGAAGTCTGCTTATCTATTACTAAAAAAGCAATTCACTCAGAAGCTGGGGAAACTTTAATACACTCATCAAAGCCCTTTTTGCAATTACAAAGGTATTAAATAAAGTGTCCAACAGTGAGAGGTGAATCTTAAGTAGTTTAAAGATTGCATTTAGATGATGAAGATAAGAGCAATAATACTTAATGCTACTATGGAGCCTTTATTCCTGCAGGCTTAGAATATTTAACTAAAGGTTAAATGATATAAACCTCTGATAGCTGCCAAATGGGGCTGAAAAATTTTATCTATTCGAATAATGCTTTGTGTTTTTTCCTGTATTTTCATTTTCTTTTGTTAAAACAAACTCAGTATCTATCTATGACCACTCTAGCACAAACTCTCTTTAAAAAGCAAAGACAGTATTTTCAACTTCAGTAAAAGCAAATGCCTTAAATACTAAGTTTAAATGATTTTTGAGAATAGTTATATCAATGTAAATTTAATTCTACCCCTAGCACAAAATTTCTAAAAATTCTGTTTGGTTCATAGAAATACTGTAAAATATAGCATTATGACTAATTATGAGCAAATATTATAGAAGTCCTGGAAAAAGAAGAAATTTTAAAAATAGATCCTGACAATCTAAAACAGAAGAGGACAAGCAATAAATGTTTGCTAATTAGATATATCTTTATCTTTACCATGTAGGATAAAACAAGCCATATTGGATGGCAATACTGTAAAATTAATGTAAATCTAAGTATAAAAATGTAATATAAAAGTCTGTACTACCAGACAAAATGATAAAATAAATATTTTAATATAATTAACTTTTTCTTATATGTAATTATACATGGCTAGCTTTGTATTTCTGAAGTGTTAAAACTACATTATATGAGGATGATGGAAAGATTTTAATCTAATAAACTGTGAGAAGATTATAATCTTGTATATGGCAAATGTATATTTCCCAGTACTTACAGAACTGAAAGAATGCTGTAGATGAGTTCATCCAAGGAATTTTTTCAGTCTTATAAATCCATCTGGGGTTTTCAGAATAAATCTAGATTTCTTGAAGGGGTTAAGACTCTATATTTTATACTTAGTGAATAATTTAGTAAGATTAAAGTGTTTTTAAACAGATAAAATACATGGTAATCAAAGTTTACATTAGTAGATCATTCTAAGCCATTTTATGACATGCTTAAAAATATTAATTATAATTTTTAAATAAGCAATAATCATACTTTATCTAATTCTAAAAAATTTAAAATGATAAAACTAACCTCATTGATTAAAAACACATTAAATGTTAACTAACTCTTTAGCCTTTAAGCATCTGCTATTTTAGCATTAAAAATGCAAATGATTTTTCTCTCAATTGGCAGTTTTCCTTCACTACAAATCACCACCAACAAAAATATATATAGAGAAAAAAATTCTAGTAAAAAGAAAAGTCACGTAGTAGAAACCTCACAGTGATATTTAAGACTAAGAGGAGGGCTTCTATTTTAAATTGGTATCTCAGTAAGAGTCCCTATTTTAGCCTAGACCAGATTTCTTAAGAATATTCATTAAGAAAATGAGAAAAATTACAAGCAAAATAATATCTTAGAAGGGTAATATTTTTAGAGGGAAAACTGACACTAATTGAAGCTATGGGCTATTTGAACAAAAACCTATTCAAAATTAATCTTTTTTTTTCCCCCAATGCTATGTCAGACTCCATCTTTGCACAAGTGAGGAAAGTAGAGAGAAAAAAATCAAGGATAATGTTGTATTCATAGCTGCAATCCAAAAACAAGGCTTCACTGAACAATTGGGTAAGTCAGTTCTGGTTATGCAATGCAGCATCCCTGCACAGGTAAGCCTGTGTTGTTATCCAGTAGGTAAGAAGAAAGGGGAAGATATGATGGAAAATCAGGAATTAATTGTACTTTTGTTTATACTTGTTTCACACACTATGTTCTAGAATGTAGAGAATCAAGAAATGCATGGAGGAGAAAGAGTGAGAACAACAGAGGAATTATATGAATATCCGTTACAAACAGGGTCCTCCTCTTCATAGTTACTCACTCTTTACGTGAAAAAAAAATATATCTCCCTATATTTAAAACTTATCCAAAACACAAGTGTGCAAAAAAGGGTAACCCATTCAGCTCCAAACATTAGACAAATCTGTTGTCTGGACATTCTTTAAGGATGAGTAAAAAACAAACCCAAAATAGCATGCTTTAGCAACATTGGTCCAATGCTTACGAAAAGAGGAAAATAAAAGCTTCTTCTGTCTTAAACCTTTGAATATGACCTAATTGACGATGAAGAATGAAAACAAAGAAAACTGGCATACTACATAGATTATAATAGAGCATTGTTCCTATAAATCAGAAACAGAGCATAAAGTGAAGAGACACATTTAAAAATTAAACTCATACATTTGAAAGAAAAATATAAAAATGAAAAATAGTAAAGAAATTTAAAAAATGGAAATGCAATTCAGAGAAAAATAACAAAAATAATGTTGTAGAATAAAGCAAACTTGTTTTTAAAAAGGTAAAAATAAAATAGATTAATTAGAGGATGTAGCATAGACATGCTGAAGAGAACATTAAATGATAAGCTGATGCTTCCAAAGGCAAGATGACAAATAAAAGAAACAGAAGTGAAAAAGAATGCCATGAGAAGTTAATATTCAAAAATGATCACAAATTTATACATAGTGGTTTTAAAAACTTATTATTTTCCAGAGTAATATGTCTAATTCATCAACATACTGTTGCAATGTTTTGAGCTATAAAACACACAGGTGGTGAAATTCACATATATATACACATATATAAAATAAAAAATTTGTGTTTTCAAAATTTTACACTATAAACATTAATTTCTAGAAAAATATGGAATATTATTTGTATAGTTTTTAGGAAATAAATACTGTGATTTGTTCAAACTCGTCTTCAGTATTCTATTTCTCATTTTGCTAGCATTCTTGAGGATAGAAGGGCTGTGGTCATGTTTCTGCCCAGTGGTAGCTCAAGGGAATCCCACTAGGGTGGTTCCACAAAAATAAAGTTACAGGTATTACCACATCACTTATCTTTAAACATTTGGAGAGAAAAAAGTATAAGGAGACAATTGATTGACTAATAATCTGCTCATGCATATAACTGAAAATTATTTGTCATTTAAAATATTTTTTAAATGAACAGATGTTTCCTGATAGATAAATATGTTATTAATATATTATTGAGGTTTTCCCTTTTAAAAAAAGAGCTGTAACTTTTTGTATAGTGGTACTTTTTTATGAAAAACAATACTGTAGCCCTTGCCATGTGGCTCAGTTGTTTGGAGCATCATCCTGTACACTAAAAAAGTTGTGGGTTCGGTCACCAGTCAGGAAACTGGTGGTCAAACCGGTTATATCAATGTAAATTTATATACATTGAACCCACAGCATACCTAGGTTGTGGGTCTGATTCCTGGTTGGGGCTTGTGGAGGAGGCAACCAATCCATCCATATCTCTCTCACATAGATGATTCTCTCTCTCTCTCTCTCTCTCTCTCTCCCCCCTTCCCCTTCTTCCTCTCTCTCTCTCCCGTCCTCTTTCCTAAAATCAGTAAACATATCCTTGGGTGAGGATTCAAAAAAACAAACAAACAAACAGACAATACATATACGCACAAATGGAATCTTGCTCAACATCCCCAAGGTGTGAAAGAAATTTACAGAGTGGCATTATGCCTATTTTTGCTTCCTTCCTTAATTCGGTTACTCTTTTTTCTTGCCATAATAATGTCTTAATTTAGGCACTAATACAAAAACTGTGAGTATGGACAGTTTGTTAAGTGACTATACCCTTCCATAACTACATATTTACACTTGCATTGAAACATCCATACTTGCATTACATGCTACATGATTACAGTCATCCCCGGATCGACAGTCAGAGCCCTGATTAACATTTATCTTAACTGTGGGCTTCATAATGCACAGTTCACAAAGGACAAAGAAACCTACTTATTTTTCATGCCGACAATAAAGCATGCAGAATCAAGGAAGGGATATTTTTGTCTTTAGGAATTATTTGGAGGACAATCTGGGTTACTACTGATAACTTGGACTTTGGTGTTTGGGCTCAGGCAGGCCTATTTCTGTCTCCAAAGTAAGCACGTTGATTGAATTTCATATTCAATGAATATACAATAAGGTTTTTGTCTATTGAATTCTGTTTGAAACAAATATTTCCATGTTTAAAAGTTCTGAGGTTAATCTTTAATATGAAGAACCACACATTAATCTCTTTTGCCATTTTCTGTATTTCTCAAAATAGTGTTCCTTCATCCTATCTCTTGGCTACTCAACTCCTGGTTGATTCATCTCTTAATCCCTTGGAGAAAAGTCATTAAAAAATTCCAGGAGAAATTATTGTCTAATCATAATCTTAAGAACAGTTTCACTTTTTTATCAGTTGACTTTGTTTAATTTTGTAATGCTTTGTAAGCAAATTTAAATATTTTGTAAACAAAAACAGGGTGCAAAAATTAATGAAAATATATACAAGACTGGAAGGAGGATCTTAAACTGTGTGATTCATTATACACACTGGAGCAGACAAAAATCCCATTCTACACAAGTTTACACACTAACATCATCAGTAGTAGTAACTATTAGGTGATACTTTTCCCAGTCATCAAATGTTATTCATTCAAGTTATTTATTGAATAAATAGCAATAAATACATATTATTTATTTAAGACAATTTTTGTGAATTCTTGAATTAATCCCTAGTGGTCACCCATTGCTTTCAAAGTCCAAGCTCTAGAATTACTAACTAAATCCCTTCACAATATGTCTCTACCTGTAATTCTAGCTACCTTTCTTCTTGCCTTTCCTATAGTTTCAGAATATTTTTCAATGCTCCAGCCATAATCAATCACTTACTCTGCTTGGTATTTGTGACCTTACTGCCTCTGCTTCCCGAATTGTCTATGACTTCCGCGATCCCTGTGATCAGCCAGTTCAGTCATCTTTCTATTTCAGTTTAAGACAAACTTCATACAGGCAGGAATTTACTGCTGGGCTACATGTCTCTTTCCTGTTCTCATAACTCCACATTCTAACCTATTGAATAATGTAGGGACAGTAACCTGTTTAGTAGTAAGTTCCCAGGGGACGGTATTTAGTAGTTGTCATAGATTTTCTTAATACTAGAAAAATCACGTGATTTTATTATACAGGTAGGAGATGGGAGTAAAACTGTACTTGCATTAGTAGGGATAAGGCCTTATTACTTTTTCCTAGTAAACATATTGAGGTTAACTAAAATTGTAGCACAACCAAAACCAGTTTGGTGTACAGTGTGGTTTTGTGAGTAAAAAAGAAAGTGCTGTCAAATAAGTAATGGTAAAAGGATTGGAAAATGAGAAGTCAACAAATCTGTTTACATTGATTTATACTATTTGTTTCTCAGATTTGATCTTGTATATTTTTATACCTTCTTTATTCAAATATACAGTTCAAATTTTATGAGACTACAGAAATATTATTTATTTTGTATCACATAGATGTGTCTAATTACTTCCAATGATATCAGCTCAAACAATTGATGGTTGCCAGTAAAGATCAAAAGCTTAAAAGTAGTATAACACTATTCACATATAAATATTTAGCAAAGTTTCTGTGTGCTTCGGGGTTTCAGATAAGAGCAAAATTTGGGGCAAGAGGAAAAACCTCTATTGAGTCGCATATGGTCTATATTTTTCTATTTAATAACTGTTATCCAAATCTGGTATTCTCTCTCCTGTTTTTTGGAAGGGTGAAAGAAGCATTCATCTCCATTAGATTATTTCTCTAAAATACATTAGTAGCTACTAGTAGAATTGGAACCTAAATTTTGATCATATGACTTTATCTAGTATGCTCTTTAAATATACCATCTTCTGTCAGAGGAACATTTTTAGTTTCATATCAAGACTCTATATTGAACTTGTTTGTTTGATTGTTTTCCTCTTTTGAATTCTCATAGAAACATTTAGGAAAAGGTGATACTTTGGGGAGGTAGAATCAGAATGTAAAATCAGGAGAAAAAAATGTTATCAAATAAGAAATTTAGGAAATTTCACAAGGTATAGTAAAAATGGGATCCAAATGAGAAAGCAAATGATTATGGTCAAAATTAATAAAAGTTAACATTTATTAAGAGCTTAGTGTGTGGTGAATGAAAACATATACAAGCGAAGAATTAGAATTGGAGAATTTTAAACTATATGAGTTATTAGACATATGTAACAAGCACTTTGACCAATACATGGCTCAACCTATTAAGAGAAAAAACGGGGGAAGTAGTCAGTGTTTAAGATAAAGTAAACAATTTTCAAAAAACCCATAAAATAGAAAATCACAAAACCACAAAAATGATGATATAAATATCTATTAACATAAAATATAGATATTATTATTACTGACACTCTCCATTGACCAAGCTATAAATAAGCAAAAATTTAGGTTTCTGATATAGTCATGTGTCACTTAATGACAGGGAAACTTTTGAGGAATGTGCTCTTAGGCAATTTCATTTCTGTGTAATCAGTCTACTCACAGAAAACTCGGTGCGTAGCCTACCACGCACCTAGGCTATACGGTACAGCCTCTGCTCCTAAGCTTTTAGCTTGTACAGCCTGTGACTGTACTGAATGCTGCAGCAACTGTAAAACAATGGTTGATATTTGTGTGTCTAAACACACATAAACATAGAAAATGTACAGTAAAAATAAAGTGTAAAAGACAAAAATGATACGCCTGTCGAGGGCACTTATTATAACTGGAACTCTCAGGACTGGAAGCTACTCTGGGTGAGCCAGTGAGTGAATTATGAGTGAATGTGAAACTAGGACATTAGTGTAGCCACACTGCACACTCAGGCTACACTAAACTTATTAAACAATATGAGATTGAATCAAGCACCAGAGAACGTAATGCAATCAAGAGATGCAGTAACTATAGGATGTGAGAGGTCCCTGCCGGTGTAACATGAGCTATCTTTGACTGAAACGTTATGTGGCACATGACTGTATATATCACATGGATTTTTGAGAAGCATATGCAAAAAAAGAATAAGAACAGGAAGAAGAGAATGAGTACTTGTGCAGAAAGACATTGTGTTTTATCTTTCTAGTGCTTATTCACACCCGTTTATCCTCTTTTGGACATGTGAGAGTGATAGGCTTTTCCATCCTTTGCAATTGGTCAGGGTCATGTGACTAAGGTTGGCTAATGGACTATGAATAAACATTTACTTGCTGGTGTGGGACCCTGCTTCCATAAATCTTAACACCTCATGAGGAGATGGTGATGTCATTAAATGGTGGAAATTTGGAAGCCTAGGATCCCTGAGTGACCAAGGGAAGCAAACCCTTTGACTGAATAGTGCTGAGGAAGAAATAAATCTTGGTTGTGTCAACACACTGAAATTTGGTTTTGTTTCTACACATCATAGCCTATACTAGCCAAGTAATATGTGTGCATATATCACATACATGTATACGGATATGTGCATATATGCATTTTATACATGTGTGTATGAAAAACATTATTTTTTAAAATTTCTGGGTGGTGGAAATTTGTACTGCTTTATCATCATTCTCTTTTTCCATTTTGGGGGGTTTTGGTACTTTTTTGTTTCAGACGGCATACACTACATGTTGAATAATATTAGTTATTCACAAACAGTTTCTGATATTTGGAGAAAAAAATGAGGGAAATGGCTCTCGAATATTTATTTTCAACTTCTATCATGAGACATAATTAAAGTCAGTTTATCAAGTATAGATATCTTTGGTACCTTGATATAATAAAAATGAGAATTTACCTAATTTTCAGAGATATTAAAATGCATGCATTTAGTAAAATATGTTCATATAAACTAAATATTTTAATTTAGCATTTAGAAGAATAATGACAGCAAGTAATATTGTAAAATAGAAGAGGTAATAAATGCAATATTTTTGGCTTTTTTTGTTTGTTTCACAAAATGTTGGAATGACAAAAGCAGATACAAAGCTTAAAGACAGTCTTATGTATGTCTTCAGACACTAACTACATGGAATTTATCTTTTGAGTGGGCAGAAGAGTGCACATTAATGGATTCTAGTGAGACACTTTTCTTGCCCTACTTGTAACAAGACTCAAGTGTGACCTGAATGGCTCCCTGGTGCTTGAATTTATATTCTTCTCAGAGGCATTGGATAGTGTATTTCACTACAAAGAGCTAAAAACATTGCAATCACTATTTATAAATCTTTTAGAAAATGTATTTTCTTAGCAACAACTATGGCAACAAGGAACTCAAAATGACACCAGAAAAGAACTGAGCTCAGTTGCAGTGGGTAATGCATGCAGCATTTATATTTTACCACCATCTATATTTTAACCTGGAAAAATCAAAACAAACATTCACCAGATACAATTACTTTCTATATTCAACCCATGTGCTACATTTAAGTAACATTTAAAATGTGGAAATATAAAGTACATTTACTTAATAGTCATGAAACATTTATAAACATAAAATGACTCCAGGTGATCAATATCATCGTATTTCCAGGGTATAGTCAACTTCACATAGTTGCAATAATACTAGTATTTCTAGCCATAGTGCTTATATTACTGTCACTTGTTATAAATTTAATAATGTATTTCTGGAAAGATATGGTCATTCTTTTTTAAGTGTTTAATTTAAAGCAAACATGATTTATTTTCTTTGACATATTACAGTACCCTCTTATATTACATTAGATATAGAAGTAGTTTATTTCTTAGCAATTGTGTTTCCTTATATTAAGAGCCCTTTTTGAATCAGAAGAATTTGTAATTTTTCTTGCTAAGATATATTTTTTATAAATTTAAAGTCTATATTATTTAAGGAGTTAGGAGTTTTTATGCTTATCAGTAATTTCAGACCCATTTTAGCAGATACAAGTAAAGTTCACCTCCAAGAATAACATTGACAAATTAATATATGATTATATTTAGTTTGCTAGGTCTGTCATAAAAATACCATAGTTTATGGGGTTTAAGCCACCGAAATTTAATTTCCAACAGTTCTAGTGGCAGAGCCTAACTAAGATCAAGGTGTAGGCAGGATCGATTTCATCAGAAAGCTGTGAAGGAAGAATCTATTCCAGGCCTCTTTTTATTTCATAAAGTGAGACCTGAAATCAGTACAGAAGAGAGAGTTTTCTGCCAATCCCCACATCATCATCACAGCTCCGTTAGGTAATGAATGGACATGCCTCTAGTCTCTGGCATTAGATGTTTTCTAGTTTGCTTTTTGCCACAAGCCTCTTTTGCATCGATATGGCATTTGTATTTTCATGTTTTGGGTATCATAAGGGGACAGCAGAAGCTCCATTCTACTTTTTACTGTTAAGAAAATCCTCTTTTATATGAATTTTACATCATAGTAAGTTAAAAGAATAGACGGTTTGACCTATTTAGTTCTATAAAATGTTTACAAATATGTAATGACATTGATTATTTGACTTATAGAAATTTTTCTGTAGTTGTCATGTTTAATTTTACAGTTGATAAGATTAATGTCTTCTCTTTAGGGGTTTTGCCTATAAAGTGAGAATTGGAGTAAAGAGAAAACTAGAGGTCAACTTTAGAAGGTTGATTTTAGAAGGACCCTCTTCATGCATGGAGTGGTCAGTGTTTTCTTCTCTCTTCTACACCTTGAGACTCAGGAAGTGAGCCTGGCTTGTTCCTTAGCCTGTTTATACCCAGGGGTTTCTACCAAGCCTGGCCACTAGCTTTTCAGAAGCCTCTAGATGTTATCTCTGAAGGCAGTCATGCCAGGGACTCTTAGATTTTTGCTTTAATGAGTCCAAAGAATATTACTTTCCAGTAAATTAATAACACTATGAGGGAAGTTTTCTACATCAGTGTTTCCACTGCTCTTAGTTCATCAAGTTTAAGTTCTCCAGATTATCTAAGCTGACAGTAGCTTGTGTTTACACTGACACAAGGTCAGGTGGCCAAAGGCAGACCCAAAGAAAAGGAAAATGAGCTTCTTCTGCTTCTTTTTTTAAAATCTTGTATCATTTCCCAAAACAAATGATATTGTTTAAATTTTTAATTATATATAAAACTCTTGGGAATTAAGATGGATAAGCATGTTATCTATAAGAAACTCAAACAGAAGAGAGTAAAATCTTCCTTATAATAGCCCAAAATAAAAAAACAAATGGAATAATCAGTAATTGGAAGAAACATCAGTTAGAGTTCTGTGTGGATCTATCATTAAATAAAGGTGATCTAATTATGATAGGCACATGGTTCTAAAAATTATTTCATATGAGAACACTAAGGAACTTTAAAAATCAATTCCAGATATCACCTCTGACTTACCAAATCACCACCTCAAATAGTGGAATCCAAGAATGGACATTTTCTTAAAATTCTAGAAGCAATTTTTATGCAAAGCCAGAGCTGAAAACCACTATGATAGTTGATACACCAGAATCATGAACTAAGAATGCATTGACCAATCCTCTCCACATTTAATCTCATGACATTTACAACTGACTAATTAAGTTTGCATTCATTAGACAGTGTCCTCCTGCTATTATTACAGAGGAAAAATAACTTGAATAAAATCAATGCAATTTTTATATTCATTTTCAAACAGAAAAAGAAGAATTTTGTTGGTACCTTAATTTATTATCTTGCCTTACTACTAATTGTAATGCTAATCTAATAGTGATAAATGTGTCTATGAAAATCACCTAACAATATAGAAGGTGGCATACATAATTGTTTATATAAAACATATACAAAAATGTTTGTACAATATATAAAAACGCTCTCCTTTTAATTAAATAAAGGGAGATTTCCAATATGGCTAAAGTTAGCATTTAAAAACAAATATAGGAATAGCAATTAAAATTTAATATGACACTCAACATGGTTGATTGTAGCAATGTGGGCCACTTTTGTTGAGAAGGAATAGGATGCACAAGCTCTTCTTACTTGACACAGTGTACGTATGTGCGTGTGTATAAATTATATCATATAAATATATGTGTATATTTTACATATATATTCTCACAAATACATTTTTTTCATTACCCCATTAAGAGTGGTGGAAAACAATTTTAACTGAAGGACAATTCACAGAGGATTCCTGAAGTAAACAGCACACTTCAAAATTCAGTCTTATAACCCGAAGAACTGGGAGATTGTTTCCTTGTCTTGTGGTAGCAGAATATTTGGTACTTTTCACCATCTATTTCTAAAATTGATTGCAGGAAGAAATAAAATCCTCTCTAAGTAAAACTATCACATTATCCATTGTAAGATACTCCAAGAGTCTAAAAGGGGGCAAGAAATCTAGAGGAGTGTATAAATTTTAACTAATTGAAAAGAAACATTTTTAACCTTTCAAAGAAAACATGTTAACAGATATATGGAAACACAGCAACACTTTGCCATCAAGGACAAGGAACGTGAAACGATGATTTTTAAAAGTTTATCTGAGGTCCATGCAGTCTAATAGAGTACGTACAAGGGTTGTCTTCTGGAAAATGTGGGATTACTTTAGATCTAATTTATAGAAATACACATTCACAAGTCATTTTCTTTAATCAGAGCTGTTGTCATAGCTAGAAGACTTTTACTAATTTTTCTTACTAATATTTAGGCAAAAATATAAATATTTGCAGATGTGGTCTGATTCCTAAGGTATTTTTAATACAGAAAGCAGGGGAAGAATAGCTAAGTGTTAAGACAATTTAGCGTTACAACCTAGGATTGTTGCTGAGTTTTATCAAAGATTAGATAACTATCTTTGGGTTAATTTTAATAAGCGGCTCAATTCTCCACTTATAAAATAGAGTTTATGAGAAGTAGCACAGAGGGTTGCGGTGACGGGCAAATGGTAAGAACTAGGCGCACCCTTTACTACAGCGTCTATAGCACAGAGGCAGCACTCAGTGGCTGGTTGCTATGGCTGCTGCATGAGAATCGGGCACGTACAGTCTGCACGCATGTCATTCGCCGATTATTTATTATTTCCTATAAAAGGATTTTAGGCAGGTGTTTATGTGTACATCACATGTTCATTTCATGCTTATTATCGTTAATCATCATGTAATTTGACTAGGATATGAACCTGCATTTGGCAGCACCCTGTGTTTTCTGCTCCTTCATAGTTTAACACAAGAGCAGAAACTAAGTTTAAAAAAGTCAAAATCCAGCTGTAACAAATGGAAAACCGCCTTAAGTGACACTAAATAAATGGATTTTTCCTCCTTTTTGTTTAAATAGGATACAAAGTCATACAGTGTTTCTTTTGAAGCTATTTGTTCTTCCCAGTTTGTCTAGGTTAACAGTACAAGCCTATCACAGAAGAATACAGTTTATACATTCTCAACATACTTTGATACAGATACTTCATGAAATTTTAAGATTACTTTTCTATTTAACTTTACAATTTAAACAGGTTTGTAAGAAAATGGATCATTTTTATGTTTCCAAATTTTATGAACATTGAGTGTTAAGAATTTCTAATTTTTGACTTTATATTGTAAAGTAATTAAATTTGAAATATATCACACCATTGCTAAAGAAATAAACCACTTCTTGCTAAAAATAATTTAAGTAGGCACTTCTAACATAAAACATTATAAAAAATGTTTAATAAATAAAAATGATATTTCTTCGAGTTTTACCATTGAATGGTGTATGTCCCAGCAAAATTTTTTGTTATTATGTTACATAGACTATATTAAATAGTAATTACTTATAATAAATTGTAATATTGCACAAATTACCAGAGCCATTCTTTTTGTTAACACAACTTTATTAAAAATAAGAAAGCTATTGCTAAAACTATCACATTAACATCCCTCTGAGATTTGAATTATAATTGCAGTCACTTTTATTCTGCCCCATGAGACATAAGAGGAATGAAGGAGGCAGCTGGCTATTCATTCATGTAATTATATTTCTCCCTATGTTTAAACTGTAGGGCAGAATTTTTGCTAATAGAACTGAAAATGAATAGTATCCGATTCCCTTCATATTGAATGCGGTTATTCTTGGACCATAGAGAGATTAAAACTCAGGGTAGAAATGGCATATTGTGTGTCTGTGACCTTTACTCAAAACTTACCTGCAACATGGATAAGCTAAGGAATCACAAGAAAGAAAGAAAAGTTAAGATATTGCCTAGCAACAGCTCAGAAAAAGGAAAGCAATGGAAGACTCACCAGAAATGAGAACAGGTGAAATCATTTAAAAACTATTTTAGATATAGTTTCTCCATTTCTAAGTCATCTAGGTAGAAAAAGAGAGCTAAGCAGAAATGGGCTTATTTCTGTGCATCAAAAGAGCAACAGAGGAATAGATAGACATAACGACATGCTTTTCTACTCATCACTGCAAACTCACATCAGAGCAGTAAAAATTCCATCAGAAATAATCAAAAGTGGGTTCCAAATTTATAGCAATAAAATATCAATCTAATACAAAAATAAAGAATTGTGCCACAAAACTATTCAGTTTTGATTCAATGTGGCATCATAAAATCTTTTCCAGCTCTTTTTATGTATTCCACAAAATTGTAGACAAATCTAATCTTTATTTTAAAATTTAAATAGTTGTACATTAAATATGTTTATTTTTAATCACTGAGCCTGATTTTTCAGAGGTTGATTTCTTTCAAAATGGCTCTCAGAAACCGTAAGAATGGGGCTCAAGATTCCCTCTAAGCCAGCTGTGACATAATGCAAAAAGAAACAATGTAGGGTTTGAAGTAACAATATGCCTGTTGGTGTTGTGAGGATTAAATGAAATAAGTAAATTACAGTATCTAGCACATTCCCTACTTTATGGGGGAGGGGAGGTGTTTTCAATAATTATTTGTTCACTCTTACTCTGATTTATAATATTCCATGGGAACTCTTTTTAACAGTAGAAGGGATTTGTCTTAGCAATAGTGGGTGGAGTTTCTATAGAGTACTTCATAGAGTTGATGAGATTTCCACAGTAATTCTGAGTAAAATGTCTACACATACAACCCTGCCTAGAACTGGGGGAACTGCTACTGAGGAGGTGTTAGGGAAAGGAGGGAACAAGGCCGCCTTGCGTAGAAATTATATTAGGGTAAGGACAGTCTATCCTAATACAATTATCCTTTGGTTGAAAGCCACTCTTCATGACTGGGGTGGAAGTGTAATAGGGGGAAACAACTCAGAAAAGTAGGAAGCTTCCAGGTAACTGGGTAGGCAGAGCAGGGTATGTATGCTAAACTATGTCTCCATTCATACCCTAAGAATTGTTTTGTTTTCCTGACTGAGTGCTATGCTATTTATCTGTCCTGCTCCCTCTATAATCTTACCAGGGAAAATATAAAGCTGAAAGCTGCAGTTACCTGTTTAAAACCCCCTTTTCTTCTCTGGAATAAAGCGTAATTGTCACAAGTTTATTAGTATGTATTTTAAAGTAGATTTAACTGAAGCCATGAAATTTGAGCAGATAGGGCAGTTATCACTTATATTTGCAAGGAGACAAAGGTTTCTATATTCTTCTTCTGCTAGGGAAGAAGGAAGAGTGATAACTTAGAACATGCCCACTCTGAGTGCGGGGGCCCTAGAGAAGCCTGACTGTGGCCCTCAACACTTCTGGCCACAGTGCCGTTCACATGGTAAACTCTCAACAGCAATTTCTTAAATGAGTGGAAGGATTTCTCATAAGAATGATTTCCATGTTCCTGAATCCAAAAGGAAGAAGCGTAGGGTTTAGTAGCAAGTGGTCCATTATCTAGGCTACTTTAATGGAAGTATTTTTATCTATGAAATGGTGAAGAATAATGTTTTTAAAAGTAATCAATTGATGTACCTAAAAAAATATTTGTTAGTGTAAATAAAGTCATATAGAAAAACTAGAGGAGGATAGCTCTTACCTCTTTGGTTTATTATAATGGCTACCGGACAATGTGTATTAATGCCACAACCCTAATAATTATGTTAATGTAATAACTGCCATGCACTGAGCAACTAATGCATGATCATACATTATGTTCAGAAACTGAGGCTTAGAGTGATTAATTACCTTATCCTAGATCACATTGTGGCCAGGATGTAAATGAATTCCTTTTTGACTCCAAGTCTTCTAAGGATGGTGCACTTAATTTTGCTAAAACGATGCCTCTTAACATCACTTTATAATATACCAAGAATTACACAGTCTAAATTAACCAGTCCTTTCATTCATTTACTGTGAATGAATTCTTCATATTAAGATCATCATACCATGTACACATATGAAAGGAAATAACATTTTAATGCACAGCAACCCCTGAGAACATTGGACCATATGAACTCAGGTTGAAAACATAAAACTCAATTCTTTGAAATTATTATTTAATTATTGGTTTTTAATTTTTGTGGCAATAATTGGCTAATAACATTTTATAAGTTTCAGGTATAGAACATTATAATTTGATATTTATGTACAATATAGCTGAGCACCAAAAGTCTAGCTTCCATCAATTCCTCTTCTTGGGATTTATCCAAAATATATAAATATACTACTTTGAAAAGATATATGTACCCATATAGTTATTGCAGCATTATTCACAATAGCCAGGATAGGAAAACAACCTAAGTGTCCATTGACAGACGAATGGACAAAGAAGGCATGGTGTATATGTACATAATGGAATACTATTCAGCCATAAAAAGATGACATGTTGCCATTTGTGACAACATGGATGGACATTAAGGGTATTAATTATGGTATTTAACCTCAAAACTAGTTAAGTCAATCCCAATGTGACATCAGTCTCCTGGTTTTCTTTTTTTTGACTTATACATGAATTGGGCTATTTTGTTTATCTCTTCTCAAATTTCTTGTATTTTCACATTACAGACACAAACCTTGTAAAGTACATAAAATTGGAATTGCAAATTATTTTGAGATTCTTAAAAACATTAAAAATGTGGTGCAACTTGATTTAAGTTGTCAAAACATTCAAATACTAATTATCTGTATGACCTTTCCCCTGACTTCATATATTTCAGAGACAAAGTTTCAGTACAATTAAAATAATTGATGGTAAACAATTTTTTGTAGTAAACTTCCTTCTCGACCTTGCTCTTCATTTATTAAAACTAGTGCCTGAAAACAGTTTCAAAGTTTATGTACATTGTGGTGAATGAAGGCCTTAGGCACTAGCAATTTCAGTGTTTAATATTCAATAGGCACAGTCCTAAAAGTCAATGCAAACCTTAAAATGTTCATTTTTAGTGCTATTGCTGAGCTCTTAAAATTATTGTTTTGTTATACTACTAAAATTGCCAAGAAGGCTTTGTTGTGTGATACCTTACATTTAAAATAAAGTAAAAAAAAAAACAAAAATGGATGGGTCCTGGCTGGTGTGGGTCAGTTGGTTGGACTATTGTCCTGTACGAAGAAATGTCAGGGGTTTAATTCTTGGTCAGGGCACATACCTAGGTTGAGGATTTGTCCCCTGTTCAGGGCATGCATGGGAGGCAACTAACCAGTGTTTCCCTATCACATCAATGTTTCTCTTGCTCTCTATAAGTCTGTTTCTTGCTTGTTAGTTCAGTTTGTTAATTAGATTCCACATATGAGTGAAATCATATGGCACTTGTCTTTCACTGACCAACTTATTTCACTTACCATAATGCTCCCCAGTTCCATCCATGTTGTTGCAAAGGATCAGGACTCTTTCTTTCTGCTGAATAGTATTCCACTGTATAGATGTACCACATTTTTTTAAATCCACTCATCCACTGATGGACACTTGGGCTGCTTCCATGTCTTGGTCATTGTAAATAATTCTGCAGTGCACCTGGGGTGCATATATTCTTTTTAATTAATTTTAGGATTTCTTCAGATAAATTCCAGAAAGTAGAATTGCTGGATCATAAGGCAGTTTAATTTTTAATTTTCTGAGGTATCTCCATAATGCTTTCCACAGTGGCTTCATCAGTCTGTATTCCTAACAACAGTGCAAAAGTGTTCGCCTTTCTCTACATCCGCACCAGCACTTGTCTGTTGATTTATTGATGTACCATTCTGACAGGTGTGAGGTGCTATCTCACTGTGATTTTAATTTGCATTTCTCAGATGATTAGGGGTGTCAAGTATATTTTCATATGTCTATCTGCCATCTGTATCTTTGGAGAAGTATCTTTTCAGGACCTTTGCCCATTTTTTTCAATTGGATTGTTTTTTTTCTTTTTTCTTTTTGGTATTTGACAGAGAAGGCTAAAACATGGGCTAAAGATAGTTCATTCAGTGAATGGTGTAGGGAAAACTGGACAGATATGTATAGAAAGATGGAACTAGACCGCTTTCTTATGCCACACAGAGGAAAAAATTCAAAATAGATTAAAAACTAAATGTAAGACTCAAAACCATAAAAGTCATAGAAGAAAACATAGGCAAAAAATATTGCTATATCTCCTTAGGCAAGGGAAAGAAAAAATAAACAAATAGGACTGTAAGAAACTAAAAAGTTTTTGCACAGCAAAGGAAATCATCAACAAAATGAAAAGACAACACACTGAATGGAAGAACATATTCACTAATGCATCTGATAAGGGATTAATATCCAAAATTTATTAAAAATTTACAAAACTCAAAAGTAAAATTTTTAAAGGAATTTTAATATTCATTGCTTTTGTGATACATTAACTAACGAAAATCAAATTTTGTGTCCTTTTGCACCTTGCAGGCTCTGACAGCTTGCTCAGCAATGACAGGTACAGAAACAAGAGCTCATATCTGGATAGCGTGCAACCTCCTTGCAACAATAGTTCTACTGCAGTTTACTATGGCTTTCAGATAGTGCCGATTGCCCTTGTATTGCAAAACCTTAAACTTGATGCTTTCCAGTAACTCACACCTGAGGCACTGGGAGAAGACATATCCCAAAATGATATGCAAATATGATAACACTAATATTCAAATGACTATTCTACTTTTGCAATTGATAAATCCTTAATATCTCTCTCCTCCTCTCTTCCCCAAAGCAGTTAACCTGAGGCCTATTAGGGAAAAATATAATGCAATTTTCTGTGATGCAATTACCTTTCCAAGCTGAGAAACAACTATATTTGGAGAAGAGTTCAATACATGTGACCCCAATATTCAAATAAAAGTTATTTTTTTCATTTCTCCATTACATTACAAAGTGATGAAATTTTAAAAATTTAAATAAAAAATTTTAATGCCAAGCAGTGAACTGAAATTGAGTAAATGAAATCCTTAATGTTCTTAATCATTTTAAAAGTAAATGTAAAAACTACCTGTCATCTCAAATACTTTTCTAAAATAAAATAGAGTCTGTATTCTGCTTGTTTATATTTTGGTAGTCTACTTTGGGTTCTAAAATCTTATAGAAGCAAATATAAACTGGTTAGGTACCGACCCGAAATTTGCTCTGAAATATGAATTACTAGTTTTTGCTTCTCAGCCCTGCTTCTTATTATTATACTTATCTATCTAGTATCCCAGATTTTATTTATTAAAATTTATTAGCAAGTTAGAGACACTTTTCTGTATATGATATAATGTTCACAACTGTACTTGCTTTTAAAATTTAATAATTCAATGAGTTACATATATATATATATACACACACTCATGCCACTTCTGTTATACACACATACACACACATAAATTTTGTATTTCATTTGCTTCTGTGTAGATAAAAGGTTAAAGAGAAAGAATACTTATAATGAAAAAGTTGATGCTAAATGGGAGGCCTCTTGAATTGTTAATGAAATACAATACAAATTCATGTTTAAAAGACCTAGATGGTAAATAATAATACTAAATGAAAATTGAAAAACACTAGTATGCCCTTGTCTCATTTTTAGTTCCAGTCCAAGAAGAACTGTTTCAATTTTTTGAAGAGTTTTATTATAGGATATTAATGTTCAGGACACTTCAGAGAATCTAATACTTCCAATCAGATTTTTGGTAACTGGCTTTAAAGTCTTTCTTGAGTATTTTTCTCATACTGGCTTTCAGGAAAAAGCACTACTAAGTGATTGAGATATGTTAATTTGATTAAACAGTTTATTCTTCATAACCTGAGACATCAATCCATGGATAGCTTCTAATGTAGTTTTACAGCTGTCTCAGGTAGCTTTGGCAAGTTTGTCTTTTGACTTTTGGTCATGTGTTTCTAAACCCAACATAAAACTCCCTTGTCCCAGCTGGGCATCTCTGACTGTTCTAATTTTTCAGAAAAATCAAAAAGACATAAGCTTTGATACTGCCTATGCTGGTGATAAAGCTAGAGGAATCAAGCATATTTCCCCAACATTTATTCCACAAAAGCTCAAGCAATTTGTGATCCAAAGAAGACTCAAAATTTGAGACATCTAAGACATAATATTGTTTGCATTGTACCATAGCTTTCTATTTTATTAAGTGGGAAAGTGTAGTACTCAGAAGGTCCTCCACTGGGAGGTTTGTAGCCCTTTGGATATGTCTTGAAGGCACCAAGATTCACTTTCCCTGTTAATACTGTTCTTGATGGGTCAATCACCAGTGCTAAGAATATCTCCTGGATCTGCTGACTGAACACTGGAGTAGTAAGATCAGTTGCAGAAAGCCAGCAGCCATAGCCAGGGTGGCAGCTATGACACCAGCCAATTGCATTTTCAAGGTGGCCAATTAGGCATTTTCTGTACAAGAGACCATGTGCTCATAGGCATCAGCCCGAGCCTTTAGCCAGGTTTCATTGCCCTCTGCAGGCAAAGCAACTGTCTGTAATGACCATCATTTCACCATCCACTTTTCCTAGCATCAAGTCATCACTTCCAAGTTGCCTCCCGCTCTGGCATATACCAGCATTTTCAGTAGAGCCAATATTGAGATTCTGCAATACTTAAAGCAATGGTGATCCTTAGCCCAGGGCTTGCCACCAGGATTTCTCGCTGTTGTTTCTTGTATTTGTCAACTTCATCAGTACCCTGGGCTTCCTGTATGTTGTTGGCCAATTCCAAGGTTTTCTAGGCTATACCACTCCCAGATGCCTCCATCACCAGGAAATGGAGAAGCTGTCACCTACACAATCAAGACACTATCTCACCAGGTTTCCAGGTGTGGGCTTTAGGCCCTGGTCACCACAGGTGAAAAATTATGCTAGCCTTGTAAGGTGGCCACGACACATCTCAAATCAATTTTGATGATTACATTGGTTACTGCTATAATCCTCAATAATAGGCTACTACCTCTGCTGCTTGATTTTTAATATCAAACACTATCAACTTGTTACTGAGCACAGTGGCCATCTACCACTGAACATAAGCATAACACAAAAGTTGGTGGGGAAGGAAAAAGGTCTTTATTAAAATGTTTCCCAATTTGGAGGAACAGGTACCTCCCTGACTCCATCAATCTCTTCCACAAAACACAGAAAGAACCCAGCTGCCCCGGGAACCAGAGCGGTGTCCACAAATCCTGCTCCTTCCTTATATGTTCTTCTGGATCCCAAGGCTTCTATGCAGATGGCTGCCAGTCTTCAGGCTCCCTTCCAAGAGTAGCATGCTTGTGGGGTTGGTGCCACCACTGTCTTTTTGCAGCTTCTCATGTTGGGGGTTTAAGGCCACTGACCACCACTGCAGCCCATCATGCTGGGGCTCCCTCTGTGGGGCCCAGTACCTGAGGTTGTTTGCCCCCCAGGGACAGCTAGCACTCTACCCTCCTGTCTGTGTGCTGATCTCAGATGCAGAGTAGGATGTGATCTGGGATCTTCCACGCAGCACTGAGCTGTGGTATCCCGTGGGCCACTGCCAGGGCACGTATCCCCCCGGGACGGCTCAGCACATGGGACTCAGCTTTGACCTGAGCCAGTCCCAGACCAGGCGAGTGAGAGGCAGTTGAAGGTCCAAGACTCTGCTCACCTTCCATTTTAATCTTTGGCTCCAAATGGGAAGACTTTTTCACTCTGTCCAAACATTTCACTAGCCTGGCGCACGTTCCCTTCAGAATTCTTCTGCTGCTGTGTTAAGCTCCACAATACATGTTTCACTGAGGCCTCTCCAGCCCACATAAACGCTCTGCAAGTTTTCTCCTGCTGCATCATGCTTCCTGGTGCTGGGCTTCAGGGGCAACGTAACACTGGCATGCTGGTCTGTTTATCCTGTACCCAGGGGTATGGAAATTGATCACATGCTGTGCTTCTGTTTCAGTCCTGCCGCCTCTCCAGTTTTTCCTAATCCCTCCCTTCTCCCCGGCACCTCAGGCTCTCCAGTGGCACTTCAGGGTCCCTCCCTTCTCCTGAGCGATTAACCAGATCCGCCTGTAACAAAGTTACTAGCCACTTTTAATTTGAGGAATTTAGTTCATAGTCTCCAACTAATCCCTTCTTTCTTATGAGTTTTATGGGTAAGTATTTTTTGTTTATCATTTTAAGTAACACACATAAACCTCCATTTACTGTTCTGTCATCTTGGGACACTGCCCCTTATTCCACGTTATGTAAGAGAGGAAATAAATGCCATTACATTTTCTGACCTTTTTCCATCATCCAACGCATCGATCACCACAGTGAAGTATCTACATTAACAAGGTTTGACATAAAACAAACCTGTTCTGTTTCAGGTAAAACTATTTTATTTTATAGTTGTCTCTACTAAATTATGCTATATTCAGCATTTGCGGTGTTAGTTAAGCACATCCTAAATCTCTGTACAATGTGTCGACTTTAACAACAACAACAACAAAAAGGGAATCAAAAACAAACAAAAAACCCACTAACCATAAACTCAAACTCCCAAAAGAATCTCAATTAAAATTCAGAATCTGCTGACATAGGTAATACAAATTGCAAAATCAAATAAAAACATATATAAAAGAAAGGAAAACAGAGCCTAAACATTTCTATTTGTCAACAAATTCACACACAAAAAATAATGTGAGTTGGAAAGAGAAGGCAGAAATAAAACTGCTTAATGATGATCCTTTGTTCACCATTTCTAATGAAGAGAGACAGAGTACATTTCACATAATGCACTTTAAATGATATTAGAATATCAACATACCCTGAAAAAGTTAAATGTCCAGCTCTTGCAGGAAGGGCAGGATGACAAATGACTGAGTCTTTCTTCCCCCCTTTCTTGGGACATCGAAAATATGAAAACATGACGGAGAAATGTCATAGAGCTCTCATGCAATTATGATCTAATCCCGTCCCTGTTTGGTTCATCAGTGACAGGCAGCAGGGGCCCCAATCTCTGTTGCCCTCCAGTTTCAAAAGAACCATCCAAATGCTAATTTTCTAAAAAAGTCTGAAAAGTGATGTGCCAATATGACCATATTAAAACAGCACACCCATTAGAGGCTATCTTGTACTTAGCCTCTCTTGTGAAATGGGTCACATGGAGAAAACACTGGGGATGAAATCCAAAGTCTGCAGAGGCCTCCTGGCTACCAAGTAGACCTAGAAGTCCGGGCGGCTGGGAGAGCTCCTAATTTGATAGGAAAGCTTCCCCTCGGGCGTACAAGCCACTGCACTGGGAGGAATGATTGCTGTGGAATCCTTGGCAGTACAGGAATTTTTATAATAACAAAATATCTGTGGGAGCAAAAGGCTTAAATAAACCATAATATATCCATATCATGGAAACTTAAACCCATATTAAACTAATAGTGTGGGTCAAAGACAGGCAATTATTACCCGCGGGTCAGTTCAGGCATACTTCCTGCTTTTGTAAATAAAGTTGTGTTTACCGCCACTCCCAGTTATTTACCCTGTTCCTTTTAGCTACAATGGCAAAGTAGGATACTTGTGACAGACAGAGATCTTGGCTGACAAAGTCTTATATATTTACCTTGCCCTTTACAGAAAACGTTTCTTACTCCTGGTTAAAACAGAGGTATATGTATTGACGGGGAGGAACAACACCCACCCCAATATATGCCTTTTTGAAAGAATGATTATTTTAAGCTGGTTATTTTTTTTTACATGATTTTTTTTTTATTTTTAAAAGTTTGTTTTTTTAAAATATGTTATTGAGAGTGCTGTTACAGTTGTCCCATTTCTCCCTTCTTTATGCCCTCCGCCCTGCACCCCATTCCATCATCCCCATACCTCTTAGCATGTGTCAAGCTGGTTATTTTTAATAAACACAAGACTCAGAAGGATCCTTTAAACTCCCACCTAACAGCCTAAAAGGATTTAGAGGACCTGCTCTAGGAAGAGAAAGAGCATCACAGGTAACTATGGTTTAATTTGAACTAGTGTGTGTTGGAGAGGAATCTAACAAGCCCCTTTTGTCAAAATCTTCTCTGTGTCTGTCCCATTGTTAAAGATGGTCTATCAAACATTTATTTACCAAACAATTGATCCACCTGAATCGCCCTCCTGCCCTTTGAAGTCCCAAACCACTAAGCCCCTTACTCCTTTTCTCAAGGTGGCATATGATCCTCAACTGCCTGATTTGTCCTGGAATGCTGTATTCTTTAGGGAAACATTGCATGTACATACATATTTAAATTTGGTTATTTTCTCCCGTTAACCTGTACCATTTCAATTTGATTATTTCAGGAGAATTAGGAGAAAACACGGGAAGTTTTCCTCTCCTCCCCTTTGACATAGAAACATTTTTGATAAGTAATGATAAGTCAAAGGGGAAGTGATAAAACTATATGTAAGCTTATATTCTATTTATGTCTCTGTGTGTGTGTGTATGCATTTGGCAGTGTATGGGAAAGATAAACACCGTAATATTAGAAATGGTTATTTCTATTAGATAGGATTATTAATGGCTTCTATTTTACCATTATTATCTATTTTAAAAATGTATCCAGAAAGAAAATATATTACTTACATAACAAAAAATACTTTATACTAGAAAATGAGGAAAATCACTAAGGTAGATTTTATCATTGGTTGTACATTCATTGGCTTTAATAGCAGAATTTTTAGAAAAAGAAAGTGGACCAGCCTTGTGTTTCAATAGTGTGGAGCTTGCCAACCTCAAGGACTACGTGGCCCTCATTCTAGTGCAGGGTAGGCTGCAAATTATTTCAAGGTTCTCTGAGTTTGATAGCAGTTGTCTGGAAGGGGGACAACTGCTCATTTTCAGCTGTGGTCTCACAAGCATGGAGAGACTGTTATTTTCATCTGTGCTCTTTCAGTTGAACACAGAACATCTGTCACAAGGCTATTGTCTGATGTGGAAGCAAAGGCTTCTCTGGATCTAAGAACCCAGCAGCTGCTACAGGAAAGGAGATCAGACAGCTACATCCAATATATTGATACTTACCTGTACCAGACCGCCCTGATTAATTATTTTTAATAACAGTAAGCATTGTAGCAACAGATATAATAATGATGACTTCATGTATATTGTATGTGTGCATTATATATGTATAAATGGTTTGTGATTATCCAGTCATTGGAACAAAAACATATTCTTAAAAAAAGGATGTGATAATCTATTTGAAATATTTAAAGCTCTCTCATAATTCATGCACTTTCTCTTTCAGTATGACCTTTTATTTTTAGTAGACTGAAGTTTGGTTTTCATTGTTAAGCAGAGGTTTGTGAATATTGCCACAAACTATCTGCAAATTATTAGAGGGTGCTGAGTACTTTTTGCAAAAATTGAGTTGAATTCAAATGTACTTGTAAAACAGAGCCTTAGATTAACAAATTAGGGTGTAGGCTAGAAATATGATGAACTTTAAAAGCCCGGATCTTTAAAAAAAAATAGTTATCTTTACCTCATTTTTGTATGGATTAATACTCTTCCATTTCTGTTCATTTTAAAGGTTATAAGTAAAACCTGGGACTCAGAAGGAATTAATTTAGGGCACATAAGGGGTGGGTGTTGATGTGGAAGTAAACAGAGTATCCAGATTATGAGCATAATTTCCAGAGTCAGAATAATTGAGGTTTAATTCTGTTTACTGACTATGGGAAACTGGGAAAGTTTCAAGTATTCCTTTTGCTCATGAAAATGCAATGATCACACTACTACTTGTCTCCCTCATAAGGTTTTTTTGTTTGTTTGTTTGTTTTGGTTTTTGTGGGGTTTTTTGAGGGTCACATGGATAAATATTTATAAAGTGGTCAGCGCAGCACATGGTATATATAAGACTGTGAATAGTATGCATTGGTTAAATAAATGGTAGCAAGTGCGATGCTTAGTGGAAGGTCACAGTGGGCCACCAGTGTAAAGTCACTAGAAAGGGTGAGTATGAATAAACAAGCACTTAGGAAGGGGAGACAAGTTTGGTTGTAAGCTTAAGGTATAGGTTAGACAGTGACTTAAAAATAAAAATAAAGGAAAAAAACTCCATAGGAAACAAGATGTTCTGAATTTCATCCTCATTAGAAAATGAGGCTGGGCTAAAAATTGAACTGAATATCCTGAGTTATTAGGAAACAAGTAAGTAAATTTTGATTTACTCTTACCTTTACCATTCTAAATGGATATAAGGCAATCTATGTAATAGGCATTGGACTCTGATTTTTTTTTCTGTTTATTATTCCGCAATTGACTAGAAGGCACAGTACATTATGTTTTCTAATCATCCCTCAATATAGACTGTTGGTGAGTTCTCATAACCTCCACTCATAATCCAAACCCCTACCTTGGACACCGCAACTATTGAGACATGTGATGCTTCTTTTAAAAGTTGTTCGACTTCAGTCTATTTTAATAAACACCTGTCACTGTTAGTAATATGAATTTCTCCCATTTATCACTCAATATTGTTTTCTATTCTGCAAAATTATATAGGTCCTCAGTGTTAATTAGATGTCACTTAAATCTTTCTAATGATGTACAACTGACCTACTTATTCACGTTGTATTTCAATCTCTTCTGGGCTGTGATTGTTTCAGTCAGTGAAAAATGCTTTTATTGAACCCATTCAGTTATATCAATAAGTTAGCAACACAATTATGTAAATGCAATTTCACATTATTGACATTACTAGATAATTTTAGATTATCTAGTAATATATAGCTTTTATAAAGTACATATAGCTTTAATTATCTACTTTTAATCTCAACTTAAATCTAAAGTTTAAAGCCAAAAATATTTCTCAATTCACATAAGGTTTTTAGATAATAAATACTCTCTTATTTATTTCACTCTGGTTTATAATACCGGTAACTCTATTCTTTCAGCTCTTCATAGTTACCTATGTGTTCCTAAAACACACACATACACATACACACACATATACTTCTATAATGTGACTTAAACCTTAAGTCCTTTTCTAAAATCTTATCTAAGTAAATGGAAATCTTTCATCTAATAACCCAGACCTACCCTAACAAAAGCAATATGTAACTATACACCAACTCAAATAACTCTAAAACCAAAATCAAAATTAAATATGGTCCGTTTAGAATCACACATGTTCAGGGAGAATATTGAGGAGATGTTGACTGAGTATGGAAATGAGTTAGTACTAGCAACTCTTTACTGATCACAGTTCTGGAAATAAAAAGGAAAGCTCTTGAGAAAACCGACGGTGCATACCTAAAATTAGAGTAAATAAATTTTAAAGTAAATAAATTTAGAGAAAAAGTAGGTATATTTTTAGGTAATTTTATTTTCTTCCATCATTGGGAAAACTAACCCATATCATAGAGGCTGATTGTTGGTCTGTTTAAATCAAAACCCACCTGTTATGACAAAGCAGCCTCCTGGGTGCTAGTGCTATGACACCTTACCTACCTTTTCCATTCATCCTGGTATCCACGACCACCATTCCTAATGCTCTGTTGTCCCATATTCTTTTCCACGTCCTTTATAGGCTGAGAGCATACTACCTGTTGTTTAATTGTTGCTATCCTGCTCATCCTACTGGTATTCCTGCTGCCTAGCTCTGCCTCACTCCAAATTATAAATAAAATCAACTTTGTCTTCCATCTTGTCCTGTAAGATTTCTTTTTTTTAAACAGAGGCACATTGGTTCTGGATTCTTACGGCTTGCTCTATAACCTGGGACCAGTTACATGGTTAAACTTCATTTTTTTTATTTGTAATATAGGAATTCCCGTACCTCCCAAACAGGGTGGTTGTCAGGATCAAAGGAGATAAGGTATGTAAAATGTTTTTACAAAATGATGCACAGCAAATAGTAAAAGTTACAAAGAAGATAGTCTAAGGGTTTGAATAGACAATTACAAAAATAATTTGTAAATCAATACCTGTTTAATGCCAATTGTAATTTTTTTTCAAAAATGTAATTTGAAACAGTGAAATGTTAGTTTCCAGCAATCATAGCTGTATAGGGATGTTTTTTAATGTCTCAATAGAATTGTCAACTGTTTGGCAAAACAAGTATTTTCATATACTAGGAGAGGAAATAAGAATTGTGATTATCTTTATGGAGGGCAATTTAACAATAAGTATCAAAACTCTTTCAACATTGGCAAATATTAACCAATATTGCTGTTTATAAAACATTGGCTACAACCTAAGAAGCCAAATTATAGGAGATAACTTAAATAAGTCATTGTATAATTATTCTTTCTCATATTTATATTTATATTTATTTTAATACATTTAAGGACATTTTACATTTGATAAATTTTCATGATAAAATGTGAGGTAAAATAAAGTAAAATCATTTATATATTGTAATGCACACATTCTATATCAAAGGAGCTAGTTAGTGGTTTAAAATATGAGATACAAACATTAACTGTGATTATCATCTATGCAGTTTTTAGCCTTTTATAACTAATCACAAAATATGTGAAAATAATCAAAGTAAGTAGCTTTGGTATTCATCCTGTACTTAAAAAGAAAGATTTCTTTAGGCCATTATTTTCTAATAAGAATTAAATTATATATTTATTGTTTGATGTCCTCTTTTTAGGCATTCTTTACTTCCTTATTTTAGACTTTTTGACTTTATTCTTATGAAGTCTCATTAACGTCTTTATATAGATCTACAGCAGATTGTGTTCTCTCTCAATTAATATAATATTTCCCACTCTCTCTCTATATATGTATATTTCAAAAAATTTTTGAATTGACTAGAGTGACATTGGTTAGTATAATTATATAGATTTCAGAGGTACAATTCTATAATACATCATCTGTATATTGCATTGTGTGTTCGCTATCCAAACTCAAGTCTACTGCCCTTAGCATTTATTCCCCATTACTGTCTTCTACCTTCCCCCACACCCTCCTTCCTTTTGATAATCACCATATTGTTGTCTGCGATGAATTATTTTCTTAGCCTCTTCACCTTTTTCACCTAGCCCCACAACCCCCTTCCCCTCTAACACCTGTTAAAGTCTGTTTTCTGTATCAATGAGTCTGTTTCTATTTTGCTTATTTGTTTATATATTTTTCACTAGATTCCACATATATGTGAAATCACATGGTGTTGGTCTTCCTCTGACTGGCTTATTTCACTTAGCATAATACACTACAGGTCTACCTGTACTGTCACAAATGGTAAGATTTTCTTCTTTTTTACTGCCAAGTAGTGTTCCATTGTGTAAATGTAATGCTGCTTTTTTATCCACTCATTTACTGATGGGCATTTGGGCTTCTGTAGCACATATACTAAAATTGGAACAATACACAGGGGATAAGCATGGTCCCTGTGCAAGGATGACATGCAAATTCCTATTTTATGTTATATTTGTGAGACTATCCCTAAATTGATGTTTAGGCATCAAGTAGATTCATAAAATTAGGTCATACTATTTAATGATACCTCAGAATCAGTAAAGCACCAGTCAGTTCAGCCAGTACATTTATACTTCTGAGGAGCGGTCTTGTAAGGGTCTTAAAAGCAATGTTTTGTGTTTGATTTTTTAAATAAAGTCTTTTGGCTTGTTGGTTTATTTGTGTTTTCTACAGAGATAAAGCTTGAAGCCATTTGATTTCATACTGCCTATTGAAAAACAGTCTCTCATCTAAGAACAGTCAAAATATTGGTGAGGATATTAATAAAGATAGATATGAAGGATTTTATTGGCTCAGGAGATAGAAATTAGTGTATTTTTCTTTTACTCTCCAAATCAACAGTTTGCTTTTCATTTTTAGCACTCAATTTTATTTAAATCATGTTTATATGGTATGTTCGCTTAAATGGCTTATTATTAAACTGTTACATATGGCTAATGTGCAGACACACAGAAACTTCAATTGCAACATGTACTGACTTGTAAGCACCATGGGAAAATAAACTCAGACCCAAAACTTCCATAGAACTACTGCAGATCACATTACTTTTGGCTGAAAATTAAAATGACACCTGGAAAATATAACTATCCTTTTCAAGAGACAGAGCCAAAATCTAATTATCTCCTTACTTAATATCATTTAGGTTTGAAATAGGATAGTTTATCTAATTTGGGTAAAGAAACAGCCAGTATCAATTCATTTATTCAGCATGTATACTGGTTTCTTTGATACTGTGGTGATAATTAAAATTTTACAATGGGTAATTTTTTAGAATAACACTTCTTTCATAGTCTCTCCTTTTTGTAAACCCACCCTCTACTTGACTCAGAAACCAATGAGAGTTCTTGAATACTTTCAATTTGTTCTTATGTTTCTTTCTTCTGTGACTTACAGGAACAAGGCCAAAAAGTGACTGGGGATTACACAGAAGATTAAACATGTCTGATTTTGCAGTGAGAAGTCCTCAAATATGAGTATAAGCTGAATAAGTACCATATTTTGAGCAAAATTCACAATAAGCACAATAGCTTATTGGCTTTAAAACTAAGGACATCCATATTTTTTTAATAGTAACTGTAATGCATAGATTTTGGTTATACTAAAATCAGTGTTCATTGTTCCTGGAAGATGTTATTCACCCTCAAAGGTGAAAATTCATGTATGCTTTTAATTCAGGGATTCAGAATCCAGGCTCATCTACTTTACCGACTTCTTTGAAAACCGTTATCAAGTATCCCCTCTAGCACTGCACACTTAAGAAGGCAAATTTCCTTTTCATTTACTTAAGGAACTGTGAAAAACAAAAGGTAATGATATAACCCCCTACCTGTTGGATCTTTCAGGTGTCCCAGTAGGTCTAGGCTCACCATTTACCCTCCATCACTTCTACTACGCTATTTTCTGAGTATTCTCAGGCACTCTTCACCCTAGTACATCTACCCTCCCATTTCTTTATTAGTGTCAGATCAGCTGGGTCTACCCACATTCAAGTCAAAAATAAGAGATCCAATGAGCGACGGCACATAGGATTAAGACGTGCTGACAAAGGACAAAAGGGAAAAAAAACAATAAAAATAAAAGTTAATGCAGTTTCTTAAACTTTAGCTTGTAGAAGAGAGTTGTAGAATAGTTTCATCAATATCCTTAATTTCCCATCTAGTAGACACTGACCATGGAAGGAGAATGAAACTTTTCGTGCTTTTATAAAGGAGTTTAGTCTTTACAGTGTGATGAACTCAAATGGTCTTTGCAGAATTCTTCCATGAAAATCAAATTAATGTTTTCTTCACTAATCTCTTCAAAAAACATGTGTGAAATTACTATTATACTGTTAAACACTT
Organism: Mormoops blainvillei; assembly: GCA_004026545.1. Lineage (NCBI taxonomy): Eukaryota > Metazoa > Chordata > Mammalia > Chiroptera > Mormoopidae > Mormoops > Mormoops blainvillei. The sequence goes on from PVJD01000339.1 coordinate 105,453, forward strand.
CATACTACCTAGTGTTATTCATTTATTTGAAATCAGTTTCTGACTAAAAAGAAACTGAGGTGGCCAACTAGAAAAGCATAATATTGTAAAATTGATATAAGAGAAATGGAGGTCAGAACCAAAAAAGAGGCCAAATGAAACATGCCAAGAGCAACTGCTAATATAGTTGTTGCTATTTGAGATCAAGAATCTTACCCTAATTGTAATTTTACCTATATGGGTCATTTAAAATTATTGATTTTTAATATTTAAAAACATTCCACCTATAAAAAAAGGATTACCAAGGCAGCATGAGTGAAAACAATATATATGAGTTTATCTGTAATTAAACTTGTGCTGGCAGTTAAATTACTGCAACTATATAAACATACAACACTTAATGAAATCAGCGAGTTATAATACTGATATTAACTTCAGCTTTTTTGGTGCTTAATTTTATTATCTAAAAGTTGCCTGATAGGGTATTGGAAAAACTGCACTCAGCTTTGTAAGTACACATGTAACTAAAAATAAAAACACAGATTTTACTTCATGTCATGGCAAAATATCACCTTGTTCCATTTATGGTTAGTTTTATAAAAGAAAAAAAACTCTGTGGAAAGGATATTCAAGTAAACTTCTATGAACTTATTACTAAAAGCACCATCTGCTGGTTACTCTAAACTGATGCATTTCAAACTGTCAATATAGATCCTTTGATAAAGGAACAGAAAACATTTCTCTCTTACATGCCTGCACAGACTCCCTGTCTGCATATTGAAGTTAGTTACCAGTCTAAAAAGAGAAGGTAGATTTATTGATAAAGTGTTTTAGTCTACCTGCCTGTACTTGCTATGGAAATCAATTTCTCAACCTGCCTTTTATGGAAAAACTTAGGTCCATAAGTGAAAGTATTTTCTCTTCTAAATCAGTCTTACATAACCACAGGGCAATCGTATTACAGTAAGTACAGAGTCCTCCCCCGCAAGAGAAGCTACAAAATCTAAGTGTGGAGTTTTAACTAGCCCAGGCTGCAGGCTGATTCTAGCACACAGTATATTCTAAATAAGTGTTAGCTGAATGATAAAAGGAAAAAAATGAATTCATCATTATGACTTGGTGTGAGATAAGACCAAATTGAGGGGGAAAACTCTTATGTTTTTGATTCATTAGATAGATATTTTTAACCATGCCAAAATAATGTGTGAATTTAACATGAACAAGAAGGAATGATGCTTTTTTTATTTTTAAAGAAAGATCGTCATAACATCTTCCAAAAACAAGAATAAATTTAGAATTTTTTGAGATTACAAAAATGTGGCAAGATATTATCCTGATAAATTTAATGGACTTTTAGTATAAGCTTGTAACCTAATGGATTAAAAACACAAGACAAAGAAATCTTCTATTGCTAAATAGCTTTGTTGTGAATTCAATAGAAATAATTTTCTTCATTCTCTTGAGAGTACTGAATTAAATTAATTCAAATTAAAATTTAAGGCATGACATTCTGACCTGTCAGAGGAAAAACTTTTTTTAAATTAATTTCTCCCCATTACAGATGGAGAAATTGTTTCAAGGGTAATCAAGGTAAAGTCATGTCACACAAATTTGGTGAAGTTGGCATTTTAATTGGGTCCTTTGTTTACAAAAACATTGAGGTTTTCAAATTTATGAAGAAGGCTTTCATTTATACCAGTACATTTTTGTGGGATGTAGAAGGAGGTATATAGGTGAGGGTGAATACAATTGTCCCTGTATAAGGATAACCTCCCCCAAGCTTCACTATGATGTGACTTTACCACTTCTCTCACTTGATCCCAATATTTCTCTTTAAGTAAAATATATTGACATTAAGAACTATGCATCTGGCACCTCTAACCACTTTGAGAATAAACTCTCAGTATTTCAATATGTGATTCTATATCACAGTGTTACTAAAAGTGACTCTTCTTTCACTAAAGTAACAAATTTAACAATTTATTCAACAGGTACTTTCCCAAGTGTTGGAACATTTCTGGATTCAATAAAGAGAAAAAAAGGCTTTCATACAAACTCAGTAGGTGACGATAAAAAGTGTTTAGTGTGGTTTTGGGGAAAAATGACTTCTGCCAGAAACACTTACCTAATTCTATAGTAAAAAATAACCTTCATAAATCCCAATATCAGCAGAGCTCTTCATCAAACAGGTGTGAAAATTAGTTTTAGAAAGTAAAATATCTAAAGTCTATGCACAATTTTTAAAAATCTATTTGATTTTGTTGCTATAGTAAATGGGATTTTTCCCTGATTTCTGATCTTATATTTCATTGTTGGTGTACAAAAATGTCTTTGATTTCTGAATATTGACTTTTTTCCTGCTGTTTTTTCTAAATTCACTTATTAGGTCAAGTAGTTTTTTGGTAGAGTCTATAGGGTTTTCTATGTCATCTGTCTAGATGACTATCATGTCATCTGCAAACAAAGACAGTTTTAATTCTCCTTTCCAACTTGGATGCCTTTTATTTCTTTTTCTTGTCTGATGGCTGTGGCTAGGACTTCTAATACTATGTTGAATAGAAGTGGTGAAAGTGGACATCCTTGCCTTGTTTCCAATCTTAGTGGGAAAGCTTTAGTTTTTTTCCCATTCAGTATAATGTTGGATATAGGTTTCTCATATATAGCCTTTATTATGTTGAGGTATGCCCCCTTTATTCCCACTTTGCTGAGTGTTTTTATCGTGAATGAGTGTGTACCTTATCAAATGTTTTTTCTGCATCTATTGATATGATCATGTGGTTTTTGTCTTTCCTTTTGTTTATGTGATGTATTGCTTATTGATTTGTGAATATTGTACCATCCTTGCATCCCTGGGATGATCCCACTTGATCATGGTGGATGATCTTTCTAATGTATTGGTGGATGCAGTTTGCCAATATTTTGTTGAGGATTTAACACCTATATTCATCAGCAATAATGGCCTGTAGTTTTCTTCCTTTGTTGTGTCTTTATCTGGTTTTGGGATTAAGATGAAGCTGCCTCAAAAAGAGGTTGGGAGTCTTCCATCTTCTTGTTTTTATTGTAATAATCTGAGAAGGACAGGGGTTAGCTCTTCCTAAAATGTTTTGTAAAATTCTCCTGTGAAACCATCTGGTATAGGGATTTTGTGTGCCTGGAGTTTTTTGATTATTGCTTCAGTTTCACCAGCTGTTATCAGTCTGTTCAGGCTTTCTGCTGCTTCTTCATTCAGTTTTGAAAGATTATATTTTTCTAGAAATTTTTCCACTTCACCCAGGTTTTCAAGTTTCTTGGCTTGTAGTTGTTCATAGTAATTTCTTGCAATCCTTTGTATTTCTGTGGTATCAGTTATAATTTCTCCTCTTTCATTTCTGATTTTATTTATTTTCATCCTCTCCCTTTTTTTTGTTGACAAGTCTGCTTAAAGGCTTGTCAATTTTGTTTATCTTTTCAAAGAACCACCTCCTAGATTTATTGATCCTTTGAATTGTTCTTTTAGTCTCTATGTCACTCAATTCTGTTCTGATCTTGATTATTTCCTTCCTTCTGCTTGCTCTGGGCTTTGTCTGTTGTTGTTTCTCCAGTTCTTGTAGACGTAGGGTTAGGTTGTTTATTTGAAATGTTTCCATGTTTTTTAGGTAGGCCTGTATTGCTATGACCTTTTCTCTCAGGGCTGCTTTTGTTGTGTCCCATAGGTTTTGGATTATTGTATGTTCATTTTCATTTGTTTCCAGAAACTTTTCAATTTCTTCTTTGATCACATTATTGACCCATTCATTGTTTAATGGCATGATATTCAGTCTCCATGAGTTTGGATATTTTTGAGTTTTTTCCTTGAGGTTGGATTCCAGTTTTAAGCCCTTGTGGTCTGAGAAAATGCTTGATATGATTTCAGTTTTCTTAAATTTGTTGAGGCTTGCTTTGTGTCCTAACATGTTGTCTATCTTTGAAACTATTCCATGTGCATTTGAAAAGAATGTGTAGTTTGCTGAAACACCAGTTTAAAAGAACCTATGCACCCCAGTGTTCATAGCAGCACAATTTATAATAGCCAAGAAGTGGAAGCAACCTAAGTGCCCAACAGTAAATGAGTGGATCAAAAAACTGTGGTACATTTACACAATAGAATACTACACAGCAGAAAGAAAGAAAGAGCTACTGCCCTTCGCAACAGCATGGATGGATCTGGAGAACATTATGCTAGGTGAAATAAGCCACATGGTGAAAAAAATATGATTTCACCTATAAGTGAAACCTAATCAACAGAATAAACAAGCAAGCAAAATATATCCAGGAACATTGAAATAAAAGACAAACTGACAGTAACTAGATGGGAGTGGAAAAGGAGAGGATAGGTCATCAAGGAATATGCATAAAGGACCCATTTACAAAGCCAAATGTGGGGAAGGATTGAGGAGAGGTGGGGATGGGTGGAGCTGGGGAAAGTGGTGGTGGGAAAATGGTGACAAAAAAAATAGACAGGGGGAGGCTAGGAATAATATTGGAAATTAAGAAGCCAAGGAACTGATACGTATAACCCCTAAACATGAACTAAGAGGTATGGGGATGGGATGGGGTGCAGAGTGGAGGAGATAAAAGGGAGAAAAAATGGGACAACTGTAATAACATAATCAATAAAATATACCAAAAATAAATAAATAAATATCTATTTGGTTTTGGTGTATGTGTACCAGACAAGTCCAATTCTGAGTGTTGGGGCTTTGCGATTCACAACTACATGATCTCTCTCTCTCTCTCTCTCTCTCTCTCTCATTCTCTCTTTGTCACAAGGATTGTTTGTTATGTATAACCAGCTGTGCAAATAGAAATGCTAGTTTAAAATATCTATTACACAGATATTTATATTAATAACAAAAACAGTAATAATGATTTCTAGTAAAAATGCATTAGCTGTCCACCCAATACAATTTTCTCTCAATAGCATTCAGAAGTTCTCTGGGAGAACTACCATTTTCCCATTGTGTTGAAGACACAAGGTTTGGGTGGCCTGTGCTTCTGCAGAGAGCTCTGAATATCACATGCCACCCCCTGCTCTTCTATTCTTCTGGCCCCAGTGAGTAGTAGCTCAGACATTTGCACATGTCTCATGGCAATCTCCTGTCTACTTGGCTTCCTGACCAAAACTATTCCAAACAGAATAAATCCCAGAATTTCTTTTCCCAATTGGTTGTTGGAGGAAAAACACTTTCTCTCAAACAAGGAGACAAGCACCCTCATTGCCGCCATCTTGATCAGGATTTGGCCTTTAGATTAGGTTGCACTGCAAAAGAACAGAGTTGGAAAAGTCCTGAGTCCTAGGGAAACATTGTTCCCTTGCCTGGAGTTCATCTTACATTGGATTTCTCAGTTGCATGAGCCAAACATTTCTCTTTATTACTTATACTAGTTTAATTTAAGCTTTCTGCTACTTGCAAACAAACACCTAATAATTGAAATGCATTGTGTTAAATGCTGCTCTTGGAAGCACATACTTTCATTACCTTCATTTAATGGATAAGAAAACAGATTTGGAGAGGTTTAATGACTTCCTTAAGATCACACATCTAATAAATTATCAGAGCTACCAGTCAAATAGCATAAAGTCCATACTCTTAAACCTTATACTGTGGGAGTCCTAGATGAAAGCATCGTTGTTTAGAAAAGTCATCCTGAGCTTGAACATTAACTTTACCGTTATTAGGTATATGACCTTGGGTAAGTTACTTAAACTCAATGGGTCTCAATTTCTTTGAACATAAATTTGGGAAAAATAATAGTTCCTAAGTTAAATGAGGATTACAGGAGCTAATACATATGAAGTGATGAGAAAAAGGCCTATATAATACTAATCACTTAAAAATATTAGCTTTTATAATTACTAATGATAAAGTTCATTTGTATATCGGGCACACAACATGGAGGGAGACCACCCCAGTGGCCCAGCCTACATCACAAACTTAAACCTAAGTTAGCCAGAACGGATGGGAAATATCTGTCAAAGAAACCTAACATACAAATCACAATCCTCCAGCTCACTTTAATTTACTCAGTTTACCCTAGAACAGCGATTTTAAACCAGTGTACGATGAGAATTTTTAAAACACACAATACCTATTTAGCCAGGGGCACTGATGTATTTTTCCTTAGGTTGTCAAATTTAAAAAAAAAAAATTACAACAGCCAACGCAACAATAGCTGTTCAGTGTGAATGAATCAAAATTATACTTTTTTTTTTTGGTCATATTGGCAAAGGTTGTAAATTGCTGCCCTGGAAAATAGGACCATCTAGCTTTCTAAGAAAATCCCTGTCTTCCTCACCAATCCTACCCTGTTTTTGTGTGCCCTCCTCCAAAATTTGTCCTTGCCCCAAATCCCTCAGGAAAAGAACCCCAGTCTATGGACTGCTTTCCCTTAAATAGAGGACATTTAACTCATTATTAAATTCTTTTAGCTCTGTCATTTGACATTAGGCTCCCATTTATTAGTTTTCATGAAAAAGTTCATATTAAGTTTCCTAACCAACAGAATAGAGATTCTTTGGGCATGTCTTCACTGCCTAAGTATATCTCTAAATAAATCTCAGCTGGAAATGTCTAGTTTTCATAGAGCTCAGAGAAGAACAGCTACAATATTTCTGTTTTTTTTCCTTCTTTTCCCACATGTATTTGACTTTATTAATTTGCTTTCCCCAACATGTATTTATTGAGATAAACTCTCAAGAAGCCTATGTTAAGGAGTTTTGCAGAAGAGAGACTGAGTAGCAAACATGAAACAGATAAGGTTTTTACTTTCATGGAACCTAACAATCTTGTGGGGTAGAGGAGAGAGACACTTGAACAGGTAAGCTCACACATGCATAACTGTATTTATGACAAAGTACTTCAAAATTAGAGCAGTGTACTCTGAGGGTAGATAAATGGATGCTCAAGTCTAGCCCAGGGAGCAAGGAGAGGGTCCCCTGAAGATGATATTTTTATCTAGAACTAGCTTCACCTAAGGAAAATTATTTAGTTGAGAAACAGCAACATGTACAATAGCCATGAAGCATGAAGTATGAAGTATGAAGCAACTTCATGGTTTTAGGGAACTTGAACATCTTCTGGTAGCTAAAGAAGCATGAGGCAGAGACATACCATTAGGGAAGTAGATGGAGAGGTTGACACAAAATAGATCCCACAGCAAATTGGCCATTTTGAGGATTTGTGAACTTACCCCAAAACTATTAAGTAAGGCAGTACTGTGGATTATTTTTTAAAGAAGCTTCTGACAGCTTTGTGGAGGATAGATGAGAGAGGCATGCAGGTGGGTGCGTGAAGAATGACTAGGAAGGTGTAGTAGAGGTCCTGAAGGAGCAAAACCACTTTAAACAAGGGTGATGGTAGAGTGACAGGGGAAAGTAGCTGAATCAATAATTATTTAAGGATTTGGAGTAGTGGATTTGCTAGGGGAGGAAAGGTTACCGGGGGCAGGGGGTGCGGTGAGGTCCTTGTTTCCCCAGTTTTTCCCATTGCTAGGAACCTGAGGTTTTCCACCCTAATGACCTTCTGTACTTGGCCCATTGTCCTTGCTCTGCTCATTTCTAACTGCAGACAGAGGTTTTTGTTTTTTAATATTTTATTTATTTATTTATTTATTTTTATAGAGAGAGAGAAAGGGAGGGAGAAAGGAGAGAAACATCAATGTGTGGTTGCCTCTTGCACACTCCCTACTGGGGACCTGGCCCACAACCCAGGCATGTGCCCTGACTGGGAATCGAACCACTGAACCTTTGTTTTGCAGTCTGGAGCTCAGTCCACTGAGCCAGGGCAGACTACAGACAGAAGTTTTAATCTCAGTGTCACAATCTACTAACAATGGAAGCTTGGATGCTACTGCCATAATGTAAAATTTCTCCAAATTGAAATTTAAAAATATGATATAAGAGCTAGATCTCCAAGATGGTGGCCTATGTAAACACAGCTCACCTCCTGGCACACCAAATTACAATTAAACTATAGAACAACCATCACTCAGAACCGGCAGAAATTAAGTTGTATGAAGGTCCTGCAACAACGGAATTAAAAAAGAAACCACATCCATCCAGACTGGTAGGAAGGGTGGAGATGCTGAGAAGGGGAGATATGGAACAGGCTGGTGCCACACCCACAGGTACCAGATAAAAACGGAGGGATATCTCTGGAGTGAGGGGTCCCAGCCCCTCATAAGGCACACCGGCCCAGGGTTCCAGTGCCAGGAAGATAAGTCCCCATGGTTTCTGGCTATAAAAAGCAGGAGAGACTGAGTTGGTGGAAGAAACTTCTGGATTCCCAGGCAGTTCATCTAAAAGGGCTTGCACATGGACTTACTCAGACTCACTCCCACTGAGCTCCAGCACCAGGGCAGCAGTTTGAAAGGCACCAGTGCCATTCAGGGAGGAGCTGAAGTGTCTGGCATCAGGACAAGAGCTGGGAGACAGCTTTCTACAACACAGAACTGCTGGCAGAGGACATTGCTCCTCTTCTGAGCCCTCCCCCAACAAAGCCACAGAGTGGGCAGGCAGGGGCCATATCTGAGACTCCATCAACCTGACTCACACTATTTTCCCAGACCTGGTGATTCCCTGAGACTCTGCCCGCATCCAACTTAAGACTCACTCAAGCAGTTAACAATGGCTTTTCCATACAAATGACTTGTCTTGGCACATGCTCCTGATCTTTCTAAATCCTCTCAAACAAGCAGCAGCTGGCCTCAGTGAGTCCCTCTTCCTTGCTAAATGGTCCCAGGCCTGACACTAGCAGCAACTGGCCTTGATTAACAACCTGGCATCAACTGGGCACCTCCAAGATCAGCACAAGAGCAGCCAGCATCTGATCTCTTTATAAGCTAAGTGGCCCCAGACAGAAGACAAGGGTGCACCAGGGCCCTGCTTAAGTAAGCCCTGCTGTGGAGTGGGCCCCTGCACAGCTGCTCTTCCACAGAGGGTGGAGGTTTGTGGTCACTGGCCATAGCCAGTCCTTGGAGCTGACTGACCTGGTGCAATCTCCCCCATTGATCTGCCAACAGCAACTACAAGAGGAGGGTAGATTCTGTCTACATGGAGGACGCACCTTGAGTACCCAGCTTGGTGATAGTGGAGGTTGTGCCACTGGACCCCACAGGATACCTACTACATTAGGCTATGCTACCAAGGGAGGGAGTCATAGCAGCTCTACCTAATACATAGAAACAAAAAGAGAGAGACTGCCAAAATGAGGAGACAAAGAAACATGGCCCAAATGAAAGAACAAAATTCTAGAAAAAGAACTAAACAAAATGGAGATAAGTAATCTTTCATATTCAGAGTTCAAAACACTGGTGATAAGGGTGCTCAAGGAATGTAGTGAGGACCTCAACAGCATAAAAAAGATCCAGTCAGATATAAACAATACACTAATTGAAATAAAGAACAATTTACAGGGAATCAACAATAGAGTAGATGAAGCCTAGAATCGAATCAATGATTTGGAACATAAACAAGAAAACACAACTAACCAGAACAGCAAGAAGAAAAAAGAATCCAAAAAAGCAAGGATAATATAAGGAGTCTCTGCGACAACTTCAATCACACATCATAGGGATACCAGAAAGAGGCAAGAGAGAGACAAGAAAGAGCAAGAAATTAGAAATCTATTTGAAAAAATTATGAATGAAAACTTCCCTAATTTGGTGAAGGAAAAAGACATACAAGTCGAAGAAGCACAGAGAATCCCAAACAAGACAGATGCAGAGGCCCACACCAAGACACATCATAATCAAAATGCCAAAAGTTAAAGATAAAGAGAGAATCTTAAAATCAGCAAGAGAAAAGCAGGTAGATATCTATGAGGGTGTTCCCATAAGACTGTCAGTTGATTTCTTAAAAGAAACTTTGCAGGCTAGAAGGAACTGGAAAGGGAAATTCAAAGTCATGAAAAGTAGGACCTACAACCAAGATTACTGTATCCAGCTAAGCTATCATTTAGATCAAATGGTAGATAAAGACCTTTCCAGACAAGAAAAAGCTAAAGGAGTTTATCATCACCAAACTATTACTTTATGAACTACTTAAGGGACTTATTTAAGAAAAAGATCAAATATACAAACAATAAAGTGGTAATAAATGCATATCTATCAACGGGTCTAAAAAGACAAACTAAGCACACAAGCAGAATGAAAACAGAATCATAGTTACAGAGGATCATTTGATGGCAACCATATGGAAAGAGAGACTGTGGGAATAGGTGATAATGTGAAGCCATTAAGAAGCACAAATTGGTAGTTACAGAGTCACGGGGATGTAAAGTACATTATAGGAAATAGAGAAGCCAAAAAACTTATATGCATGACTCATGGACATAGACAAAAGTGTGGGGATTACTTGAAGGAGAGGGGCTGCTGGGTGGAAGGGGGTAAAGGGGGAAAATTGGGACAACTGTAATAGCATAATCAATAAAATATAACTTGAAAAGAGTATTTAAGTATCTGACCCTGGCTGATGTGGCTCAGTTGGTTGAGTGTTGTCCCATAAACTGAAAGGACACAGGTTTGATTCCCAGTCAGGTAACTGCCTAGGTTGTGGGTTTATCCCAGTTGAAGTATGTAGTGAGGCAACTGATTGAAGTTTCTCTCCTGCATTGATATTTCTCTCCCTTTCTCTCTTCCTTGGTTCCCCTCTCTCTAAAAAAATCGATCAGTATGTCCACAGATGAGGATGCAAAATAAAAATAAAAGAATTTGAATAAATAAAAATTGATGATTAATTTCAAGTAGTTGGTGGACTAAATGCCATGGTGCCCCCATCGATAGCCCCTCTGCTGGACCAGTGCTCTTTATGCCATCTGCTAGGTTCATGGACAGTCCATTCTAGAGAGAAATTCAAGGAAGTTAGATACCACTCCTCATTCTTCATATCTACACCCTAAGCCAATGACTGAACGTCTCCAAAGGACTGTCACCCTTGACACACAATGTTTTCTGTTCCAAGTCTCTGTCTCAGTCTCTACTTCTATGGAACCCCAAAAAGATGGCTGGACAGTTGGCAAAAAAAAAAAATTCCTGAATGATTCTCATTCTTCTGGCTAATGCAACTTTTACTTGCACTGAAGGTAGGGCTCATTTTGAGAATTACAGATGTGAGTTCGTTTTGGGACATATAAGTTTTGAGACCCATATGAGCCAACAAATGAGGATGTGAAGTTGTTGCTTAGTTATAAATGTCTCTAAAGCTCTAAAATGAGAGGAAATAAAATTAGATTGTCTGGCTGTCATAAAAAGTAAATGAGCATAGGAATGGGGGACAGAGTAGAATAGAAAAAGGGCATTAAAGAGAAAACCATGGGTTCAAAATGGAGTCATTTGGATTAAAGCCCATGACATTGCACCTAGACTTAAAAGCTAACCTAATTGTAGTTTCAACCTTCTCCAGGAACGTAGTCTTAATTGGTCAGTCTGGAATTATCTGGGTAGTACCAATGAGGTAATCTGTCACATGGGCCCTCATATTCCCCCAAAGGAAGATGAGGCAATCTGCCTGAAAAGAGCCCTCCAACCACCTTCCCTAAGGGAAGACAAACTTGTATGAAAATAATTCCCTTTCTTTTCTTTCATTAATAACTCTCTTTTCTTGCCCAGTTTCTGTAGAAGCCTTCCATATTGTATAGCTTCTGAGTGTCTCCCTACTCATAGTTGGGATGCTGCTTGGCTCTTCAATCACTGGTTAAAGCCAATTAGACCTTTAAATTTGCTCAACTGAGTTTTTGCTCTTTAGCAAGGGTCAAGTCCTCCCTCAAAGATTTGGAATTATACCAGTAGGTCACTTGCTGACAGAATTCTCTCAACGTATTCTCTGAGAACATTTTTCATGTTGAGGTTTGGGAAATGTGCCCTCTTGGTTTGTTTTGGTGAGGGCTGTCTTTCTAAAGTGATGCCTACTAATTTTGCAGGTTTCAGCTCTCTGTCCTATATATTGGTAAAAATTGCATGAAAGTTTTTTTCCTAGGCAGTGCATCGGCTGGTTTTATCTGGTATTGACTCTGGCAGCAGAAATGTTATGGGTCATGTTTAAACCACTCATAATTTCCACTGATATTCCCAAAACAGATAACTTCCCATCTCTCCTGTGAATTGGATCTAGGGGTCTAAACTTATTTCCAGCAAATTAAATAAATATACAGCATTTTGTACTCCTGAACTGGTTTCACTTCCTCTGTTACCATCTTGTCACAAAAACATCATGCTTACCTCATGCAGGTTTGAGACAATCATTTGACAAAATTTTTTTCACTGATTTTGTCTATGAGCTTCCATTTGTCTTTCCTGCCCATTATAATTTCCGAATGTAAAATGTTTCCAAAACCTAGGCCGGAGCTGTCTTTGCTGGAGGACATATTTTAGGGAAAAAGGAAGATTGTTTCATTTGGTTTTTTAATCTGCAGTTCTCTCCCCTAAGAGTAGAGAAAATATTTTCTTCTTAAATTAAATGTAGAGGACATATCACCTGTTTGCAAGGATCCCAAACAAATTAATTATTTATATTAAGATATTTGTATATACTACAGAACTAAAGGGCAACCGGTATGTGACTGGAGCAACCTCTGGGCCTAACGACATTGTACAAAATATAAAAAGTCATAAAATATATTTTTTTAAATTGAGTAACCTGGGAATATGATACAAACTGTATTTGTATATAATTTCACGACTCTCAACTCCTGCAGCTCCCTGTATTACTCACTATTTAGGTAGGTGTAGAGCTCTTTTTATTCCAGCTTAATTAGTAACATATCAATAACAATGAAGAGCTATTTGCCTATGTATTAAAGAACTGTTATGTAAAACTGTTCCTTAGTCATGGTACATTTCATATTTGAAAAGATAATTTAAATTCTCTATAGGTAAGAGAAAGAAAGGAAGAATTATAGGTTTTAAATTAGGTGGCTAATAGAAAGAAAGGAGAGAGTTGAGGGATCCCTTTTTCTTCTATGTAATTATAGCATTTTGGACTCATGTCATTGTCTTTCGCCTTATATTTTCCAGTAATGATAAGCAGGCCTATCTTCTATAACAAGTATGTTTGAGCATCAGGGAGCCCGGCAATATTTACATGGTTATCTCTTTCAAAAATGATCTCAATAGCTGGTGCATAGAAGAAAAAATGCAAGGGGAATATAAGGTAATATTAATAAAAAGGGCAAAATCAGAATGAAGAAAAATAAGCATGTAAGAAAAAATGGGAAGAGTAAAGAAGAGAGGCATGGAGAAAAAAGGTGGGGGAATGTTGAAAGGGGGAGGGAGGCAGGACACTCAGAGCAAAGGGACAGGACAAAGGACAAGAGAGGCACAAACATACAGGGAAAGAAAGGCTACTGGGTACATTTATCATGGCACAGAGTTATGTCTGGGGTCTGCCTTCTATCAAAATACTTGCATGGAGACATAGCATTGCATTTCTTATTATACGCCATGCTAAACCCTTGGTAACCTCTTCTTTTTGGTAATAAAAGTTATAATTTCAGCAAATAGGTTTTATCCATTCATGTCATAGCCTGATTGATATAACCTGAGGTTCAGTTAAATTTAAAGTCCAGGTGAGCTCACAGGTGTAAGTGACGGTTGGTGCTACTAGGGCTGACCGAATAAAAGTGCTTTGCAAAATTTCAGCCACATATGCTCTGGCAGTGATAGCAACTGTTGGGTAGCAGCTAGGAATGAGTAGACAGAGGGGAGATAGGGAAATAAAGGCAGGGCCTCACCATTACAGTCTAACAAAGAACTTAATACAGAAGGTGAGAAGCAAAAGAGAGACATGTCTCCCCAGTTAACGCAGCAGTCCTGAGCCTGGTTCGATAAGGTTGCCAGGTGTCCCAAGCATTGCAAGCAAAATAGCACAGAAGGGGAGAGTCCTTGAGACTGTGCTGAGAAAGAGGCTTCTGTAACAATCTTACTGAGATTACTAAGGTGTGTTCTGAACATCACAAGTGGGGAGCACACAGGAGAAAGAGGGGGCCTATGCTGGGAAAGGGGGCCCCCTGCAATAATTTCAACAAGACAGAGAACCTATACTGAGACAGAAAGCCTTTGTAGCTGAACATTATTCCCAAGATTTTGAAGGGAGAGAAGGCAGCGGAATTTAAAAGCTGACTAAGGTATATAACCCCCAAACCCCAATAGTCTGTGTGCATAGATTAGCTAAATACCCACTTGTAGCCTCAGCTCAAATGCATAGAACAAACTTACTAATGTAATGGGATGCAGGTAGGGGAGCCCCCTGAAAATAGCAGTGTATATCCCCTATAACCCTTGATTAGGGGAAGGTAGAAGTAGATGACACTGTTGTTCAAGATACTTTGCATAACAATGGCAACTTAATAGCTGTGCCTTTCTTGAAGGAAGAGGACTGCTGCCCAGGGTGACAGGTGTACATGACTCTCAGGACGTATAGTGACTTGTGACATAGCCAGGGGAGGTGGATGCCCCTGTGTCACCTGGAACTCTTACCCTGCCTAGAGATGGCAGCAGAAAGAAGGCAAAAAATACGGGGGAACTGGTAAAAATGGTGATGCTAACACATTATAAGAGGGGGGCAGATATGAGGTCACATAAGAAGTTCTAGGTCAAGTATTGAAATGAAGGTGGGCTGAAATGGTGTAAGAAAGAGTCTTCCATAAAGAAAAAAGGTCTGGAGTAAGTGAGAGAGACACAGGAGTATACCACAAGGTCTGGAGGGGTAGAAGTTCAGACTGGAGAAGACCACGGCCGAGCTGATAGAGCTGCGGGGACCTGCCTAACCAAACACAGATTTGTGGCCTTTCCTTGGATCTGAACTGTGACCAGGAATGCTTAGTTGTAGACTTCTGCTATTCTGGAGGACATACACTAAAGCCACTCTCCTGGGGCCATGCCTTCCTGGACCCCACCATAACCCAGTGTAATACAGCATATGTTTTCCTGCACCACTGCATGGAGCCTGAAAACAGTGCACACCAGATCCTGAAGGACAGAGAAGCTGTGAGAGGGTGGCGACTCTGAAACCCACAAGTGTATATTCCAGATAGGATGGAGGTCTGTTTGAGTGACCAGCTTAAGAACAGGTTAAAGGCATGGGGTATTTCTGGGCATAGCTTTGCCTTATAGCCTTTCGGGGAGCAAGGGAAGTGCTGGTCCTTGCAGGACAGGAAGCCTCTGAGCAGGAGTGCTCTCAGACCCCTCAAGATTGGGGCCCTGTTAACAAAAACCTGTTTCCTCCAACACTGAATGTTGGGTCACGTGTCAAGGCACCGCAAGGCTGAGCTCTGGTTTGCTTGGTCTCAGTAACAACTTCATTACCTCTATACGTGGAGCATTTAGACCAGCCAGGCCCCTGACTGCAACTTCGTGCTTGTATGTGTTTCATAAATAAACTTGCTGTCTCTTTTCCTCTATATTGTTTCTCTGTCATTTGAATTATTCTCTTGCAAGCAAGATAAGAACTGAGGTGGGGGAGGGGAACCTCCTGACGAAGGCCTCTTTCTCCCTTCCATAATGCAACCTCATCCACTTCAGATATGATTGCTACCAGAGAATTCACTGATTTTTCCATGGAGAATTCTGAAGCTCGCTGTTTGGGGTGACATTTTACAACTGTGTGGTTGAACAGGGAAATGTCCAGCAATGGGGGTGTCATCTTTCTTTCTCCTCTCCCTCCCTTCCTTCTTTCCTTTCTTCCTTCTCTCTCATTCTCTCATCCTCTCTCTTTCACTGATTATAACTATTCCATTAGAACATCTGCAGCCAACAGTTTGAGGACATAAGAATTGGAGCTTTACAATGACAGTTTCTAAAACTATAACTTCCCAAATGTATTATTCATTCATGAGCAAAATGTGCTGCCCTGGGGGAGAGTACAGTGAGCTATGATCTATGGTTTCCAAGTGCTGTCATTGGGAGAAGTTACACAGGACTCTCCACATAACTCGGCAAGTGATTTATTCCTATTTAGGGATCTCAGGCTGTACCATAGGCACATAAATTGAAATAAGCTGATGAAAGGCTTCTAAAATGAAGCCCTGATCTCTCAAATGGTGCTGCATATGCTCTAGATAGAGAACTGCTTGGAGTAGAGATCTCCCGAGGGCTCAGTGAAACAGCAACAGGCCAAATGGTCCAATAGCTACCTGAGAAAATTAACCTGGAGCCCTCAATGTGTCTGAACTGAGTTTTCTCACTTGAAAAATTTATAGATTAGCCAGGATTTTGAGATGGCTATTGAAAGTTAACATCAACAACATGTCTTCTAAGTTTAAACCAATTAAGAATCTTGTGTAACTGCAAAGAAATATCATTCCTTTAACCTGACCTTTTCTCCTTCTTTCCTTTTGATTCGAACTGGCCTTGTCCAGTCTAGGAGCACCATGACTCTCCCACCTCCTTCTCCCTTGCATGTCCGCTTCCTTAATCATTAGGCCCTCAGGACAATGAGGCTCTGGTCAGCACCAAATAATCTTAAGAATAAACTCTTGGGTCTGTTGATCACAGAGACAGAGTTTGAGTCAAACTAGAGAAAATATCTGGACCTTGGTTGTGTTTCAGTTCCAGGAAAACAAAATGACCCCACAGACCACATCCTTGTGAAAGCAGGCAGAGCAACGCCATGACTGACACCAGGACCAAATGCAATGATCCACTACTCCCTATACTAGCACTGACCAATTAATAGAGACCATATCTTAACTCTACCATAATTAATGATTTTCTCCTGTATAACCCATCCCCTGGAAGCCATCAGGGAGCCAGGTCTTGACAAACAACTCACTGATGACTCCAGGTTTTGTGTCATTCCTTAAATAAGCCTTTACTTTCTTTGCTGCAAACTCCTGTTTATGTTTGATTAGGCTTTGATGTGTGCAGGCAAATGAACCCCTTTAGTTTGGTTACGCTTGTCCCAGATAATACTAACTCTGGGAAAGCCACCTGCTCATCACAGAAGCATCTGTGGTGCTCCATCGACTGGTTAAGTTTTGTGTAACTTTCCAGAACTCAGCCCAACTTACCAAAAAAATTGCTCACATGGAATCGCACCTTTCCTTCTGTGCTCTCTGACTTTCTAATCAAACAGAGCATTTCACTCAATAGGTATTTAAGTGAGTGCCTAATATGGGCTGGGCTGGCAGTTCTTCTAGATAAGGAATACTTGTGTGAACGCAATGAAACCAAAATCTTATCCTCAGGGAGTTTACATTCTAGGAGAAATGACAGGTAAATTAAAGAAAAATAAAATAAAACAGGAAAAACTATACTTTGGTTAAGAGTACTAAGTGCTAAGAAGAAAAGAACGCTAGAGAGGCTTACTGTGCTGTATTCACACTGACACTCTAAAGCTGCGTACAACACAGCCCCTAGCCTGAAGGCTCTCAGGTTAGTGAGGGTGTCAGACATTCCAACAAATATGGCACATTGAGTCAGAGATGTCTTCACAGGAGGATGCACAGGATTATGGGGGAGGGGAATGCAGATGTTTACCTCTGACAGTAATGTGTGTGAGGTAGAGAAAAAAATACAGAAAAATTTCCAAGATGGCAATTGTTTGGGATCTTATGGAATGTACAGAATTTTTCCAGATGGCTTGATTAACTGAGGTGAAGATGTTAGGAGATAGATAATAACCCCCCTATTATAAGAATACATTGAATAATCCTCTTCAACCAGAAGTTGTGAATTTATTGAGGCAAAAATAGGAAACCAGAAGACTGAGCCAGAGCCTAACCTGGGTGAGCTTCACTGAAATATGGAGGGGAGAAAAGAAGTACAATGAAGGCGGGGTCAGATCACACCGTTTGTTCTTCCCTTGTGAGCAACAGTCTTGATTTGGTTGGGTCCTTGAATGATACAGAGTGACTGGCAGATTTTATTTCAGAAATGTGACTTGGCAAGCATAAGTTGCAGGAGAGTGATCTGGAGGGGCATAACTGGAGGTGGAGAGACCATTTGCTCAGCATGAACTAGGCATTTAGCACACATGTAGGGTGTGGTTCAGTGGATGGAGTACCAGCCTGCAAATCAAGGGTCCACAGGTTCAGTTCCCAGTCAGGTCATATGCCTAGTTTGTTGGCTGGGTCCTGAGTTGAGGGCATGGGAGAGGCAACCACACATTGATGTTTCCTTCTTTCTCCAGCTATTCCCCTCTCTCTAAAAATAAATATATGAAATATTCAAAAAAAAAAGAGAAAGAGTTGTTTCGTTATTTGTTTGCTTCCCTTGGTTACTTATAATGTACCCACATGGTTCAAATAATTTGCTAACTACCCACATAGTGAGCTGACATGCATCCAATAAATAGCACTTTATTCAATAGAGCTGATTGCAGTCAAAAGGGTGAAATTTAACATATTATTAATAGTTTATATTTTGTTAAGTGGCAAGAGAAATAATCCTTCAAAGAGTTTCATCCTACATTAGATAAAGAAAAATAAGCTGATAAACTGCCATCCAAAATTATGTTACAAAAATTTTAATGATGTAAGGAAACATACGGCATGGTAAATAAAATGAAAATTAAAAAAAAACATTAACTCTAGTTTCTATTTTTATATGTATGGGTAAATATTATATATGTGAATAAAATATGACATCATTTAATCATTGCTATCTTTAGGTAATTGGATAATGGGTGGTTTCTTTTCTTTCTTTTATGCTCATCAATGGTCCCATTAGAGTCCTCTCCTTTCTAGGATCCTGAATTTGAGGATTCTCTCCATGCTACAATTCTCTCAATTCTAGAATCCTGAACACCATCGTTTAGCATTCTGGCCATTATAGAATTCTGCATTCTAGAATCTCTCCATTCTAGAATCCTTTCAATCCTAGAATACTGAAGGACAACCAATTCAGAATCCATCCCAATTCAGAATCCTGAGATCTTGAATCCTGTCTGCTCTATAAACCTGTGAATTAAAGTACCCTGAAGGTTCTCCCACTTAGAATCTTACCATTTCATTTCCTCAATTTTATCAACAAAAACCTATTTTAAACTTCCTATATGAAATTTATTTTTAGAAAAAATAAAATATAGAAAGTTTCCTGTATTTAATTCTTCTCGATGATGGAATCAGTTTCAAAGCCCAGCATTTTGAAATGCTTTTTATGTTATAGGAAATGGAAATGATTAAGTTGTCAAAATATCACAATGGTACTTTATTCATTATAGAAAAAAAACAGTGTGACTCAACTCAATATGTTTATGTTCATGAAGACTCTTTGGAAAGTGGTAATAATCCCTTTTTAAACAATTGTTTATGTTGTTTGAAAGACAAAAGGTGTTACCGGTAGGTCCATTTAAAGATGCAAAGAGAAGGCAACTTTAGGGATCTAAATCAGGACTCAAACAATATTTTTTTCTTGTTTTCTCTTATTTTCTTTCCCTACTGTTCTCTTTCCAGTTTACTTTCCTCATTATGTTGAGATTATTCTCGCTTACTTCAGACACGTGTTTTTACCAGGATATAGGTTTACAAGTCATAATAGGGGGAAAAAAATCTCTCATGGTTTATATATCAATTGCAGGGAAGATTCATTGGCCCTGTTTGGTTTACATGCCTTCCATTGGGCAGTATGGGATAGGGGACAATGATTGGAATTATATAATCTCTGTTATAAGTACTCTACTCCAGTGATCTGGTACAATAACAGCTTTAGATGATATGTAACCCCATTAATGAATATGCTTGCATTCTAATAAAATTTCACTTAAAAAAAAAGGCAGTAGAATGGATTTTGTCTGCAGGTCATAATTTATTGGCCCCTACTCTAGCAATTTTATTATTCTTTTGTGAAATTACTTCTAAGAAAAAAACGACACTCCCTTAAGAGGCCCTATGAAAGCCTTGAACTGTCAACTGCTAGCTCATAAATGAATTTTGATCAAAACTATATTTTCCTGTAACTCATTTAATATATGTTAATATACCCACAATAGTTTTCTTTTAATTACTTTCCACAAAATATTTTAAACATTGTTTTTAAGTAGTTATCTTCTCTAAAACCAATAGTTTTAGGACACATTATTTATTAACTCTGTGCCATCAGCGGACTGGAGGTCGTTGAGGTTCACTGATTCTTAATCCTTTGTACAGCCCAATACCTCTCACGATCAGCTTCTGCCGTAGCCGTCAGCAAGGGTAGTACACTTACCTGCTTTGCTTCAAAAATTAAAATAGTTTTAAAGCTGTTTGACTAGATTATATAAATCCTCTCTTACAGAAAATTTACTTTTACACCTAGATCAAAAAAGAATGTCATATGTCCATGTGGACTTCATTGAAGTTTATAGTATTTGCATGTGGTCTAATTTTTTAAGTCACTCATCTTCTTAAGGGAAAGATATAGAAAGCTTCTGTGACTGCAAGGTATTGCCACTTACGGGATAGTTAACAAAAAAGCAATAATCACTGCCTTGAAATGGTTTTGTGAAAATTATGCCACCAACTTCCAAGCACTTGATTATTCACATCTCCGAACAGACGTCATTTAAGTACCACAACTATTTACAGGCATAAGAGAGCCCTGTGCACATGGCTGGATGAACTACGTTTCTGAGAGTCATTGCTTGCCTTATCAATGTCCTCTGCTTTACCTATCTAGTCGTTCCAGGAAATTGGCCTATTTCCTTCCTGTGAGACCCACACTCTGAATAAATTTGAAGAGAATTAAATCAACAAAATCAAAAATTAACATAGCACTTCACAGTTCAGAAAGCTATAGCTTAACCCAGTATTTAATGTACGCATCATTCAAATGCTAACTTCTCAGGAAAAGTTTCATTGTCTACACTATTTAAACTTTCCTACCCTGCTTCCCCATCTCTCTCCATTCACTTTTATTTGCCTTATTTCATTAAAAGCAATTACCACTACTTGGTAGTATGTTCTATACATACTTGTTTAGTATCTTACTTTGAAGTACTTCCATAAGGGCAGCATGGCCACATAGTACATGTTCAATAAATATTTAATTAAATAATTATATAAACTGTGTTTATTGGCAATGCATATATTAGTGCCATAAAGTAGAAATGAGGAAAATGAGACTCTTGTGATATAAATGAAGAGGTCAAGACCATACAACTAATTACTAAGGTTTCCAGGTGCTCCTTAAAACTCCCAGTGAATATTACATTACCTCCATGTCCCCAAGGTAATGGGTCAGAAGAGATACACAGAGACTGGATGGAAGGCAAAAAGGTAGAGCCATGTCTCCTCTCTCAGAGGCTGGGGATAGTGTGACAAGTGAAAGGGAAGAATAGATTCATCTCCTGAGAAGAGGGAAGGTTGTCACAGGAAGCCCGGGTATTCAGAACCCTCATATTCCCTCCAATGAATGTTACCTCATTTCCTAATCAGAATAATACACATTGATAACTGTGACCAAAGGGTCAAACCATTTAAAGCCATAAATCTATAGTCCGAATGAGAATTTACATAGATTTAAAGAAATGTTAGTATAAAACAGATTCCATATAAAATGTGAGGCACAACATTTTAATAGATTTTTAAGAAGTCGATAACATTTTCGGTGCATAGTCAAGAGGAAACATGTCTTTAAGTACTTCCACTTGGTTTCACAAAATATATATTCACTCAATATATGTTTTAAATACATCCTCAGCCGTGCGTTGGCGGTAGCATACAGCAGTGGTTAAGACTATGGCTCTGGGGTTAGAAGGGTAAAAATCTACAATTTATAAGCTCATGGATCTTGGGGAAAACAACCATTCTAGGTTGGCATCTTCAATTATAAATGTAGGATCATAAAAGAATCTACCATATGAAAGTACTGTGAAAATTACACAACTTAATACATCTAATGAGATTAGTATGCAACCTGGAATGTTGTAAGACCTTACTAAGCGTTAGGTATTCACGTTCAAGGAATCAAACATATACTTAACCACTAAAGTAACACTAAATTAATCATAATAAAGCTTTACAGATTGTTGACCTTTTAATCACTTTTAATGTCATATGTATTAATAGAAAATGAAGAATGTTTATACTTAGGGAAAAATTGGTAGGGATAAAATTATGAGCCAGAAATTCAAGTTACTGTAGAAAAGAAATAATTTATAGTATCACTATGTTTATACTCCCTTGATATGTCCTTTATTGAGCATCAGAAATTATTTTAATTTAGCCTCTATTAGTCATGATTTCAGTATTCTTTTCAGGTATTCAACACTACAAGTTGCTTAATAGAATAAAAATATGGACTTTGCTCAGGGAGCATGATCTACATTTCAAAGTAAAAGGAGATTTTAAAAAAAGTTATTTGTTGAAAGTAGAGAGAGGAAATTTAATAGTGCGTATCACACAACCTCATAAAATACCTCTGAGTCAGAGAACATTCAAGCAGTGTAAAACCCTGATAGAAAGCATTTTGCAATTCCAATTTCAGGTTTTCTGCCAATGAAATGAAATCCTCCATGGACACAGTGACACACAGCACACATCTCTTCCTATGCCAAGGATTATCTGCAATATAAGGGTCCATTTACCTAAAAATATTTTTGGAATACCTAATATGAGTCAGGCTCTCCACTAACCACATGAAGGGGCAGATGCGAAGACTAGGACATAATCCTAAATATCTGGCTAAACACACCCAGATGGAGAAAATCCCCATTTGTACTAGATTTTTCTTCTCATGCTCAAAATCCATGACCAGGTCATCCCAGGACTTTAGTTGTTGCAGCAACTCTATTAACGAAGCTTGTTTTCTTTGCATCTGAGCCTTTGTTCATGTTATCATCTGCCCGGGGTGCTCCCCTTCATCTCCATTCTTTCTGTGTCCCTGGTGGACCCTGTTTAGCCTTGAAGTTTCTGCTGAGATAGTGCTCAATGCAAGACTTTCCTTAGCCCATCACAGTATTTCATAGCACCCCATCACACATTTCAGCTGTTATGGTTATATAAAACAATCCATACGTTTTCTACAGCAACCTTTACCACATTTTTGTTGATAATTACATGTTAACTTTGTTTCTCCCCTACTAGTTTCTATGCCTTATGAGGATAAGAACCATATATACTATCATTCAGCACAACAGAATGCAGTCTATAATGCCTGTAGAGTAAAGGGAAGCCATAATTTGGGTTATGTGCTGAAAGACCACTAAGATAAAATAGTTTATTTTGGGTGGAAGACTAGAGAGTTTATATGACATTTTTAAGTGGGTCTTTTAGACATGAGTAGGAGTTTACCAGGAAGGGTGAAGGAATAGAGCATTTATGGATAGAAAAGTGGTGTTAGTACAGACACAGGATTTTTCCTAAATTTGAGTTGGAAAAGTCCTTTAAAGAGAATAATAGTTTGTCAAAGATTTTAAAGAGCTTATTAGAATGTGTAAGGGCATCAAGATCAAGATGGTTGAAGCACTACAGTGTCACAGATGATCTATGTAAGTTAATGAGTGCTTTGGAAAGAAGAAAACATTTAAGTTACATACAATTTGGACAGATTTTATTACTGCAGGGTTTCTCAGCACTGTTTGCTAGACCAATGTCTTACACAATGTACTTTACCATGAAGTTATAGTATATAGAGAGTCTTCTTTAACATGTTTTAGTTTATGAAGCACTCTTCTTTTTCACTGAACATCATGAAGTATTTACATACCCTGGACGCATGCTAGGAAGTAGTTGTGTAGTGCAATGGTTCTCAACTGGGTAATTTTTTTTTCTTTTTTTCTTTTTTTTTTTTAACCCCAGAGGTTTTTTAACGATGTTGGAGATATTTTGGTTTATTAGAACTGTGAAGTCAGGAGCTGCTACTGCTTTCTGGTGGGCAGAGGCCAAGGATGCCACTAAGCATCCTGCAATGCTCCAGACAGGCTCCCTGACAAAGAATTATTCCTCTCAGAATATCAGTAGTCCCAGAGTTGAAATACCCTAGGGCAGTGGAAAGCACTACAACTGTGCATTCAGATAGGAATTCAAATCTCCATTTTGCTGCTCCTAACTATTGGAGCTTACTTTTTTAATCTAACTAAGTCAAATTTTTCACTGGAAAGATACAAATGAAATTATTTAATCTGAAGGCAAAAGGTTATTTAAAAAATAATGTGTATTAAGTTGTATGGTGGACTGTCCGCTGTAGAATGGTCACTTAATAAATGAAAACAGAACAGTCACTTAGCTAAATGGTGTTTTTGGTTGGTTTGTTTGTTTTCCACACACATGAACCTTATTCTCTCTGTTTCTGTCAACAAACTCTTCTCCATGGACACACAAATGGGATGTACCCCCTGCTGACTCAAACTTGGGATCCTATGCCAGTAACCACACTAAGAATCCTGAGAATGGGCAGATGATCCACATTGAGCCATTAGTGTCTTTTCTGAGGATTCCAAACTTGGTCAAAGATAACACTCTTGCTTACTTATCAAGAGACTGTGATACATTTATACTACATATGCCTAAAACTCTATTACAGTAAGAGACTTTGAAGCTGGTATCGAGAGGAAAGGAAATATGAGAGGTGAAGATAGAAAGACTGAATTTAAGTTCCATATGGATCCGGTCATTGTTGAAGCCAGTTTCTCCCCCTATCATTTAGGTAACAAAAGTCAATACATTTTCTAATTTTCTTTAGCTACATTCTTTGGTTTCTGTCACTTATAAATGACAGGTTTAGAATAAAAAATAATTTAATGCTCTTCATAAAAGAATGGGAATTACATGGAAAATGTGAGTAAACTTGAAGTTATATTATAGAAATTATCCAAGCTGAAAAAAAGTGGAAAAAAAGATTGAAGAAAAAAGTAAACATGAGCTTTAGAGACCTACCTTTAGGGTAATACCAAAGGTTTAATATGTGTTATTGTAGCAGGAAATTCGAGTGTGGTGCAGAAAATAATACTTAGATATAGTGGCTGAAGTTGCCACACTTTGTGAAAGTAATGAATTCACAAACTTATAAAGCACAGGGGATCCAAAATTGGGTTAACTAAAAGAAATCCTTGTCAAGATATAAATCAAACTACTGATTAAACAAGACAGGACACTCTAGAGCAAACACTAAAGATATCATACAAATAGCACAATGTCCAATAAAAAAGAAATGAAATTATTAAAACATACAGATGGTTTAAAGAAGAAAAAAACTGAAAAACAAAGAAAACAATAAAAAACATAATTACTGCATATCAATGACCATATTAAATACAGTTATACAGGTATAAAGGAGGAGAGCATAAAAATATATTTTTAAATGGCAAATTGGTCTTTAATAGAATTAATTTTTTCTCTGAGAAATGTAGTGGTAAGAAAAGAAAAAGGCAAGCCACATATTGGGAAAAATGTTATCAAATCATATATCCAAAAAGGACTTGTATCCAGCAAACACAACAAACTAAAAAGTTAACAGTAATAGATAAACACCCCAATAAGAGTATATCGGCAAAGAATTTGAACAGATATCACATAAGAGATACTGATGGCTCAAAAGCACATTAAAAGATGTTCAAACTCTTACAGTAATAAAAATTAAAATATAATGAGTTAACATGATACAAACACTATAATAAAACAATAACAACAAAACTCTGACCATACCTTTAGCCCATGAGGCTGCGTGGCAATTGGAGGGTTCAAACATTGCTGGTTTTTTGAGAAAGCCAAGTGATAAAGTTACTCCAGAAAAGTGTTTGACAGTTTCTTTTACAGTTAAATATGCTTTCTCCATATAAATTTGTGATCTCATTTCTAGATATTTACCCTAAAGAAATGAAAGCTTACATTCACACAAAACTTGTACTTGATGTTTATAAAGGTTGCATGAATAATCGTATGACCTAAAAATAATTCAAATGTTCACTGGATGATGGAATAAACAAACTGTGCTCCTTTCGTACAATGATGTACTACTCAATAATAAAAAGGAATGAACTACAGTTACACATAACAACCTGTATGAATCTCAAAGTTATTATGCTGAGTAAAAGAAGCCATCCTCAGAAGGTTACATAATATATGATTCTTTTATATTACATTCTGGAAATTGGCAAAACACAGGGACAGAGAACCAATCAGTGGTTTCAAGAGGTTAGGCATAGGAGAGAGTTTGACTACAAAGGAGTAGTACTACGTGAGGTAATGGAACTATATCCTAAATATGGTCATTGTTACATCGATCTAACAATGTATTAAAATTCTTGTGTTGGTAAAAAAAGTCATTTTTACCGAAAATAACTGAAGAAATTAAAGAATATGAGAATATGTGTTTGGTTACTTTTTTTGAATCATACAAAAGCAAAAACTGTCTTAGAAAATATAGATTTGAAAAAAAATCAAAACCTTTTTTTAATAAATGATTGTAAAAAATTCAAGCAGACACAGCTAAGGGGAAATTTGCAATGCACGTGATGATAAAAGGTTTTAATTGACACTAATTTATGAAGAGACAATTTTTAAAAAAATTATACAAAATAAAGCACCATTAATGCAATTCACTGGAAACTGAAATACAAATGGCTAAAATGACTTTAAATGTTTTATTTTGTTGTCAAGTAAATATAACTGAAAAAAGCTTTAGAAAGTATATATGTCCAACAACAGAGCAGGTGAGAGTAGATTGTTACAAGTGCATGTACGTGCATCTGTGTGTGGGGGAGAGTCTACACACTTATATGTGCACACAGGAAACCGGGATGTGGAAAGTAGATACTCATAAATACTGTCAGTAGGGATTTTGAATTGGTATACTAGCCCTTGGATTAATTCTGATAAGCTTTAAAATTTTTCAAAAACCTAGAAGATCTACTTCTGGAAATTAAGAAATAATCATGGATGTAGACAAAATGGGTTTTCAACTGCAGTGTTGCTTATAATATTGAGTAACTCAATAAAATGTAAATAATCAATAATAGAATTTTGATTAAATAATAATATAAGTGGCAACTGATTCTAAGAAGTATATTTACTTAAAAAGAAACAATTATCAGAACAGATTTTTAAAAATTAGTTGCAGAATATGAAAGCAGTTTGATAATATTTTCTAAATAATATTCATGTGATATTTCTTAATTTGTGCACTACCCCAGATAGTACAAATCATATATTGTACATTAGGTTATATATCCATCACTCTCCTTCCTGCCCTGGGACCGCATCAGTGGGCTCTCACGTATTCTGGCTTTTGTTTAGTTTGGCCAATATAAGGTGCTCACAGAGTTGTAAGGACAGAAGAAGATTGAAAGTGTTTATTCCTCGGCTCTGTTCTCCTGGGCTATTTGACAGTGGTTATACACCTTGACCAGGGGTCATAACTCCCGTCAAGTGGTTGTACCATAAAGCTAGAGTTCCCACAGACTTTCAGCAGCCAGTGCCTCCTGTGCAGATCCAGGAGATAGGATGATTTCACACCGACCCAAGCCCAGGAATCTTCAGCATCCTTTGTCAGTGTACCTTAAAAGCAGTTACTTAGAAGTAGCATCTATAAGTAGTTATATCATTAAATTCTCTCTTTAATCACCTCATTTTTATTACCAGGTATTTCCTGTCAGGATCCTGAATGATGCTTTCACCAAAATATTAGAAGTTATTCCTTGCTATGAAACACTATTTACTTGTTTATATTACTTTTATGTGGATTTACTTTTATTTAGATTTTTATAACTACAAAAGAAAATATATACAATGTACTAAAATAATGTTTCTCAAAATATCTGTGGTGAAAGATGTGTTTTTTAACTAGTGGTGAATACACAGTTTTATAAAATATAATAAAAATAAATTGCAAAAATTTAAATTTATAATATACATTCAAGTCCACATTTTTGTATTTAAGTTTAGCAGACATAAAATTACTCCGTTAAATTGCTATAAAATTTTCTAAGTGTTCAATCTCAATTGATGTAACGTGTGTGAACTGCATCATTTTGCAGACCACAGTGATGGCAGCACTGGTCTAAAGCATGGTCACATAAGTCGTCGAGTACTAGCTATAGCTGTAACTCTGGCGTTCTATCTGTTCATATCTAAATCTGCCTCTCTCTACCTGTGCATTGTTGGTGATGCTTAAAGAGTATCTTATCTATTTGGTACTCAATAAATATTTGTTAACTATATGAGTAAACAAAACTTTTTTAGAAAATCTGATAGATAACACAATACAGAATCTACACAAACACATATGCAACCTCCTATACTGCTAAAATGTCAGAGAATGGGGCTTTCTCATATAATAGCTGAGCTCTAAAAATAGACACAACCAACCTATCTAAATGTTTAAATGCGCATACTCTTTGACCTGACAATTAAGCTTAATAGTACTATATACAAGCCAAGAAAATCTGTGAAAATCTATATAAAGGTCAAACCAAAAGGACAAGTTTAAAATGTTTTCATAAAAGCATAATGAAGCCAAATGTAGACCCTAAAATAAAATTTTACAGGCACATATAATATCATGGAAAGATACAAATTGTCAAGTGAAATATAAATTAAACTATACAAAATGCAATGTCAAAATTTAGAGATTATCATGTAGGAAAATGTGATTATAGCATATTAAGTGTTGTTATTTCTGTTAGTACAATTATGATATTTGTTTTATTTTATTCTTTTGCTTATACACAATCTTAGCATTTGTTAAATGAAGCCATATTTTAAAATAAACAAATACTCCTATAGATCAAATACTATTTAAAATCATAGTTACAAAAGCATACAAAAATAATGGCAAATGGATGACATTAATATATGAAAAACTAAGTTTAAGTAGGACTCATTAAGTAGAACATGAATGCAGAGGTGGTTAGGCAAAATTTATCATTATAATCGTATATCCACAAATTAATGAGAAAATTAAATGAAAAGGCATTTGATAAAGCACAGAAGCCTCTTAAAATAAAAATGCTAAAAGAAACAGAAATAGAAGACCACCAAAACTGACAGCAAATATGATTATAAATGTCAAACCACTAAAAGCATTTCCAGTAATATGAGGAGGTGGACAGGGATACTTGCTTGCTCCATTTTTTAAATCAACAGTGTTTTGGGGGATCTAGTTAATGCAATAAGAAAATGAAATAACATCACAAAAATAGAGATAATTTCCTATTTATGTTGATGATATTAGAGACTAGTGAAAAGCTGTTAAAATTAATGATCAAATTTCATTTGTTGGCTACATACAAGGTAAATACTATTCCAGCAACATTTACCTGTGAAAGCAGCAGGAAATTCTTTTCAAAAATGAAAATCTCCAATTCGCTCCTGCAAAAACGCCTAAAAAGTGCTTCCGAATGAATTTTACAAGAATGGTCTAAAAGAAATTGTGAGGAAACTCTAATCCTCTTTCTAAGAATATAAACAAGGTTAACACAAATAGAAAGTGATAATTATGCTTTTACACAGAGGCTTATTTCCCCTCAAATTTACTATACATTTGAAATAATAATAAAAACAACCATTTGTGACATTTTTGTTGTTGTATTCAGGGTGAGGGAGCTGGGTGAAGATAAGTTGACGAAGTTTATAAGAAAGAATGAATACATTAAAACCAAATACATTTTTGCTAAAGATAATGAAAAGAAGGGATATGCTTCAACAGATATCAAAAAACCTATAAATTTACTGCAATAAAATCTCTATGGAAATTGAAAAACATTCAGTGCAGTAGAATAGGAAATTCATAAAAATAAATTCCGAAGTATATGAGAATAAAAGTTATGAAAGTTGTGTTATCTCAACTTGGTAAGTGAATAACAGATTATAAATTAATTATTGTGATTGACAAAGCCAGCTAGCTCTCTAGGAGAGTGTATAATTACATCTCCTGTTTTACACCAGGTATGATATTAAATTCTTTTAAAATATTTACTTATTTTTTTAGAGAGAGGGGAAGAAATATGGCTCACTTGTCTCTTGGACCCACCTCGACAAGGACAGAATCTGCAACCCAGGCATGTACCCTGACTGGGGATCAAAGAGATGATGTTTCACTTTGTGGGACGAAGCCCAACTGAGTCACATCAGTCAGGGCTAAATTTTAATTATTCACCTAGAACTAGGTTCGTACTCTTAAGTGACAGGGACCTTAGCATCAGGTACTGAAATGTTTTCCTCATATATTATTCCCCACAGAGAAGTTGGTAATGCTGAAATGTTGGAGAATGAACTTAGAAGAATCTGTGAAAACACAATAAATTGAAGTAATTAAATCATTCTTAAAATTTCTTTGAATTCTCTGAAGTTTTATGTATGATCCATTATTAAGGAAAGTGCAAGACTTGAAATCTAAAACTATGAAAGAAATGGAGATATATTTGAGTACAAAAGTAATTTAAAACAGTTTTGAGACATACCATAGACAAATTAGATACAATCGAGTTGAAAAAAACTTACATCAACCAGCAAACAGAAAATAATTACAAATATTTAAAAACACATAAACAGCTGATCAGACCTACCACTACTCAGGAATATGCTATTTATAAAATTGTTTCACCAACTGTATAAATAGCATATTAAATTAATTATTTTCAGTGATAAGATTAAAATAAAATATTGCTTTAATCTTATCACTGAAAAAAATTAAAAGGAAAACAAGCAACTAAACATTAAGCTATCTATATTTAACAATATAAGTAGAATAATGTTTACTGAAATATTTTTTAAAGATTTTATTGATTTATTTTTAGAGAGAGAAGTAGGGAGGGAAAAGAGAGAGAGAGAGAAACATCAATGTATAGTTGCCTCTCGCACACTCTGAAATAAGGACATGGCCTGCAACCCAGGCATGTGCCCTGACTGGGAATCGAGCCAGCAACCCTTTGGTTCACAGGCTGGAGCTCAATTCACCGAGCTACACCAACCAGGGCCAAAATATTTTTTGTAGTATAATCATAATAGACATGAAATAAATTGAATTCCCATCATTAGCATGATGCTTCATTATCTTATGGCACATCTGTAACATGGAAGAAAAAAATGAAAACATCTATATGGGTCAACAGAATTCCTTCATGATTATGTGAGTGTGTATAAAATTTGTATTTGTATATTTTAAAAAGAAAATACAGTCACGTACTGCTTAACAGTAGGAATACATCCTAAGGAATATGTCGTGAGGTAATTTTGTGATTGTGTGAACATCACAGTGTACTTACACAAAACTAGATGGCATAGCCCACCACACACCTAAGCTGTATGGTACAGTCTATTGCTCCCAGGCTACAGGCCTGTACAGTAGATTACTGCATAAAACAATAAGAGATTAAATCAAGCACAAGAGCAAATGATGCAGTCAAGTGACTTGGTAAACAACGGATGTGTGTAGCTGCTGCTGGCCTAAGAGGACATACAGTCTTGTGGCAAACTTTATTTATATGTACATAATTATATTCATATATTTATACTTATATATAAATATGTCCAGAAAAAGTGCAGCCATTGTTACTATAAAGAGAATGGTTTGCGTGGCATTGATATTACCTGTTAGCCTAGGAGAGTGGACTAGAGTGTGCACGTGTGAACAATGACAACTTCACTGTACTAGTCCGTGGGGGTAGTAGGCACCATTAAGTGAGCATGTGTACTGTGTGGCCATTGCATTCAAAATGACTGAGCGAGTACAGCAACGAATCTGCATCAAATTTTGCAATTACACTTGAACATTCCTCTGCAGAAACCATGTGGGTGTTTCAGAAGGCCATAGCTGTGGGCAACTGGAGGCTGGCAGTTTCATTGCAACAACATGCCCACTCATGCATCATTCTGGTACAGAGATTTTGGCGAAATATCAAATCACCCAGGTGACTCAGACCCCCTATAGCCCAGACTTGGTGCTCTGTGACTTCTGGCTTTTCCCAAAACTAAAATCACCTTTGAAAGGGAAGAGATTTCAGACTATCAATGAGATTCAGGAAAATACAACAGAGCAGCTCATGGCGATTGGGAGAACTGTATGAGGTCCCAAGGTGCCTACTTTGAATGGGACTGAGTCATCTTTGTCTTGTGTAAAATGTTTCTTGCATCTTCTATCTTCTTCAATAAATGTCTCTTTTTTTCATAGTACATGGCTGGATACTCTCTGGACATATTTATATATATTCTATATATGATATAGAATATTCTCTATATTCTATATCATATGATATATTCTAAAATAATAATAAAAATATAATATAGTAAATACATAATCCAGTAACATAGTCATTTATTATTTTTATCTAGTACTATACACTGTGCATAGCGGTATGTGCTGTGCTTTTATACGATTGGTAATGCAGTGGGTCTGTTTACATCAGTGTCACCACGAACACATGAGTGGTTTATGGCACTATGGCATTAGAACAGCTACGATATCCCGAGGCAATGGGAATTTTTCAGCTCCATTATAATTTTCTGGGACCATAGTCTTATATGAATCTGTCTACAACCAAAAAGTTAAAGGGCTCATGACAGTAATGATTATTAAAAAATACCTTTAGGAACAGTTCACATTTCTTGTCTATATTTCATTGGGTAACTTCCTTGCTTCATTATATACAGTTTTATTAATGAAGTCACCTTCATTTCATGTTTAAAATATATGACACTGTAAGTTAAAATAAGAAATGAAAGGTCAAGTTACATAAGCATGTCATAATCCCTAGTTAATCACACGACCATCAATCGGTACTGAGAGAAGATGGTACCATATAGGACAACTTTTCTTTTCCTCTGTTTAGCACTCATGAGAAGCCATTCAGTCTTCTCTGATGTGGAGCCTGACCTTCCGTTTTATGGAATAACAGTTTAGAGCTCCTTGTTTAGTTCTCCCTTCCAATGTTTGAATAATAATTAGATTTTAGGAGTGAAGTCATATCACTGATTTGATGTAAAACTCACCAGATGGCCAGAAGAAAATGTGTTAGTTGCTCACATTTGATTGCAATAAGAATAAATTCAGGCTCTCCTTCAGTGACCCAACACACCGAAGACAGATTACTCTGGGAACAAGTGATCTGCGGCACCCTTGGATCATTCTGTGAACTCCAATGACTGCAATTAATTTTATGTATGACCCATCTTATTTAAAATACTCACTATCACAGGAAATCCCTTGACACTAGGTTGTAATCAGATGTTCTCAATGCCTAGGTGTTTATATTTGAAGAGAGACAGGTTTGTTCCTGCTTGATTGGGCTGTATTTTAACATGAGTTATACTGGTCTAAATGTGACAACACAGGGATCCTTGAAGCCTTACAGCAATTCTATCTTCCAAACCAAGGTAGGATTTTATTGCAACCCATCTTGGAAACTCCAGGATGTTAAGCAGACTAAGAAAGAAGAGTTGTTTTTATTGTTCCTTAGTGCAAGTTGTTATAAATTCCTTTTCAGTGAAAGCTGATAGAAAAATAAATAAGAACATGTAGGCTAGGAGCCTAATTATAAGACTTTTACCAAGAAGCCTAACTGGTAATGTTAAAACAATCAAAACAAGGGCTAATTAATTTTACACATATATGTCTTTTCAGATAGTTTTAAGTAAGGATAAAATGCGTAACTAATTTTTTTATGAATTTCAATTGCACAAGAATTAAGCATTATAAAATGCTGATTTTTGAACTATTTAAACACTGTTTTAACACACGTGAAAAAATGGAATTTAAACTTTTATTTTAAAGATGCTTTTATATCATAATATATACGTAACATAGTACCATTAGAAAATGCAAAAATTAAAACTAAAGGACTTAAAGATCAATACAATTTTAGCACCTTCAGTTAAAAGATGTTAACTTCTGATATATATTTTTCAAGGCATGATAGTCTTTTTTTCTGCAAAAATAATGTATGTTTTAATTTTTTTAATGTTTTTAAACTCTATAATGTGATGTTTGAAGACTGAATAATTTTCTATTTTATGGTTAAATTATAATATATAAAGCCCATTCCCTGTTTTTAAGATATTCAGATGGTTTCAACTTTTCCCTTTCTTATATAAACTGTTATGAAGATATCTTTTTCTGAATTGTATATATAAAGACATACCATGTAATGAATATAAATATTTTATTTTCATTGAGTTATTTTAATTTTATTTTTCTTCTTAGATTGTGGTTTATTTTAGTATAAAAATACAGTTTAATTTTTAAACCAAGTTGTTTTCTACCTCCCCCAGTATAACTTATTAAACAATTCATTCCCACTGATATTAAGTATGATTTTATCATGTATTACTTATATATCTGTGTGTATAGTTTTGTTCCTGTGTTTGTACATATATATTTATATATTTAGGTAACACATAGTGTAAACATGTGTGTACATGCATACACATATGCACTTGTATTTAGATATATATGCCGTTGGCCATTCGTCTACTTCGGCTTTATGGTTTCAGTTTGATTTTAACTTATTACAGACTTATAGTACACTGGACATCAGACAGAGCAAGTCATTCCTCATATTTAAAAAAAAATCTAAGCTATTCTTGCCTTTATTCTGCCATTTGTGGTTTATACTCACTTCCCAGTTTTAAAAATCTCTTTGGGGTTTTAATACTATTTTTTTAAACCTATAAATGGGTTTTAAAAGAATACAAGAGGGACCCCCAGAAAACAGAATTATCTTCTGAAGATCAGGCCCCTTGTAGTACAGGCTTTCCCTGCTAGGTGATTTGTTCTAGGAACCCATCTGTAACAGTGTACCAGTTGGCTTTGTTGTGAGAGACTGTCAGTCAATTGACTGTCAGTCAGTTTTTTTTTTTGAAGACTCTTTCAATGCATTTGCCCATTTCACAATGGGTGTTTCATGAGCACATCTGCCCACACTGCGCTGAGTGTTCAGCACTTTTTGACCAAAAACCATGTGACCCCTGTGCCCCACCCTCCCTATTCTCCTGAGCAACTTTTTTTTGTTTCACTAGATGAAAAAAGTCTTTAAAAAGAAACATTTGCCAATGTGGAAGAGGTGAAACAAAAAACAGCAGAAACACTGGACAGCATCAAAATCAACAAGTTCAAAAACTGTTTTGAGCAGTGGAAAAAAAGTCTCGATAGGTGTATTGCATCAAATGGAGAGTACTTTGAGAGTGACTGAAGTTTAAATGTGTAAGAATAAATACACAATTATTTTTATAAATAAATTCATTTTTTGGTCCACCCCCATACACAGTCATGCCTATAGAAATTTGTGTAAAATAAACAATTTGGAAAATTTATTTCACCCCTCCCAACTTGAGTATCCTGCTTTGCAAATGAATATGAAAATAGTTCCAAGTCATAAGGTTGCTGCAAGGATTAATGAGATAATTCCTTTGCTACTAGACAGTACCTGGCACATAGTATAATCTCAAGATACTCTATCTATTGCACATGGAAGCCAAATAACTAAATATGACCAATCTAATACTACTTAACAGTCACTTAAATCATTCATCACTTGGTGTGACTGTTTTTCATTAAATTGTTACAAGAAAATAATTTTAGAAGATGACTTCATTTCTTACTACATCTTGTTTTGAATTGTTTTAATTTTTAAAGGAAAGAAAAAAACAGAAAAAAGAATAGAATTCAACAGCCTCTTTTGATCTAAGTTACCCATTTGTTTAGGGGTAGGGGGATGAAAAAACTGATTATTCTTTCTTCCCCTGCATGAGGGAGAAAACTCTTTGAGGCTATCAGCAAGCCTTTAAAAGGGGAAAGGAAAGGTAAATAAATTAAGTTAGCTTTATTTATTTATTTGTCTTGCTAGAGAGAGGATGGTAAATGACAGATGACGATAGGTAGCTTGGGAGATAGACGAAAGGGAGGGTGGGGAGGAAGCAAAGAAAATGAATAAATGGTAGAGGAGAAAACAGTAGAAGAGAGGCACAAAGATGTTAAAGAGCTCTAGACCAGGAGTTAGGAGATACATTGACATGTGGTTCGTAAACTCCAGCAAGTATGGAAATCAAAACTTCAAACACGCATTTTTTGGACATATCGCCTAGAAGTTTATTCACTGGATCTGGGGTTAAGCATTTTGAATAACCTCTCATGTACTGCTACTGTTGTGAGTTTGAGAACTACATTTTAAGTAGCTCTTCCACACTCGGCTCTCACTCATCAACTGTATGGCTTTGAGAGTTTAGAAGAAGCAAACCTTAACACCAGGGATCATAGGTGAGTATTTTATTAAAGGAACTTCTCCCAGAGGACACTCAAAAGGGAATGGAGGATACAGGGTGAGGCAAGTGGAAAAGGACAAGTGATAGTGTGATTTCAAGAAGAGTCTCAGGCTTTAGCCAGATACTACAAGCGGCCTTTATGATATAAATGATCTCTGAGGAAGCTCAGACTTTTTCTCAGCTCTAGGCAAAGGAGCTGCTCTTTCATACGCCTACACTACTCAGCCATAGGCTGAGAGCCTCTTAGAGACAGAGCTGGTTATTCTCCCAGCACTTAGTTCTTTTCACCTACCTGCAAAGTGTCAGTGCCTGGGACAGAATCACAGGTCCACAGGAAATAGACAATGCCCACTTCTCTGTCTCCCTCATTGGCTCTTAACAGTTTCCTCAAGTGGCTAATGTTGGTTTTAAATATACTTGAAGATAAAAATAGAATGGATGAAAACAACTTAACTGCATAGTCTCTCATAACACTGTAGAATGCCCTTTTTCATTGAAAAGCACCACTGAATATGAGAAAGAATATAATCATCTAATGAAAGGATTTTATATTTATAAACACTCAAATGCCTAATAACTTGTTTCTAGTGTTTACTGCACTTTGGTCTAATGAATAAAATGAAAAGTATAATTTATTATATCATATGTATTTATAGGTAAGTGATGTCAGATGGCATCTTTGAGAAGTCTTCCCAAACAAATTCTAGTTCAAAATAGCCACAATTGGGACGGTTTCTGAAATTAAGGATGAAAATTATATCAACCCCTCCCTCCTTC
This sequence comes from Mormoops blainvillei, assembly GCA_004026545.1. NCBI lineage: Eukaryota > Metazoa > Chordata > Mammalia > Chiroptera > Mormoopidae > Mormoops > Mormoops blainvillei. The sequence goes on from PVJD01000339.1 coordinate 142,331, forward strand.
ATAATTTACACTGGACAACAGAGAGTAGATGTTGAATGTTTTGCTTTCTGCTTCCAGACTCCCATGGAGGGTTTCTGAGAATTTCTTACCACTCAAAGTATGAATGTTGAAAAGGTTACCTGATACACCAAAGTGATTCATTCTTATAAATTACCAATGTTTACCACTTTTTACCACAAATTACCAGTCAATTACCCTTGAACAGACACAGATTTCTAAATCAATAAGGCTATCATTATAGGACACACATATTTAGAGAAAGGACCCCCAAAACAATCATAGATGCTGTTTGTTTTTCTCAATATCAAAGTGCTCAACCAAGAGATGTAAACTTATATATGGGTGTCTATGTAGCTATATTGATCTATCTGTATCTGTATCTGTATCTGTATCTGTATCTGTATCTGTATATGTATCCGATCTATATCTATCTCACACTCCTGTAAAGAGGAAAAGTAGTCTGAAAGAGTGAAGGTACAGAACCCATTCCTTAGAGTTTATATTGGAAGTAAATTGTAAGTGGCTTTTGAATGCCGTGATAATGTTTTTCTTTTCTTAGTTTAGATCATCAAGCAATTGAAACATTAAATATTCCATTCAGAGCAATAACATGACCATAGGAACATTTTCAGAATATTTAATGGATCCTTGGTTTCATTGTGGGGCTTGAAAGATACTCTGAAGGACAGTACGCTGATTTTGGAGATTCCTGTCATTTTCTAGCCTGAGGTCACAGGAGTCACTACTCTACTAGTCAAACCAAATTTGATTGTTCACTGTGTTCCTGGAGAGGGATGAGATAATAAGATGACAAAGACAATTAAGAGAGCGTGCCACCTCTAACACTTGGAAACTAGACTAAAATTTGTATAAATTTAAGATACAGAAGATGACGATTTACCTCATTCGGCAGCATTAAAACATTATGAAAATAATTTTCAATGAGTATAACATCGTTCTCTCTCTTACGCACACATACACACACACAAGCACACCATTTTAAAAGTAATAAATGCTCATTATAGGGACTTAAGAAACAGAGCTAAGGATGAAAATAAGAGAAAAAAGTAACTGACCACACAGGGAAACTACAATTATTTTAATATATTTTCTTCCTAGATTTTTTTCTATGCTATGAGCACTATGTTTGAATATGTAAGGTTTTAGACAAAATGAGTATCATATTTTATACACTGCTTTAGAATCATTTTCCCACTTAATATGTGCATGTTGAAATCATTTTCTTAATCTTTCCCCTAAAACATGATGTTTATGAAAGGAAAAAGCACTGTGTTGTCATTGTTTTCAGTTTTTAATAACATTCATTTCCATATATATTTTTGTACACCTTCAAATATTTTTCAATTAGATAATTACTAGATATTCAATTACTGTATTAAAGAATATAAAGTTTTAATGTATATTGAAAATTTTTATTTCTGATATATATATATACAGCAGTGAATGAAACTGCCTATTCCTTTATGGATGGGTAAGATTTGTTAATAATTTTATAATTGTTTTGCCAATTTTATTTAAAATGCCTTTTATTTACTAGTGAGATACAGATATTTAACATATACTTTGGCTAGTGCATAATCAATTTTTTTGTGTGAATTACTTCTCTTGATACTTTGTCTCTTTCTTCTATTAGGTAGTTCAATTTTTTCTTCTTGATTAATGAAAGCATTTCATACTGTATCTTATGTAATAAATTTTATATTTTATATAATAAATGTATCAAGGTTTTTTCTTTATTATTTTGCATTTGGACCTAGTCATAAATCTTTTGCAGATTAAAATCAGATAGCTATTCACCCTGGGTTCTAATTATTTTATATTCTTTTTTCTCAATTTTAATCTTTTAATCTAAATAAAATTCAATTTTTTTTGTCTGTTGGGAATGAAGGATCCTCTAGGTCCCCCCCAAATCCAATCAAATTATTGAAATGAGATATTTGATAAAATAAATAATCTACTACTATCATATAAAATGTCATACATAAAAATTTTGGGGTTTCAGTTTTCCATTCTATTTTTCATCAATACCACATTATGCTAACTATTGCAATAAAAAATATCTTCTTATGTTCCTCTAATTCCTCTTCTCCATTTCCTTATTATTCTGAGAATTTTTCTAATTAGAATAAAATGTTAAGGTTTTTACCACATTGTATACTTAGGTCTCATGAAATATATTGCTGTACATTACATTATAATTAAAAAGGCTTTTCAGCCTCTGCAAACTAATAGTAACATAACAATGGGGCACTGAGATTTTGAGCTGCACATCTTTCATAGACTGAGACTCGAGTCCTGGATGTGCCAATTATATACAATTGCATTATCTTACTTTTTTCATCTTGAAATATATTATGACCAATTTAAGTTAATTAAAGAAGACATTGCTGATAGTGAAAATTTTTATAAGCTCTAACTTAGATGTTTTGCAAATTCTTCTAACCTGTATCTTTAAAAAAAAAGCAACAGGATACATGTTTACCTATCTGAGAAGTGAAAATTAATGTTGTATAAAGAAATGTGTTATAATAATTCTCTTAAAATTTCTTCTTTAACTCCAATGATCCCATTTACTAATTTATTCACCTGATATGAATTGAGTATGTACCAAAAATAAATAGTGCTGTAATTTGTAGATAAATACACTAGCCCAGTGAAGTTAAATTACTTCCCTAATATTCCCTTAATATAGAATAGCAGAACAGAACTTGCACTTCAAGTTTATTATCTCTGTTAGTCCCAGGCCTTATGATATAATTGAGTAGAATTGAAAGAAATTCAACAAATAAATTGGGACTATTAGCTTTTGATAGTCAGTAGTCATTGATCCCTTTAGGATACTATTAATCTACCCATTTTTAAAAAAGTTTTTATTTATTTAATTTTAGAGAGAAAGAAAGGGAGGGAGGAAGAGAGGGAGAGAAACATCAATGTGTGGTTGCCTCTCATGTGGCCCCTACTGGGGACATAGCCCACAATCCAGGCATGTGTCTGACTGGGAATTGAACCAGCAACAGTTTGGCTCAAAGACCAGCACTCAATCCACTGAGTTACACCAGTCAGGGCTATTACCTATTTTTTAAAGTTGTATTGCAGCTTCCCATACTAATCTTCTTCCAACCTTTTAATTATTTTTTCCTCAACATTTTATTCAGAATCCATCACATATGCCACCGTTTTCATCAATATTTCACCATTATGTTTAACTTTCTTGTTTAGTTACTCATCTTTTGTCACAGGCGGAGTGAATCCAACCATTAACTAACTTATGTTTCTGGTCTTGGACCACTGATTGTACATGTAAGAAAAATCTTACACTCTTGTTATAGTCTCACAAAATACCTAATTTCATCCAGATTCTAAACTCTGCCAGATCCTCCTCAATGTGCTTCTAGCCAGTTCTTTATGAACTTCTTCAGGAGCTCTTCTAAATGTTGTTTTTTTTTTTTTCTCCCTAAAGCCCATATGCCTCAGTCCCTCCTACCTCTGAGCAAACGATCTTTCCTTCTTTGTTAAAAAAAATAAATAAATAAAGGCAATCAGGAAAAAGTTTCTGAACTTTCTGCTCTCGCCACGGGCAAATGAATCAAATTCTGTGCAAGCCTCAATCCTTCTGTCCGTTTCGTTGAAGATTTTTCTCCTCTAAAGTAAAATGTACCCCCTTCTCTAGCCCTCTTCCCTGTTATTCCGAGATATCGTGCTATTTCAATCATCTTCATCTCTTCTGTTCTTGCTCTTTTCCTTTTCTTAACTTATCATCTTAGACCAGCAGGTTTCAGCTGGTGTGCCACAAGAATTTTTAAAACATGCAAAACCTGACTACTCAGACAGGCCACTGACCTCTTTTTCCTTATACTGTCAACTTAAAAAAATGACAACAGTCAACACAACAACAGCAGTCCAGTAAATGAATCAAAATCAAACCTATTTTTGTCAGATTGGCAAAAAATGTATATCTTTTGTAGGTTTCAGAATTTTAGTAATTAGTTTATATGTGCTATGAAATGAAAAAGGTTGAAGTCACTGCTCTAGGCAAATTGTAATGCTCAAATTTTTTCTCATTTTAAAAGAAAATTGTTTCTTCAAATCCGCTGCTGCTTACTACGGTTCTAGATTTTCTCTTTATAGCTCAAGCACTTGAAAGAATAGAGGACATACCATTTATCTTTGCTTGCAGTGGACTAATTATACCTGATATACCTTTAAACTATCCATTAAACTAGCCATAAAATATTTTTTAAAAATCAAAACTGGCAACCGTTTGTAAATTTATTATTTGTGACAGAAAACAAAGTTTGGGTGCCAATTTAGGATCACTTTATCCCAACACTACATATTTTACCTCTTTAATATTTCTGAAACCCACCCCTCTTTCTTCATTTCTCTTACTACAGCCCTTGATATTTTACAGATAAGAAAACTGAGGCCCAGAAAGATGAGGTTGCTGAAAGTCATATTTCCTGGATTTCAATCCAGGCAGTCCAGAGTCTGGCTCTAGAGTCCACAGGGTTAACCTTTGAGCCTATCTGCCTCGTGCATATGCTAAGCATTTCCTAGTCTGGAGAAGGATCTAGTGTATTCGATTGGTCTCCTTAAGTAAGGTAAGCATAAATAGAACTTAGATTCACACCATGCTGACTGGGAAAACATACACCGATCAGAGATCAAACTAACATTTCTAATACAATAACTTTAAAGAAGAAACTAGTCGGTTTTAAAAATAAGAGCTGGGAATAGACTATTAGAGAAAGCTGAGCTTTGATAACAGACTTGTATTATTATGGTCTAAGTCGCCTCATGTTCGGATGCTGCCCTAAAACCGAACCGATTCCTCTTTCTTCCTTGTGAATGGTAGTAATAGGGGAACTTGTTTAATTTAGCTGCCATCCCCAAAGTGGGAAGGATTAAACAGACTGGTTCTGCCTGGCTATCAGGATCAGAAAAAAAATGATTATTAATACTCTTTGCTTTTTTTTTTTTTTGGAAACTTTGGTCCATAACAACCAAATAAATTAGTCTTATTTTTGAGCGCCTGATCTAGAGGTTCCTTAAGACTAAGCAGGCCAGTAGGATTAGGAGAACTGGAACAGCCAATCTGTAAACAACTCAAGCTGGCCCAGGGCTAATATTAGCATCTTCCTTAATTTAAATGGTTAGAAATTTTTTTGCTGTATAATTTTATGTATTGAACAAAGAATCTTTGTAAAAATCCACATGCTTCTATTATTGCCCACCATTTAACAGATGAGAAAGTCGAGACACTAGAGGTTAAGTAACCTGTCAAAGGTCAGTAAGTAGTAAGAGGCAAGAGGGGATATGAAGCCAGGCTGCTTGTGCCCAGACTCCATGTTCTTAGTCAAAATGTTATGTTGTCCAATTAGAATTATAGTGCACCTGTAATTAAAATCCACAGTAAACTTTACCATGGTTTATAACAAAAAGTTATTCTCTGCCTCCAAATTTTACATTATGCATTTGTCATGAGCTATCCACATATTTTTTAGTCCTTGGAACTGAATATTGATTATTAAAAAAATAGAAGGCAAGGAAGAAAAATAATAAAAATGAATAGTGTAGGAAATCAAATGAAAACATAAAATGTGTTCCTAAGAATACAGTATGTCATCCTGAACTGATATAGATTCCATCCAGGATTGTCCCTAATTGTAGCAGGGAGATGGAATCTAACAAAGCCAGGTGTTATTACTGTCATCCCACTGAATAAGAGCGGTGATGGTAATTTCCCATATGTCCTTTAAGGAATCAAGGCCACATATAATTTTGTGAATTCCATGTCTTGTCATCTCGATCTGGTTTGCTGAGCTTTGCAGCCAAACTGAAATTTCATTCTGATTCAGAATTATGACATAAATAGTAAATGACTAATGAATGTGCTCTTCAAAACACTCTCTCATTAACATTGTCCTCAAAAAACAGGGGAGAATTTCCCAGAAATAATTGCATCTCATATATGGACCACAGTTCTAACTGATCATAGAGTACGTATATAAAATTTGTCTCCTTCTTTTTAAGAAGGTATTAGGAGGAATGCTTTGGAATCTTATTAAACATATTCTATAACACTTTGAATCATCAAATGAAAAGAATCCCTTTAAAATAATTGAAGTAGAGTGCTTCTTGGTATAATGGAAAGCTTTAATTATAAGTCATATATAATGCCACATATGATTGACGTATTTACCACAGCTGCAAAATTAACTAAAGACAAATGAGTTACACGTGTTCCCTCTAAACAAACCTGAATTTGAATCTCAAAAAGAGAAATTTTAGTTGGTAAAGGCTCTCTCACAAGCCATACCTGCAGAAGCAGAGAACGCCATGAACAACTAGCAAAAAACAAAAACAAAAACAAAAAGAAAACTTCTTTATCTCCGTGTTTTCACAAACATTTGCAGGTGGCATTAGCACGCCTGCCACAGTGTAGTAGGATGGGTGGCTCCTGAGCACAAGAATGTTTACTTTATGCTCCTCAGCTCATATTTATTTAAAATTCCTCTACAAATGGAGTCTTCAAACTAACTGCTATATATAGGGGCTATATTTGGAGAAAGCTACAAAATTGATTCCATTTTAAAGGACTAGAGAATTATAGAAAATTGTAGATTTAAGTCCAAACAAGAAAGGAGGAGTTATGAGCAGTGGACTAAATGTCCGCTTACAGACAAAACCTCTACCCAGATATATTTTAAAAGGACAGCTCTCTTAACAACCTAGCAGCCGTAATGAAAATCAGAGACACCTCTCCCTGAATTTATAGAGCCATCTATGTCCCTATTGTGCCTCTGTAATTCCCATCATGCCCTTTCACTCCCTCCTTTTGCTACATCTTCCATCTCCTGGCAGTTTGCCTCACCCTCAGTGAATCAATAGCCTCTAATGCAGCATCTACCCCCAGAAGAAAGGTAGCAGTTGAACTAAATCCTTTCCAATAAATAGCTGTCTTAACAGTAAGGCGGGCATATGAAATGAGCCCAGAGATCATAGAATCACCATCATAACCAGAATCACATCTATTATTTTTGTTATTATCATCGTTGTAGTCATTTTTGTGTGGGAAAATCACTGCTTTTAGATTCACCAGAGTAAAACAAATCTCCAATAATCACATAATCTTACCTCTTAGCAGATAAACAAACATTTATTTAAATCATACTTTTAAACCAACACTGATCCTTTCAGTGAGAAGGATTTCACTATGGATTCTATCAGTTCTTTCAGGAACCAAAAGTTCCTGCCTATTTTCAGGGTAGAAGTTGAACACTAATGAGATGTAAGAACTAATAAACTTTAGAAGAAAGGAAAATAAAAGAATAGCATCTCTTTTCACAGATAGAATCTACATCTACACTTTGACTCTAACACATTAAAAATATCCTTAAGTGGAATCAAATTTACCACAAATATGTTTTCTGAATATTAATATTCACAGAGAAATACAACAGAGTCAATTTTAAAAAGTCTTTTACCACATATTTTTAAAATACTACAAAGTTCAGGTCCATCTCTAGAATATAATGCTTAATTACATCCTTATAAGCCTATGTTTTAATTTTGTGAAACATTTGGAATTTTGTTTTAATTACATGAAAAATATAACCTAAGGAGTTATTAAGTTATCAAACAACTCGGGAAGCTCTCATGATTTTTCTCTGGGCACAGCTTTATTTTTTTTAAATAAATGTAAGTAATTTAAGTTTTGGCAAGTCTCTTAAAAAACTCATAAGACCTCCACCTAAATAGAGGGAAGGTGAATAATAAAAATTTGTTTGACTTACTTATTAGTATAAATATCAATATTAATACATGCACATAAAATATATTAGTGTTGGGGCTGTAGATGCTTTATTAGCATTTTTCTTTACACAATGTTCTTAAATCTAAACAATAAATTCTTACTTGCTGATGAAAAAATTATATATGAAATATAATGTGCCAGATTGATACATCTCTTTGAATGTTAGGTCAAAAATAAATAGGATTTCCCTCTTCACAGACAGCTTTATTAAAAGTGTCATTCATAATCTCTAACTCCATTTTTTTATCTCCCCCTCATATAGTCACCCAGTCCAGTCTGGCTTCCTGGACTGTCCTCCACCACAACACCAGATCTAACAGTCGCCAGATCTGACGGGCAATTCATGGTCCTCAACTTATTTAAATTCCTATCTGGATTCACCTCAGTTGGCCATTCCTTCTTCTTTGAAACATGCTTTTCCGTGTCTTCCAAGACATATCCTTGCCCTTCTCTTTCTCTAGTCACTCCTTTTCTGCCTTTGCCACTATAATACCTTCTATTCAGTCATCAGCTATCAAACATTTTCAAGGCTTATTCTTAGGTGGTTTCCTTTATATTTCCACCCTGGTTTGCCTCATTTTTATTCTAAGCTTTGTTTGCCCGTATAAGTAGATAACTCACAAATGTATATCTCTAGCCTTGAAGCTTCAAGCAATTATATTAACTTTCTATCTGTCATCTCTATTTGAGTTTCTCACAGGCCAATTTCATCAAAAATTAATCTGTACTTCCTCTTACCTCTCTCAGGCCCTGTCCACTACCAGTGTCCCTTATCTCAGTGAAAAGTACCACCATCCATTCTGCTGTATGAGGCATAGAAGTCCTTGATGTTGTTAATCTCATACTTATCTACAATATCTAATACCCTCTCAGTCTGAAGAATTGTACTCACTATTATCATTTTTATACATCAATATCTCTCTATCTCTACCAGCATCCTAGGTCATGTTATTATCTCTACTCCAGGCATTTCATTAGCTACATACCTTCTTTCCCTCTCTTTTGATTGTAGTCTTTCTAAACTACAATCAAAACACCTTTTTTAAAACATTATAAATTGAGTCACATCGCTATTGCTTCCTCTTCCCCATCACTTATTAATTCTAATAGCTCTTATTTGAAGATAAAATTATTTTGCAGCTCTCAGCTAAAGAGGAACTTTCCTGGAGCAGCTTTCTTGTATCCTCAAACTAGGTCAACGTCTCTCCGCTCTACTCCCACATAGATTTCCATGACACTCAAACATATTGGTGTCACTCTTTGATTTATATTTCATGTGTCACATCATAGACTATAAGCTACATGAAAGTAGTAGCTTGTCTATTTTTGCTCATGATTTTGCAACTCCATCTACTACCATGAGACTGTGTACATAAGACAGCGATTAATTGTGAATAAATATCTCATTTTGTACTTGATATAGTAATTCGTTTGGAATTATGTTAACTTGTCGAAAGGACTCTAACAAGGCACATCTCATGTGAAGTTATAGAGAAGGTAAAGGGTATTAATACATTTGCTCTCCCCTATCCAATTTTGGCAGTTCCCTCACCCTTAGGTAACTCTGTGACTTCCCGTACAGGCTTCAGACAGGTCTACTTCTGAGTGAAGAACACTTCTGTTTCCAGTTATTTAAGAACAGGGACAATTACAGAAAACAAAAACTGCAGGATTAAATAAAATGTCATCATAGGTAAGTGTGCTCTGTCACCTTCCAGGTCTAGATTAGAAGAGGTTCATTTACATATACATTAAATAATTATAGATTGCCTCGTACTAACATCTTCTGTCCACTATAAGATTCTATTGCCGTACTGTCCAATACAGTAATCATTAGCTACATGTGTCTATTTACATCTAAATTAATTAAAATCAAATATTATGTTTCTCATAGCTACACTTTAGGTAAGCTTTTCTATCATCCATTGAACAACATTATTCTATCATCTCAGTTTTAATTCATAAACTCTGTGGTTGGAAAATATTGTTTCTTTGCCTCAACCTAAACTTGTCTCCTGATACATATACTCCCAGTGGTGGCTTTAGAAAACCAGTTTTCTACTGTATGATCCTGCTGGTAGTACTCACTACCATCTTTGTCCCTAAATAAGTGTGGTATGTCCCCAAGCTAAGGCAACATGCCTTTTCCCAAAGAATTTGGAATTTGGACTAAAGAAGATAGAGAATATTTTCTCTACAAGTGACTTGCTTATTTCTATGATGTGTTTTGAAAGGAAGAAAAACTGGATTCAAAAAATAAAGAAGACAGCAGGTGTGCCATTAACAAGGTATGTGAAGAAAACTGAAAGTCACAGCAGTATTCACACTGAGTCTTTTTCTGAGAGTCCTTTCTTTATCTTTGTCTTTGGGATACTATTGGCTACCCTTGAATCTTTAAACCGAAGCTACCTTTTAAAAAATATAAGGTAGCTAAATAGTCTTTATTAATTCTCACAATAAACCATGTGTTATATTTTAATATTTCTATTTACAGATGAGTAGATGTTGGCTTAGTGATTTTTTAAAAATTCAATCTTTATTGTATTTTTTCTGTTACCATTTAGTCCCCTTTTACGCCCCTGTCCCCAACAATCACCACACTGGTGTCCATAACCACGGGTCTTTTTTCCTTTTTGCTCAATCCCTCCACCCCAACCCCTCCCACTAGCTGTTATCTGCTCTCCTTCTAAGATTCTGTCTGTGTCTTGCTTGTTAGTTCAGTTTGTTCATTAGACTCCACATATGAGTGAAATCATACAGTACCTGTGTTTCTCTGACTGGCTTATTTCACTTAACATAATATTCTTCAGGTCCATCCACACTGTTGCAAAGAGTAAAATTTTCTTCTTTTTTATGGCTAAGTAGAATTCCATTGTATAATTGTGGCTCTGTGATTTAAAGAAAAGTAATAGAGTCCATGTTCAAATCTATATGGTTTATGTGAATCGAAAATATGCTATATATTGATTATGCTGTAATACTTGCAAGATGCAAGTCTCTGCTCTAGAAGTTGAGGATAAATAAATAAATAAATAAATAATTGGCTTTGATCAATAATATTTTAATCCAATGTGGCTCAAACTACAGGAAAAGAAAGAGATTAAGGATTGAAGCAGGGCAGTACACATTTTATAGGGAAATCCTGGGAAAAGAGTGAGACCGAGGTTGTCCCATACTTTTTTTTTTAATTAAAAAAATTAACAACTTTTAGTTATGGTTGGCACACAATATTATATTAGTTTCAGGTGTATGACATAGTGATGAGGCACTTATATAACTTACAAAATGCCATCTGACACCATGTGTAGCTATTATAATATTGTTGACTGTATTCCGTATGCTGGACTTTATATCCTCATGGCTATTGGCATAAATAGCAACCTGAACTTCTCAATCCCCAAACTTTTCTCATCATTGCAAGCAAGTTACCAGGAGCAGCTGAGTGGGCTGGAGTCAGGGGACCCACAATCAGGAGGGACTGCGGGCTAGATATTAGGTCCAACAACAGGTAGCATACATGGCATTTCCAGGAGAAAAAAAAATGTTCCTGACTGAGGTTAATCTAAACACAATACTGGAAAGTAGGGAAGATGCTGAGTTTGGCCTAAGAAAGCAAGGGGTGAGGATTAGAAAACAGGAACAAATTCTCATGTAAGACTGTAGATTTATAACCCATCAAGTTGCTGAGTCTAAGTTGAATAACTACTGCCCCCAGAAATGCTACTTCCTGAAACATCAACCTTTGTGAAAGTTGATTTGACAGTAATCTTTATGCTTCTAATTTGGGGAAAATAGCATTTTCAAACTGTAAATGAGAGACTGTTTCTATGGTTGCTGAACAAAAATGAAAAATAAAAAGGGGTTTGATTTGTTTTTGAAATTTAGAAATATGTCTGTGGATGACTAGCCAAAGATGGCAGAATTTAGATATGATGAGATGGATTGATGTAGCTGTCTGCCAAGCAGCATGATTAAAACCATTCAGACTCTGAAAATGGAGCAGAGAACATTGGCTTTATTTCTGTAAAGTAAACTGTCACCATCAGCCTTAAGTGCTCTTGTCTTGTCAGAGGATTTATTATTATTAAGAATTTCTCTGACATGCATTTGCCAAGTGCTTCATTGAAGTTTTCCATCATTCACAGCTTCTTGGTGACATGGTCTGGCCAGACTTCAATAATAAAAAGAACTGAGGCATTCATGCAAATGAGCTTTAGTTTTGTTTCCAAGATCCCTCATTAATATCTGATTTCAAGACAAGATGGATTTCATCTGTAATATGATTATTTGGATGGGGGAGGACTGACTCATATGGTGAAAAGGTGTCAGAACATGTATGTCACTTTCAACTTTTACTGGACAATCAAAGGGTGAGTGTCCTGTTAAAGGGATGGTGCTCGTCCATCCTCTCAGTGGCCAGCTGTGTCTGTGACTGTACAATTAGGTAGGATCTGGGATAGGCATGTTACTTTAGGGCTCATCCCAAGATAACCGGTAATGAATATTATTCTTTATCCTTTCCGGGAAAGTAAACCTTCTAAAATGAGCTTTCTCTATCTCAGAGCAACTTGATTCGACCAGAGGCCATTATGTAACAGTATGATTTAAAAGCTCTACAGATTTATATTTTCTGAACTCAGCTGCGTCCTCTGCTCCACCTGTCAATCCCATTACCTGTCTTTAGTCAGCTCCTTCTCCCATCCTCTTACTGACAATTTCAGAACTAGTCCTTTTCCTCCAACTTTCTCTGTACTCGGTTCCCATCTCGTTCTCTCACAGCAGACAGTCTGACTACCTAGAAGCTTGTGGCAACCATGCTTGATTTCCCTCAGTTTTTCACCTCTTTGCTGTCACAGCCATCTTTGCTTCCTTTTCTGCACCCAGGCAGGATGAGAGGCATTCTCCTTGCCGTAGGCCACACTCCACCCTTCGAAGCCCTCCTTGCAATTCTGCCCTGGGTCTTGACTGCATCAGTCGTATCTCTCTTACATATCTTCAATTTACCCTCCCACTGGACTTCCCCCTCCCAATACTAGAGCCCTTCCCTTGGCCCCGTGGCTTCCCTACCACCTCACAAAGTCATACTGTACTCCATGTGAAATGGTTGTGTCAAGAGCATTAAAGGGAATTAGATTTTACTCTACTTGAAGGTTAGCAAGTTAGCCTGCCACAGTTTATGCGCATTGGCAGGACACAAAAATCCCATGAATAGGAGACAAAGGATTTTATAACTCATGGTACAGCAAGAAAGCATGAGCTTTACGTTTGCTTTGATTCCCGGTGCACCCCATTCCACAGTGGTGATGCATATGGCCAAGGGAATGTTATGTACACGGTAGGTTTACACTACAGTTAAGGAAGCACCAACGTTTAGAAAAAATCCTGTCCTACAATAGGCTGCTGGTAGTCTCATCCAACTTTGTTCAGGGAGAAGACATTATACTTGTTATTCTGGTCAGGGAAAAAATCTGCCCCCTGTCTTGGAGGGAGAATCTATTTTTATTTTCCAAGGTTTTGTGTTGTACAAACATACTTGAAAATATAATCTGGGAGAAAAACTATCTCGAACCATTAAGAAATGCCATAGAGAATTGCTCCACAGCAGGAGCCTTTCATTTATTTATATTCTTATTAATTAAAAAAGGACATTGTACTGAATGTTCTCTATATGCTAGCCATTTTGCTAGGTGGGGAGTTTCAGAAATGCAGAGCACAATACCAGATTTGAAGAATCTTATCGAATTCTTAATAGACACAATGAACCTCACCGCACATTTCAGGAATAATGATGGTTTTTAAAAACCCTTAATTATAAATCATAAATCATACATAGACATTTCATTATAAACTGCTGAAAGGTTACTAGGCATTGAGATCTGCTAAAAAAATTTCCACATATATTAGTATTGATCCAATAAAGAAGAATAAATTGCAAATAATATTTCAGCATTAACAGTGCTTTCTACACTTCATCAGACACACAAATGGGACTTCATGGAAAATATACCATTGTAGTTGCTATAAGTCTCCATTTCACTTTAAGCCAATAGTCAAAATCACATTAGATTAAATAACTGTATGTGGTTGGTCTTTTGGGGTAAGGATGAGAAAACACATTTTGCCAAGTTTAGCCATTGGAAGTTCAGAGTTCAGAAGCAAATTTAATTCTTTCTGGAAATGAGTGCAATTGAACAGCTGGTCAAACACAATTTACTTGCTCATAGAAATAGACATAATGATTTCTGGGGGAAAAAAAAGCCTTGCTAAAAAGGGTCATAAGAAATACCAACCAGACTGGGGACACTTTTGGTTTAAAATGGCATCTGTTTATAGGCCCTTATGCAACTTTTCCCAGTCCTGAAAAAGAAAATAATAAAACAAAACAAAATGAAATACAAAGCAAAACTAGGAAGACAGAGAATAAAAAGAGAAGAGTCACTTAAAATATCTAAAATTTAGACTGATGGACAATTTATAATGAGGATCTTTGACTATAATTCATTAACTCTAAGTAAGGGTAATAAAGAGATTGTGGAAGAAGTAAATGAATAATATATTGAATATTTGCATTATAGTCGACCGGGCTTTGCTTTCTAAAATAAAACTCATTTAGGAAAAAACAAATGCTACAAAAGAATTTGTCTCCAATTTCTGTCTGTCTTCACACTCAGAAATCCAAGGCCTATAGAAAACATGAAATGGAACAGGCGACATTCTACAAGAGTGGTATGCATTTTGAGGAATATGGACACTCACTGCCTCATATCTTCTCCCTAATCTTTTTTTTTTTAATTTTCAAAAAAATGTAGATTCCTCAGAGGTTATAAAAATAGTACGAGAGCTCCCAGGTACCTCATGGCAAACATTCAATGAAATCATCTTATATAAACACATAACATCAAAACCAGGAATTGGACATTGGTACTGTATTATGAACTAAAGTATAGACCTCATTTGAATTTCATCATATTGCTTACTCTCCCCTTCAACTTTAAAGCTAGATTCAGATATGCGACTCATAGGAAATAACTGGCCAGGAAGTACAGTGGGAATGGAGTGGGAGCGGGTATGGGGGTGCCCTTTTCAAGGGGCATTCCTGTTAACATAGGGCCTGACAAGTCTGGGCAGGAATTAGAAACAGCCCAGGACACTGTACAACAAAACATCTACCTTTTTTAGAAATATGCTCACTATTTGACAGTACTACAAAACAGTGTACCTGCTCAGAGTCAAAAGCTTGCTAGAAGTGAGAAAATGGACAGGGAGCTTTCAGCGTGCACTCTTCCACTTGTTAAAATCTGAAGCTGCAAGGCAAACTCATGTCCACATTCTGCCTTCCCACAGTTTCTACGGCTGAATAAAAATAAACATGTTAGGAAGTTTGGCACACTCGAAAGATTGCATGAAGATGTGAGGCTGGAGAAAATCACTGCAGAAAAGAAAAGGCTAAAATTAAAAGTAAATGAGCTGCAATGAAATGCGAGATCAAGGAGTTAAGAAAAAAATTCAAAGCAAATGGAAATAAACATATTGAAAACAGAAGGGAGTCTTGATTTGCAGAGAATTAGATTGTGAACTTCTCTCCATAATTTACAAAGATGTTAAATAAAATTAATTCATATACTAAAACTTAATACCCCTTTTCCTATGGCTTCCATATTAGACAGGCTTGGTTTTTCCAAACAAACATACAAACAAAAAATACACTGTTTATCCCCTTGAAAGTGTTTGTTTAAATGTGACAGCAATAACATTACACAGATTTTATCATCTTTCCAATATGGAAGTGAAGCTAAATAGATAGTGATTCTATAGTTTATATAGACTTTTATTGCAGATGAGAATCAACTCACTCTTTAGGCTAGGATGCTCTAAAAAGGGGACTGCTCTCAGTGGCTGTTTGCCTCTATTGATGAAACTTTAATGTCAATCTTAATTGGTATTAAAGTCTTAACTAACAACCATTTGGTCCCAAACTTTATCTGTGTCTAATTTATAAATATATTATCAAACATTCTGTGGTTGTAGCGCTACTTGATCTAGTTGTTATAATTAAAAGTTCCAAAGTCGTTTTGGAGGAAAAAAAATCCCCCTAGCTTCCTTTAGTAAAATGATAGAAAATTATTATTTTTCTTTACTGTGAAGTTTTAATTTCTGGGATAACCTCTTCCAGAGATTATTGAATGAGTCTACTAATTTTTTTGCCAATTTCCCCAGTTTCTTCCAATGTTATAAATTTCCTAGGTTCCCTCTTTCCTAAATTTCTTCTGAATCTTAATCCAAACTTTTTTTAAACAAACATTAAAAGTTTTTCTTTCATTCCCTCTTTTCTTCTTTCCACCTTGTCTTTTCCCTCTCACTGTAAACCTCAATACTCAGTAAGAATTTAAATTGTAAACATTTGAGATCTCCATCTTTTCCAAATCAGGAGGAATCTTTTAATTTTATTTTTAAAATGTATATATTATTAGGGAACAGAATAGTTTATGTTTTGTTACAGTTGTCTTAGCTTTCTCTGGAAGAAAGGACACACACACAGAAAAAATAAATAAATAAACAAGGCAAGAAATGAAGAGCACATTGTATTTACAGCAGTCTTTTCCTCTAAGCCTTCTTTCTGCAGTCGGATATATAGGCTCTATCCTCAAGTTGTTTCTTCGAATCAGTGCTTACAAATGAATGAACACTAGAGGGAGACAGTTTGAATTAGAATCTATACTCCACTGTTTACAAGCTTTGTGATCTTGGGTAAGTATCTTGATTCTATATGGTGGTTTCTGTCTCTGTTAAATGGGAAAACATGGCTATTGCTTTATGGAGTATTTGTAAGAGGAACAGAAATTTGAAACGAATGAAGTCCTCAGAAAAATGCCTGACAGTAAATGCTCTATACATATTAGACACTATTATCATCATTATTACAAACTTTCTTTTCTGAAAGTGCCAAATATTAAATATTTTAAATTTTGTGAGACCTGTTGTACACCTTCTCTTTTCTTCCCTCCTTTCTTCCTTCTCCCTTCCTGTTTCTCTCCCCGTCTCCTTTGTTCCCTCCCCCCATTCTGAGAGTGAAAAACCAAGCAAACAAATAGAACATCCCTTAGTTCCCGGTATAGTACAGAAACAGGCCATAGGCTGGATGTGGCTTGTGGGTCATAGATTTCTGATCTTTCATATAGATTAATTTGAGGGATAGTTAAAGTTTTACTATATTAATTTGTTTTGTCCATCAAAATAATAAATATCTTGAGTATTTAGGCCTTGTGTAATTTTTCAAAATTACAATTTTGAAAGAAGATTTTGAAAGAAAATTTTGTACAAGAATTCTACTTCTTTTGTTGCATATCTTGTTGGTTTTTTGTTTTGTGGGCAACTGAACCCTTAACTAATTACAATAACTTTGTTTGTATCAGAATAGCTTCAGATTTACAGAAAAATTGCAAAGATAATGCAGAGAGTACCCCTAAACCCTTTACACAGTTTCTTCTATTGATATCTTTTTACATTACTGTGTGACTTCTGTCACAAAAAACAACATGCTGTGTATATTAAGTAAATTCCACAGTTTGTTCAGATTTCACTAGTTTTTCCCTAATTTACTTTCTTTGTTCCATAATCCCATCACCAGGATATCACATTATATTTACCTTTCATGTTTCTTTAGTCTCCCTGGTCTGTGATAGTTTCTCAGGCTTAACTTTGATTTTGATGACTGTGGGAAATTTGAGAAGAAATTTGGTTATTTTTGAATATTCCTCAATAAAATTCTATCTTACTTTTTTCTTATAATTAAGTTAATGTTAATAGTTTTGTAGAAGAAGGCCAGAGAAGTGAAATGTCATTCTCATGATTATCAAATTAGCATTTTTTATCATGCTATCAACATGATTGATCACTGATGATGTTATCCTTAGTCTCCTGGCTGAAGGGGAGTCTCTGAAGTCTCTCCTCTGTCACAGTACTTCTTCCCTTGTCTTACTCACTAAGCACATCTCATACTTCATGAGGGGACAATTAAACTTCCTTTCCTTGGGTTGGGGTGGGGGGCGGGAATATCTGGAATACTTGGAATTCTTTGGAGAAGAGTTTTTATCTGTTCTCCCATATATTTATATTTATTTATTATATCAATTATTTATATCATTATGGACTCATTTATTTTATACTTTGGGTAATGATTTAATATGCCAGATGGTTGTTTAAATTATTCCAGCTTTGTCCATTGAGAGTTCTTTTAGACTGACTCCTGTGTCACACTGAGATGTTTCTATTGCTTTGTATTTTGAGCACTTTCTTAGTTTTTGACACCAAAAGATGTTCCAGGCTTATTTTGTATTTTTCCTTCCCCATCTTGCCAAGGATCTCTGGTCCCTTTTTTCGGAGAATGATATTACAAGCCAAGATCTGGGCATTGGGAAGGCAATTTTTAAAAAATTACAATTTCTAATTATTTATTTATGGAACACAAGATCACACTTAATTTTTTGTACATTATCTTATAATTGTCAATATTAAATAAAATGTTAGGTGTACTACTATTCTGCTGGTAATAGTTGGATGTTCTATATGAATAATTATACTGTATTTGGCAGTTTCATTTTTTCTTTCCAGTTCTTACACTGTTTATTTTTACTTATTTTGGATAGCATTGCTAAGACATTACATCTATGATGCAGCATGTTTTCATGTATCTGGCTTTAAACGAATGTTCTGCTGCTTCTTGTAAAGTATAATATTTTCAGTAAGTTTTTGCTAACACTACTTACTGGTTTAAAGAAATAATCTATCTACAAACTGCTAAGAAAAATGAGTAAATCTTATAGGGGTAGTGAATATTATCCTATTTTTTGAATCCCTGGAGCTCACATGATTTTTAATCTTTTTAATCAGTTTACATAATGAATTATATGAATAAATGTTCTTAATACTAAGACATCCTTGTGTGTTTGACATAAACTCTCTTTAGTGAAGATATGTATATACTTTTTCAATGCTTTATAGGACATTCTGACACTTCATTTTGTATTTTTGCATCTATTTTCTTAAAGTCAGCCTATTACTCTTTTAAAAACTAATTTGATTTCTTAAATATCTGTATTTCTTTGAAAACTTTATATCTTTTAAAAATCTTTTGGTAATTTAGATTATTTTATAAAAGTCTATTTTGCTCAAGTTTCTAGATTTACTGGTTTATAATTATTCACAGTATCTATTTTAATTTTAAAAACTGTATCTGCATCCGTTACCTACTTCATTAATACTATTTTGTTGAAATTTTGTTCTTTTCCCTCCTTTTGTAATCTTGTGATATAATTGTCTATTTTACTTTTTATATGACCATTTTAAAGCTATTATCTTCTGTATTTCAATTCATTTTCCACATTATTAAATCTGCTTTTATTACTTTCTTACTACTTTTGGGAATATCTCCCCTTGTCTCCTTGTGATAAATAAAATTAACTGATTATTTATCTTTATTCTAACATATTTGAGGTTATAATTTTTATTTTAAAGGCTGCTTTAAGTTTATTCTACGTGTTTAGATATATGACATTTCATTTATTTTTATTATGATTTTGCTTTAGAGCAACTATTTATCGTAAGTGTGTGTCTTTTTTAAAATTTCTATACCTTATCTTTTGGAAGCAGTATATATTTTTTCTGGATAATTAACTGAATGCATTGAGAATATCCTCCATTTATTTTCAACTATTAGGCATTTTTGAGATGTTCTTTCTAACCTGGGACCTGATCAGGTGTTGTTAAAATTTCCCTTTGTGATGGATTCACTTGCATTTTTTTTCACAGATGAGCTAAAATCTCTTGCTGTGATCATGGTAGCTTTTCCTTATGTTCTGCACCCACCCAGGCTTCGCAAACAAGCTTACTGGACACATATCTGGTTTCATCTATGGCTAGACGTGTGAGCTCACAATAGGCACTTAAACTTTTACTGATCTCGGTGTTCTCATGTGTACTGCAGACCCTCCTGCCTGGTTGTGACAAGTACTGAACAAATTAATGTGTGTGAAGCACCTGGAGGTTTGTCTGGAATGTGTTAGGTGACATAGTATTTGACATTACACATTTCAAGGCTCAGAAATAAATCTCTTTAGTGAAGTCCTCCTTTTGTCATTTTGCATCATCTTTGTCACTACCAAATACTTTTCTTTTCTCAATTTGTGCAATGTTCTCATTTATAAGTAAACTGCTTAATCTGTTTTCCCATTTTTTTAATCTTATATTTTAGTCTCATATGAGTACACTTCAATGGAGTCTCTTTTAAATATTTTACATATATATTTCCATTGAATATGTATTTCTGTCCTGTAAGGGTAGGTTTTATTTTTCTTACTATTATTTTTGAATTTATGTTTGCTATATTTGGTGCTTTTATTGTAAATTCTTATTCTCCCCACCCCCTCCTTTCTTGACATCTATTCATTGGTGGAAATTTCTTTATTAAATTTTTCCCTCTCTTTCCCCTCACTAGTATTGAATACTTTATATTTGTGATTTGATATTTATGTGTGTATATTTAATACTAATACTTGACAGGGCAAAAGCTAAAGAAAATACTCTGCCCTCCTTTCAAATAACATCTAACATTTAGATTAACTCCATGGCTCTTCTCGCACATGCCATGGTATTGTCCTTTATTTTATCTCCATCTTAAACTTAATCTCTTCCAATAGTTCCCACTATTAACATTAATGTTTATAGTTGATTTTATATATATATATATTTATATTTATATTTCTCTATGTAGTTCTCAATTTGTTTGCTCATAATTGTTATTTTCCTCTGTTTTCTAACAGGTTAAATTTTGTATTCTTCTTCTTTAATTATACCTTTGTGATGGTTCCTTAGAAAAATGCTCATGAATGAACTCTATCCTATTTTATCTTGCATTTTGCTATTTTTCTTCAATGTAGTTAATCTGGGTAGTTAATCTGCCTAGAAGCTATTCTTTCTCAAGTTAAAAACATGTCATTGTTTTCTGACCTTTACAAGTTGAAGCTGGGAAGTCTGTTCTGAACCTCATTGTTATTAATCTGAGTTTGATCTGTCTTTTTTCTCTGGTTGTTTTAAAGTGTTTCATTTAGAGTTTGGTAATCTACAGTTTCATAATAGTATGTTTATGTGCCATTAACAAGTAACAAAAGGGCATATGTGGCCCACACTTCATTAGGTAATATTTGCAGCCAGTAGGTTCTGAACTTATAATTATTAGCAATAATCTCAAATAGTATAGACCTTTAAAATTATGGTTGATTAGGTAATATTCCTAAGAGGCAGCAAGGGCAAATATGCCATTGAAACACAAATTATGCAAAAACACATACCATGTACATTAAATTTTTGACTATTTTTATTCTTATAGATTGACTTTATGAAATGCTATCAAATGTTGGCTAAGTTTCAATTAAGTGAAAAGCCTCATGTACAACTCAGGAGACAATGATCAATAAAACATCTCTTTAGGGCAATTTGGTAACATGAAAGAAAACTAAGATTATATTTATACCCATTGACCCAGGAATTTACCTTCCAAGAATTTTTACAATAATAATTTTATTCAAAAGGCAATGGAAAAAGATATTCAATATAACTTTGGATAAAATAACAAATTTATACTGGAATAAGCATGCTTAAAATTGATGGCATGTCTATATAATGAAGTGTTTATTGGTTATTAATATTTCCGAGGAACTTCAGGTGAAATGATATATTAAAAATTTAGTTTATTAAACAATATATATCCTGAGGTAAAAATGTGGTCAGATCAAATGACTGACACATTAACAGATAGATAAATAACATAAAAGAAAAAGTGAATAATGTATACCAACCAGAGGTAGATTTAGTATTGGGTAATATCCAATTAAAAATAATTTTAATTTTTGTTTTTTAATTTCTGAAATGTCCAAGTTTATTACATAAATTACCCTTATAATCAGATAAAGCAAATTTTTTGAATGAGCAGAATATAAGAAGATTAGTATAAGTAGATGTATACTAGATGTTTGTAATATTGAGTATAAATAATAACTATTATTAATTTATTGAGATTCCTAAGTTAAATATTTGAATTTCAGAACAGTATAAAAAGACTTGGTAAACAGGTAGTATACACCAAAGGCAGAAAAACAATATTTCTAATTTTATTACATAAAATGTTAAATCTTTTGCACAGATAACGTAATAAACAAAACTAAAGGATGAATAACAAATAGAAAAATGACAACTGTATGACAGCAAGAGGGGAAACTGCTTTCGTTTTAACATAGAATGTCTCTTAGGAATCAATAAAGTCACACGGACCAGTAGCAGAATTGGCCAATAAGTATGTAAGTAGCCAATAAGCATACAAACCTGCATCTCAGTCATAATTAAGCAAATGCAAGTGATAATAAACACATACCATTTCTCACCATATGCCAGATAAAGATAAAAAAGTGTATTAATAGCTAATGTGGATAAGAATTTAGAAAAAAAGAGTTGACAATGTTTTCATGAACATGCGATTTGTCATACCTTTTAAGTACATACTTCAGTGGTATTTTGAAAAATAAGTATCAATAATCCAACTTCTAGATACTTACTCTATAGTCATAAATACATTTTTGCACAGAAAAACAGTGTTTGAGACTATTCTTGTTTCTTATGACAGGATGATGGACTTTCAGAAAAGAATGAACATTTACATAATTTATAATCTAATATGTAATATATAATAAAAATAAGAGGCATTTCAGTTTCTCAATTGAAATACTAATAAACACACTATAGGTTATACTTTTTCTGTATTGTATGTGATACATGTTATCTGTTTAGATATTTTCAGGGTGAGAATACTTATACGAGGAGAACATTTTTCTAGAAACTTTTTACTATCTGTTAAGTTATGGTCAAGACTCAAGTATGCGGATTTAATATATACTCTGAAGAATTTTTCTGTGTTGAATAAGTGACATACATGAAAATATGGCAGCATTTTTCAAGCTAAATATAATGTAAAATATGTATTAATATATACTCTATTATCTCAGAGGTATTTTATCACTGATTGGCATACTTAGTTTATTTGCACACTTTCTAGCATAAAGGAAGGAAATATAATTTATTTTCAACCACATAATTTTTTCCCAGGAAACCTATCAACATCAGATAGCTAAGCGCTCAGGAGAAAGTGCCTGTGGACTCTTTCTAACACAATGACATCAGGAGCCAACGCCTGGAGATTTCGAGTCAGTGGTCCTGAGAGATGACCAGAGACCTAGATTTTTCAAAAACAACCTTTGTTATTCTGGGGCAAGCACCCACAGACGGCACTCTGAGAAGCACCGGCAGGAGTATTTGTCCTTCACATAAGTCCTAGCAATGTTAATCCATTTTTATTACCCCGTCTCTGCTTCATGAGGTATGCAAATATAATCAGGAACATATTCTCACAGCAGTGGCCACAGAATGACCTTCTACCTAACACTGTTTAAATTAGAAATCATGCCACTGCTGTATTTTTTCCTCATATCATTTTGGATTAGAATAATGTGATCTTGTTAAAAACGGAAAGGAATATTTTATTTAAATTGAAACATAAATGTACACGGGGTCTAATCTAAAAACAGTCTGACTGGTAGACTACTAGCCACATCGCAAACCAGGTCCTTCATATCTTTAGATATTATCCTATTATGTGGTTGCCTTTGCTGTTTTAAAACCTGATTTGAATGGAACCCTAATACAATACACCCTGCTGCTAAAAAAGAATACACATTCTCTATTTAAAGCAATAAATTTTGAAATACTGTTACTGATTTTATTGTTCGTACATTCACAAGAAATAAAGAGAATACTTGATATATTTTTGTATCTCAAGTTGTTTTAGAAATTACACTAATTTCATGTTTCATAAATTAAAGTAACATGATTGAGAAAACTATGGATCATGTTAACCACCCACAAAGTGATGATAATTTTATGCTTAAAATTCATCTGGAATTTTGTACATTTTAGATTGGAACTCACATTTATTAAAAATTACCTGACTTTCTGACCTATACTCTGTCCCTTTTAAAAATCATGCTGTGTTTTCTCTCTTCTCACAGACACTTTTCTCCTATGGGGAGCTCTGTGTTCTCTGTGACAGCGTTTTGAGTCATGGTGCAACTGTTTGGGTTTTCCAAGAAGGTTTTTCTCATACTGCATGCCTCTCCTCTCCGGTATCCTGAGGATCACAGCTCTGAGTCTGTTACTCAAGGCATTCCTTTTTGTACTACAACACAAAAGGCATTCTAAGAAAGAACTGGTGATAAAGACTTTTTCAACTTAATACTTATATTGATACAAGGATAAGTATGGTTAAAACTAATGAGAATTTGTTATATTTGTGCCAGGCCCTGTTATAAGCAATTTATATATAGTCGCTAAATCCACACAAAAATTCTGATGTCTGCTTTGCATAGATGAAGAAACTGATACATAAATATATGAAATATATATTGCTCAAGTTCGCACAGCTTATGTGTCAGAGTTGGACTTCTAGCTCCACCTTTCTCATTCTAGAATCACTAACCAGTGGTTTTCAAAGAGTGATTCTTCAAACAGTAGCACCAGTATTACCTAGGGATTTGATAGAAATGCAAACCATTATTTAGAAATGCTGAAGTATTACGGTGATAGTAAAAACAGGACTGACTTTTATTTGGTTTTATACTTGTATTAAAAATTCTCTGCAAAAAAAAAAATTGCAAATGATTGGATCTACCCCAGATCTACTAAACAGAACAAACAGAACACCCAAGAGCAGAGTACAGCAACCTGTGCTTAGATAAGCCAGCCACAGGATTTTAAAGTAGTTCAAGTACGAGAACCAGTACAGCAAGCTATACTGTTTCAGTGCTTAAATTAACATAGAGCTGGATGTAAATGAATGTCAGAGATATGCTGGAATAAATAACTCTAATATTGGTCATTCTATTAGTACTCTTAGTGTTTGTATTTTCCTAAACAACATATTTACAATTCACTATGTCAGTTACTCAATTACTGACAAGATTGAGTAAGGCATTTCAGTGTCCAAGAAATTAGCTTCTATGAAGCTATGAAACAAGAAATGTATAAGACATCGTCACCTCCCTCAAAGAGCTTATAGTATAATTAGGAAAATAAGAAAGATTAAAAACAAAAATCACTAAAAACATTGCATAAAATTTAATGGCTTAGTTTACAGCATGACGTCTTGCATTGGAAAACCTGGGTTTGAATCCCTATTCCAACATTCATTAGCTCTGTGACTTTACACAAGTTATTTGACTGTTCAAATACTCAGTGTCTTAATCTTCCAAAGAAGAACTTAACATATTAGGTTATCATGAGAATTAATGAGAAAGTGTGTGTTTTATATAATGTGTACAATATGTTAAGCTTCCAACAACTGTTAATTTTATATATATATATAAAAACAGGTAGTATACACCAAAGGCAGAAAAACAATAGTTCTAATTTTATTACATAAAATGTTAAATCTCTTGCACAGATAATGTAATAAACAAAACTAAAGGATGAATAACAAATTAAAAAATGACAACTGTTTGGCAGCAAGAGGGAAAAATGCTTTCCCTCTGCTCTCCTTACTGCTTGTTAGAAGTTGACAAACTGAAAGTTCAATGAAGACTGAAGTGTTCAAGGAAAAGCTTTAAAGAAAAGATGGGACCTAAGATAAGCAGGATTGGTTTTTATTCACTCTGTGGAAAACGGAAAGGAGCTGGTACAAAGAGGAATTTGAAAGAATATTTCTGGAAAAGTGAATAAACCAGCTTGATGATGTAACTAGTTTGTGAAGGGAAGTGGGTGAAGATAGATCAAACTCAGATTAAAAGTTCACATGTGGGCTTTATCTTACTACAAAGTAAAATTCGTCTCTAGTAAAGACAAATTCACATTGTACAAACAGGTATGTTATAGAAAAACTATGAAAATTATAACACTCAAATAGTAAGCATTTACAAAGACCTAATAATCTCCAGGTTATGTGAGACTACTTCTATTCGTCAAGATGCAATGCTAAGTGAAAAATGCATAGAAATAAAACATGAAGTGAAGGATGAAAACACTGTTAGGTAAAAACAAAACAAAAACAAAAACAAACAAAAAAACCCGTCATTGTTGGGCAACACATTTTAAGAGGCAACCATCAGAGCAAGATCTCAGCTAAAATTTGAGTCTCAGAAACAGATTAAGGGATAATGGAAAATAGAATTCTTCAAAAGGGATCAGAGTAGATTGCACTCTAATAACCCATTTGATTTTACAAACTCCATTAATAATTCTAGCTGTACATTTTTCAACCTTTTATCCTTAGGGCTTAGCCAAAATTAAGTCAACTAACAACAACATTAACAATAGGCAAGAGAGTAGAATTGTGTTTACTGTGGTTCCAGAGAGATTTCCGAAGTAGATACACTGGTAAAGAATAAATCCTCTTAGCTATTTTTGGCTTTGAAAATGTTTGTGTAGTGAAATGCTCTGCGCTACAGCATTACACTCACTCACTGCTCAGGCAGTTGTCCTATGGCAATCATGAGTTTTAAAAATAGGAGCATTTTTCTAAGGACAACCTCAGATTAATAAGCACAATATATGATATTTTAAAAGGATTACTTTGAAACATGCTTTGTAAATATATAAGGTCAGACTTTCCCATGCCACTAATAGCAGATGTACTAAGCTGATTACAAACTTTATTCTTCTTTCTCTTTTTCACTTTTAAAAATAAATATCTAGAATATACTTAACATGTTACATAGTACAATTTCAGAAGTTCTAATGTAGGGGATAATCATTGGCTCTAAAGGTATTTTAAGAGACGTTATGTTAAAAGACAAGAGTGTGGTGATTGTAGTCAGGAGGGGGTGGATGGAGGTGGAAGACGGTATAAGGGAGATAAATGGTAATGGAAAAAAATAAAGTTTGTAAAAATTCTTAAAAGAATAAAAGAGAAAAAAAATTCATGGTGGAGATGTTATATCAAAACACTTTCTAAAATAAATGAGTACCTGAATCATAAGTCTACAAATCTACTTGATATCATATTAGCACATTTATATAACAGCATTACTTTCTCTTAACAAGATGATTACATAAATCCAGTACATCTACTAAGAAAACAAAACAAGGAATTTTGTGATTAAAAATTGGTTATTTCTTTCATTCCACATTGAGGCCTCATACAAATTATTTCTCAATGTGCTATTCCAGATTTAACCCCCAGTGCTGCTATAGAATAGTTTTATGACCATGAGGTGTGTTGTTTGAACATTAATTTTCTTACTTATGGCATTGAGGATAATAATGTTTGTAGAGATGCTTTAGGAATCAGAGTAAAGGTATATGCAAAAATCCCTGGCATATTATAGGCATTTAATTAATGTTGGATATAACTAAATTTTTTTGTTTATGGCCTCTATCCACTTCTTCCTGAGGACAAAGGGCAGGCTGGTTTTTATAAGCATGCTGATTTCTATATGAGGGTAAATTTTCTGAGTTTTTTTTTTGTTTGTTTGTTTGTTTATGAGGAATGTCGGGAGAAAATTCTTCACAGATTTCATAGGTTTCTGCAGGACTTCGAAGAAAAGGGTAGGTTTCTTTGCTCTCTAGGATGTCTCCATTGGGGCAAAGTTGGGCAGGTTTGCTAATAGCCTTCTTTGAAAAGATTGGGGTTTCTGTTGTCACAGAAACAGATCAAATGCTCACTATCAAGCTGGATGACTCTGTATCTCCCTATGGGGTTAGGGGATCAAGAGGAGCCCCGTGAACATGAAGCTTAAGCTGCCTCCTGTGTCTTAGCTCTCGGCACCTTCTGCCAGCTTCTATGAAGGTGTGGTAGGCTCACTAGTTAGCTCACAAGCAGGGTAACATCTCAGGTCCTTCACAGTTCTTGACAAGGACTAGCTTATCTAAAGGAAAGCCATTCCTCCTAATGAGGAAAATTATGTAAAAACTAGGGACATGGTAATGAGTTGAGAAGCACAAGGCTGTTAATAAAATTACTTCAATGTATTATGTGTTTTGAATAGAGATCTTAACATTAAAATGTCCTTAAACTTTTATTATATACCACTTTAGTGATAGTAAAACAAAAGTAAGATAAACTATATGTAAATTGTTTCTCTACTTCATATTTTCACAAGACCTGGGATTAGATCACATCCTTGTTCTTTTTCTGCTCAAATGACTCTTCTGATGTGGACTTTTTGTTCCTGACTGGATGGAGGTCTCTGTTGTAACTGTGTGGTAAATTGATTTATCTGACAATGTAATGAAGACTAAGAGATGTGACCATCTTCAAAAAGGAAAAGTCAGATTAGTAACTTCAGTCTTCAAAAGTAAAGCAGCAAGGATTTCTGAGAGTGAATAGTCCTTTAGGTCCTGTGCGTAGAGAAGTGAACAAAATGAATCTCCACAGAAAAGATTTGATTAGATATAGAGAGTCGAAGCTGGATCAGACCATATACATCATCTAGCCCAGGTCTAGAGAGATTCAGTCACTTGTACAAGGTCACACGGTACACCTGGTGGCACATAGATCTCATAACTACAAGGCCAGCATACTCTTTCCCTATATCAGACATTCAAAATTGTGACAGCAATACAGGAGGAGTCTGCACAACCCGATTTGGAGAAAATAAATCTGAAAGAGTTTCTCTTTTTCATTCATTGTATTTTTCCTTCAATTTAGTGGAACCATTCAATTCTTTGTCTTCCATGCAATGTGTTACAGTTACAGTTGTAATGTAAACATTTTAAAATTTTATAAATATTGTTTCTTATTTAAGCTAATCTATAAAGTTGCTATTTCTATTACAATCATTTATATATCAAATAATTTGTAGCAAATACAAGAGTGTTATTTATGAAATAGTAGTGAATCAGTTTAATGTCATTCGTATTTCAAATTTTGAACTTAGTTGTATGTTTTCTATAAGTCCTTTTATCAACATTTTCAAAGGTACGCACAGTGGTGAATATGTTTTATATCATTAATGTATTATTTATTAATATCATTGAATTAAAGAAATATATATATAATTGCATATACTTTTAGCTTGAATTTCTATGTGTAAATGAAAGAGTTCTGTAACTACTAATTTGGATGATAAAAATCCCAACTAATGCAATAATTAGGAGTTAAAATATATTGAAAAATTCCAAGGATATATTACATTTTCACAAGTATTACACACACACACACACACGTGTGTGTGTGTGTGTAATTGAGCATAAAAGGTAAAATTTTTATTATCTTACTTTAAAATATATATGTTTATATAGATGACAATAGTACTGCCATTTGAAGTCAAATTAAGTATATTTTAGTATAGTTACCTTTTAATATAACTACAGAACAGAGTTAAGAATTAAAAGACTTGAAAATGCTTGGTTTTGTTCCAAAAATAAATTTGGAAAATCTGAGGGACTGAATTAGATATCAAATTCTACCTGCAGGAAAGGTACTGTAACCTTTCTCAAAGCCAGCGCCAAAAATATAGCCAAATCAGTGCTGTGATAAGGTACAGTCATTCATTTACATTAAAAAGACAAAAGTAACTAGTAGAAGGGTAATTTCAAATAGGTGATTTTCAGGTAATTATTTATTAATTGACTCTTTGTTTAGATGAAAAATCAAAAGACAGAGACCTTAAAAGGTCTTGATATTCCTGAATTCTTAAATGGTATCCAGTCAGCAAAATGAATTTGTAATTTAAATCTATTTCCTGGTTAGTCATCTTATAAAGAAGACCTATACCTTCTTATACTCAAAGTACCTACCACCGAAAAGGAACTTAAAACTTCTGTTTAAAGATAGAACTGCCAAATAAGCTAATAAGTCCTGACTTATCCCATCACTCCCACAAGCAGAAATAATTCTCTGCTTGAACAAAACATAAGGACCTTCCTTCTCTCCCTCCGTCACTCTCTCCCTTCCTTCCTTCTTTTCTCCCTACTTGCTCCCTCCCTTCCTCTTTTCCTTCCTCCCTCCCTCTCTCCCTCCTTTTCATTTTTTTAAAATCTCCTAGTATATTCCAGACACTGTGATAAGTTTTATGAATGGTAGGCGGAGCCTCTATAGAAATCATTAGGAAAGGCAGACAATCCATTGACTATACTGGTGCGACCACGGCAATTGGGCCACAGAGAGGACCCTGACCTGCGTCCTGAGCTTCAGAGGGCTTGGTATGTCACAAACACACGCACCACATGTACTGAAGAACACGGTTTCCATAGCACTCAGAATCTAACATTCGAGTCCAACAGGGGATAACAATCTTAAACATCCACTTTCATGATAAGACTTTTCAGACTTCAAAGAAACACCTCTCCGCTTGTTTACCATATTCCTTTTAAATCAAAGGCAATGAACTGTATCTGAGTACTACAAAAACATGTGGGTTGTACAGCTTTGGGGGATGAAAATGCTTGGGATGCTGGCGAGAATTGAGCAGCAGAAGGGTTTAGGTAAGAAAAAATACACATGTACTTACTTTTACAGTCGGCATGAAGGTAATACCTTCTTGCATAGTAAAAGACTACTTTCCAGAATTGTGGTGTATTTGTTTTTGTGGTTGTATCCATTTTGTACTTTCAGAAGGACTCATACTTTATTGTAATTTTCATCTAAGTTGCACATAGCAGTTGGGAATCATTTTGCAGAATGAAATAAGCCATGTCACTGGTAAATTAGTATATATGAAGGATTAGACATAATATATGTGAAGCATGATCCTCATTCCTAACATTGTCAACCAGAATATTCTTTATATTCTAGAACGCTTAAATTGTGAATAGTTTTATTACTATAAAAATAAAAGTTTGAGTTCAGTTTCTAAAAAATACATAAATTATCTTGATATAAATATAATTTAATATTTTAATTGACATTTTAATTAAGAAGAAAACATAAATTTGAATAATTTAGAAGAAAATATGTTAAGAAGTTAATATTCTGATTTATTTTAATTTATATTTTTATTAAAATATATCTAATTGTATATACATGGTAAGCAAATCATATTTTAATTTTTAATCCTTTTGAGCTTTGAGAATGAGTACAGATTATTAGTGAAATAGGAAATTTGAAAATGCAAGAAGATAAAAACTGAAAACAATATAATCTTAATAGAGACTACTTAAAATTTTAAGAACTTGAGACAGTGAAATGGAGCATAATTTTGCGGGACATGACCCACTTAAAATTTGCAATCAGGACATTACAAATGTTTTATTAATGAATATTTAATTACTTAATTACTGATTGAAACAGTGAAACCAAGCAAAACAAAATTATTCTCATGAAATTCATTGCCTCAGTAGGTCAGATGAAAGTTTTATACCTTTATATTCTTTACTAGTTGAGGTTTAATTACCCATAGAAACAATGGAAATCTATGTGTGCTTCTATTTGCATATATTTGCTTATATTTGCATAAAATGTCTCTGGAAGGTCACATGGTAGAACTATGATTGTTGGTATTTCCTGGAAGGGAAGTTAAGTGACTGGGTAGGTGGAGCAGGGTTTTGCATAACATATATACATGTTACTTATTTAAAAGTTATTTTTAAATCAAATATTTTTAAAAAGATCTTGGTTAAAAGTAGGGAATTCCTTCCCAGTCATGTTAGTCTGTTCACTTCTGTGTTCAATGCATATATAAAAACAAGATACTGTTGCCATAATTTTATACAGTATGTAAACAAATAATTGGATGTCAATTAGCTAGCAAGTCAAGAACTGTGCTGCCAATGAATAAACAAAGGGGAACAAAACATAAGAGCTGAAAGCCTTGCTTTAGTTTTGCTACTATAGTCTTTCAGAAATACTCTCATTTCATCTTATTTGCTGCCTGATATATTATTAAACTGAAGATCCCTTTCTTCATTTGACACTCTTTAAAAATGTGTCAAACAATGTGTATTATAGTTTAAAATGATACAGTCCCTTCCTTCCCAGGACACAGAGTCTACTGAGGGTCTAAAAAGTGAAAAAGGCAATTGCAGTATTATTTGACAATTATAGAAAGTGCTTGTAACGTAAGTGAGGACATGGCCCCTCCACTTCAGAGAACAGGTGGCTGCCTAGCCAGCAGCCTTAAGATGAGAGGAAAAGTCTGTATCTGGAGACCCAGGCTTCTCAAGGGCCCTGTGTTTACCACAACCCTGTAGTATTTTCACACACTAACCCAGCACCCTCCCCACTGTCCCTGCTACTTCCCTAACTCAATAACTAGTACCAAAGCTGGGGCAGGGTGCAGTCTCTCTCACCCGATCTGCCGCCATGGGTGCCCTTCCCTGTAATGTGAGTAACAAATGGCATGTCCACAGCATGTCTACATCTGCTGGTCCTGCAGGCATTTTTTTCTAAATATCACAAACACAGGTATAGCTCCCTGGTTAGTAGCTCCTGCAGAACAATTAGTGTATTTGGCAGGATATTCCAGAAAATAACTGTTGAGTCAACAGCACATGACAGCACATCTTGTGGGAGTCCTTGGGGGGATTATGGAGTGGTGCACCAGTTCAGTATGGTATGAAGTGGCGAGCCTATTGGAGAGACATCCCCAGTAGCCCTGCAGACCTTGTTGAACATTTAAAGGAAGCAGAAGACCTGCATGGGGAAGAGAAAGATGCAACCAAGGCAAAAATAAAGCAGTTAGAGGGTGTGCTTACATTAGAGAGAAAAATGAGGAGCTAAGATTCTAAGGCTCGTCCCAGTCCCTCCTTTTAGAGCATTTTATTTAAGAGTACTCGTATATTTAAACTTTGTATTTGCTTTATATTTTTATTTTATTATATATTTTATTGGTTATGCTATTACAGTTGTCTCATTTTTTCTCCCCTTAATCCCCTCTGCTCTGCATCCCATCCCATCATCCCCACATCAACATTTTCCTGCCACCACTTTCCCCAGCTTCACCCACCGCCACCTCCCATCCTCAATCCTTCCCCCATTTGGCTTTGTCCATGGATCCTTTTATGCATGTTCCTTGTTGACCCTTCCCCTCCCTTTCCCCTGTCATCCTCCTCCATCCTCCCCTCTGGTTACTATCAGTTTGTTTTTTATTTCAATGTTACTGATAATATTTTGTTTGCTTGTTTATTTTGTTGATTAGGTTCCACTTATAGGTGAGATCATATGGTATCTGTCTTTCACCACTTGGCTTATTTCACTTAGCATAATGCTCTCCACCTCCATCCACACTGTTGCGAAGGGTAGTAGCTCTTTCTTTCTTTCTGCTGTGTAGTATTCTATTGTGTAAATGTACCATAGTCTTTTGATCCACTCATTTACTGTTGGGCACTTAGGTTGTTTCCAATTCTTGGCTATTGTAAATTGTGCTGCTATGAACACTGGGGTGCATAGGTTCTTTTGAACTGGTGTTTCAGGATTCTTAGGGTATGATCCCAGCAGTAGAATCATTGAGTCAAAAGGCAGTTTCATTTTTAGCTTTTTGAGGAAATTCCAAACTGTTTTCCACAGTGGCTGCACCAGGCTGCATTCCCACCAGCAGGGTACTGGGGTTCCCTTTTTTCCACATCCTCACGGGCACTTGTTAGTTCATTTGTTTATGATGGCCATTCTGGCTGGTGTGAAGTGGTATCTCATTGTCATTTTAATTTGCATCTCTCCGATGTATTTGCTTTGGATATTGTTCTCGTTACTGTTTTTAAAGAAACATCTTGGTCTCTATCTCAAATGTGTTTACTAAAGGGTTAATAAATGGGATGAGATCTCTAACGTGCAAGGTTTCATGTTTTTGAATCATAAGGATTCTGCTCAGAAAGGATTTAAATTGGTGGTTTAAAGAGGGCAAAAGATCTCATTCCCCTCTCAGTTTGTAAAACTCAGTAAGAGAAGGGGGAAAATGAGCCTTTTAAACACTCTGTGTTCTCCTTCTGGAGGCACGGGAGCTGTGGTGCTGGGGATAAGCCAGAGCTGATGCCTCCCCAGCCTCTTCTTCAGCCTCTGTAAAAGTTATCGAGGATATTAGATAATGAAACAGCTCAATTTTGAGCACACTAAAGGAATGCAGTAATCACCAAGAAAAAAAAAATATGTGAGGGTATTTGCCAATGAGAGGGGAAAAACTGTTTCTGAAAATTATAAAATGTATTCATAAATTTGTCAATATAAAGAATGAGTGCTAATTATTAACTTATAATTGTCAGTAAAAATTGAAAATTCTAATTAAGTTGGGGAAATATATGATTTTGGTATTCAAATGTGTAAATTATACCAATAGATTTTGAAGGAAATAGCATTAAAAGTAAATTGTAATCATTTCTGGATGAGTTAAAAGGGTAAACTAAAAGAGGCTAGGAAAACTGCAGAGGGTCTGTACAAACTGAAAAAGGATTGCATAAAGAGAAGAAGCAAAAAGTGAAGCAAGTGAGAAAATCTTGTGCTTTCTCTATCAAACTTAGTAATTCAAATTCTGGCTATAGTCTTTATATATTCAGTCTTCATATGTACGGTTCTAAATATAAATGTTCATCTGTGTGTTACATGTGGTGTGTTCTCTGCCTCTGGACGGTACAACTGGGATGTAATATTTTATTGGTTTAAAGAAAGTAAACACATATAAATTAAGCAAGATCCTGTTGGCTATACAAATTACTTTATGTGAAAACAGGTTTTAAGTTTGTTTAATATCTTCTAATGTTATTACCATAAAAATGTATTGTTTTACAAAAAGTTTGTTATAGTCTTTCGGTTAAGTTTGTTTGAAACTCTTCCCAAAGTTCAAATTTTAAGAGACTTTTTAACTGAGAAATGACTTTCAGTTACCCCAATGGGTTTGTTCTACCTCTTTTATAAATGAGAAGTTTTTGAACTGATTAGGCCTATTTAATATACTCAAAAGTGCATGGGAAACTTGTCAAATAAAGAAATAATAAGTATGTTGTATTTGTATGCACATATATTTATTATTAATGTAGATATTCTAGAGATTATATAAAATCTCAAAGATTCCACAAAGTTCTGACATACTTTCATTTGTAATTTATTCGTTATCTTAAAACATCATTCCAGAAAAGCCAATTTCTTTGTCCATTGCATTATAATCAAATCTGTAACCATGTCATTTTAATTTTTGTCATTTATAAACTCTGATGAATTCACAACAATATATTATGTCTTTGAAGGATTTCATGGAGAGGACTCTTACTGGTTTTGGACTGCATACTTCTGAGAATGGATTCTCAGATCGGACCTTTGATTTTAATAAAGATTACTAGGCTTCTATGAAATAACTGGATTTTTAGAGGTGCTTGCATATGATCAGGATAAATAGAAATTATTTACAGGACATAATAAACTAAAGGTAACTGTGGAATTTTAACATTTTTTGAAAAATATTGCTAAATTTTAATCTTATGTTTCTCAGACAAAAGAAATATTTTCCTTAAAGCAGTTTGACAACCGATAGTTTCATAAGCAATATTCAAGCATTTATATTTTTCTCCCTACCTGATCCCTTCCAAATTTGGAAACTCTTAATGAGTAAATATTCTTTCCATGACAATATATTTGTTTACATAAATCCCGTAGAAATCTGATTTTTTCATACCAGGATACATAAAGTTAGTTTCCAATTTTGGTTTAATTAACCAAGACTTTGTCTGGAATGTCATGATCAAGAGTTGTGCCTCGACTTCGGATGTCACCAAATCTTGAAGAAATTGAGATTGACTTTCAAAGCTAATAAAAGCCCACTGCAGAAATGGCCTGGTACCTTGCTTGGTAACATGGTTCACAGAAGTGTTTCCAGTTAAGGAGCATTCTTTCTGAAAGATGACGAGGAAAGAACCTCAAGACATTTTGGGGACCTTGAGGACTTGAGAAACTCACCCAAATCTTCAGGTACTTCAGGCAAAGCCTTTTGAAAATAGTGTGGCTTGGTTTTCCAGCCCTGAGGGGCTAATTAAAACTCAATCTAAAAACTCCTCATAATATTCCATCAAAGTAGATTTAAGAAAGCCAATGTGATCAATTTCTATTCCTGTTGTGTTTGTGCAAATAATCAGACCAAATTAAAACTGGATTTAATGTAGTAAATGAATTGGTCTTGATTTGGCTCTTTGATAAAAATGAGGGTGATTTTAGGAGAAAAATTATGTTTCAATGAAATCTTTTATACACAATTATGGAAATTAGACTCTAATTCAGTGAATTGTCTGTAAAAATTTATTTCTCACCTATGAATTAGACTGGATCCTGAATTTTCCTAGTTTTCTTTCAAATTAACGTCTCACTTTTCCTTTATATATTCATTTGGAATTATTAAGAGCTACTGATACAGTGTCAACCATACAGAATTTACTGTATTTTGCTGTGCATAATGTGCACTTTTTTGCCCAAATTTTTGAGGGAAATATAAGAATGCTCATTATACATGGGAATTAGTACTAGAATGTGGGTGCACATTATACATGGTAACATGAGGTACCTAGCACATGATAATATCACCATAAACATTTAAACTACAGGTAAAGAGGATCTATAAGATCGTCACTGCTTAATTTCATTCCAGCAAAAGCCTTACATTTGGAAGTCTTCTCATCTGACACTCTTAAGACTTGGAAACTGGTTTATGATTTGTTGTGTTCATTAACCTTGCGTTCTTTATATTTTCATACTTGTTGCTTGTTTATACAGTATAAGCCTCACTTTAGAAGCCCATCTGCACTGCCACCTCCTGAAATCAGACCACATAATTTGATTGAATGGACTTGTTGTCAGCACTAGATGGTTGAATTGGGTACAACCATTCCATATCAAGATGATGATGCTTTGGAGATTCCAGCCTTCCCTACTTTGGAAGCATCAGCTAAAAGCCTCTATGCCCCAGTTTCAGGTCCCATTCTCTTGTTTCCTTTAGATCAGGCAGGAAGAGAGTTCCATACCCTATACAGGCAGGGACCTGTTTTCTCTGTTAAAATCTTGGGGGTGGTCTGGTTGGGTAAAACAAAAGTCATGTTTTCAGTGGCCTTCTTGGCCTCTGCCTATTCTGCTCCTCTTAGGGTACAGCTCATTCTGTATTTAGGGCATACAGATGTAATAGGCCAATGCCCTCACCATGCAGGGAGTCCCTGTCTGGAAGAGTTAATGTGAAGATTGTGAAGTGAAAGAGCAATATCAGGGGAGAATGTGGGGTAGCTCGGGACATGGCTCCTTCATGGCCTCAGAGAACAGAGCCATCAGGAATGAGGAAAACAGTCTGCATCTAGAGTCCCAGCTTTCTCAAAACCCTTGTGTTTATCACAACCATGTGGTATTTTCACACACTACTTCAGCACCCTGCCCAACTCCCACTGCTGTCTCCCTAACCCAGTAAGTAGCACCAAGGCCAGCGGGGGGGTGCAGTCTCTCTCACCCAATCTGCCGCCATTGCTGCCCTTCCCTGTAATGTGGGTAATAAATGACATGTCCATGGCATGTCCACATCTTCTGGTCCTCTAGCTGTTTTTTTTTTTCTTTTTCCAGACTATCATGAACACAGGTACAGCTCCCTGGTTTGGAGCTCCTACATTACAATGCTACAACTGGAACGCTATGAGATACCTTAAGAGAAAAGGCACATAACTCAGCCTGGTAAACAGGAGTTAGATAGGGGAGGAAGTGAGGAATGTTCAAGATCTTTCCAGGTAGAGGAATTAAGACATAATGAGGCTCATTGTAAGCTGGAGTTTAATTTACAGCAGATAAACTGGAGAAGAAAGCAAGTCCTAGATCACCGAAGACTTTACCTTACATTATTTACTAAGGGGTTTAAATTTTATCCAGAGGGTTCTGGGAAACCACTGACAAGTTTTTAACAGATAAGTCACTGTGATCAGATTTGTGTTTTAGAACAATCACTTTGCTCCGAGGTGGAGAGTAGATTGGAAGATGGAGAGGAAAAGGCCAGAGATAGTTAGGAGGCAGCTGGAATTATTAGGATCAGAATGACTGTGGTCTAAAGAAAGGAGCTGACAGGAGGGGCTGAGATGAATGCACAGAATTACTTGCGGTTGGTTTGGTTTGGGGTTGACACTGGGGATTATTGAGTTTCTGACAGTCCCAGGGTTGCCAGATCTATCAAATAAGTACAGAATGCCCAATAAATGTGATTTTAGATGAAGAGAAAATAACATTAATATAAACATGTGCTATGTAATTTGGTGAATTATGCTACAAAATTACACCTCGTTTATCTGAAATTCACATTTAACCAGATGTGTTTCATTTAACCTGGTAACACTACAGGCCTTGTATTAAAGCAGTGGATATACTACCTGCATTTTCAACATTCAGAAATACCTCTATCTTCTAATGCAGATACAGGTTTATGTTTCATTTAATATAATGCATAATTTTAAATAAAAAAATACCAGAAAAAAATCTAGGGCAGGAAAAGACTGGAGCAAAGGAAAGCTAATTATGTAAAACTAAAATAGATTTGAATTTAAAAAATAAAGAAACTTCTTAGAATACCTCTGGCTTCCATCCAGATTATCAGGCAAAAATGTAAAGAACCACGATATTTGTGACAATTTCCCCGTCGGTGTTTTCACTCTCTTTCTTGATGTCAAATTTCTGTTTTTGCTTCCTGGGGAAGGCTTAGTTGCTGAAACTTATGATTTGAGAAAGTGCTAGTGTTACACTTCACATGTATAAACTCATTTAATTTTTAAAACAAATAATGAGTTAGTTATTAATGTTATCCTAGTTTTAAGATATCTACTTTCTAGCCCTGACCAGTGTGGCTCAGTTGGTTGCAGCATTGTCCCATAAGCCCAAAGTTTAAGGGTTCAATTCCCCGACAAGGCATATGCTTGGATTGTGGGTTCAGTCCCCTGTCCATTGATTGATGTTTCTCTCATATCAGCGTTTCCTTCTCTCTCTCTCATCTCCCTCCCTCTTTCCCTGGATATGTCCTGGGTAAGGATTAAAATAGGATAAGGATTAAAATATGTGCATATGTATACACTTTCTAAAGAAGGCTCAGAAAGGTTAAAAATTTGCCTGAAATCACATAGTTAAACCCTAAAATAGCCACTGCACAAATTTAGATAGTTTCGATTATTCCACAGTACCAATTCCCTTGAAGAGAGCACCTCATCTACAACTTCTTCCAAGCATCTTTGGTTAACATATAGAATTTTATAAGATGACTATACTTAATAAGTTGCTCTCATTATCCCTTCATATTAGGTTGCCTTCTTTGAAAATTCATGAAATATAACATAAGTTTATCTTGGTATAGTTAAATAGAGAATCCAGCAGAAATAACACCTGCTGGATTATGGTTGGTAGGGTAATAATATGGGTGTAATAATTTATAGTTTTAAACTGAACATTTCACCTCAAATATCATATGGTGTGCTTAAGTGTGACATTGTTATGTTACAGAATTACATGCTTATGATTTTGTAATAAAAGATTTTGTAATAAAATGGGGCGTTAGTTGGGCCAGGCCCTGTATATTCTTTGTCTATGCACAGAGACGAATGAGACTTGCGGACAAGTGCTGTTTTCAAAACTTAATTTCTATGTTTTATGTTCATTGTGCCAAGATCTTATTTCAAACATTTAAAGCACTCACAAAATGTTTTGATGCTTTAGAATTCACTTATATCCATTTCAGGATTATATCAATTGTGCTCCTTAGTTTTTTTTTTCTCCCGAAATGATCCAGCTTTCCTTCTAATTATTGCCACTTTTTAAACAATTAGATAATTGGAGTTGTGTTTCTATGGCATTTGCCAAGATGCATGAATTTAATTTTGCTCATTATTATGTCATATGTTTTATATCTTGTAATTGATATTTGTATTGAATTGAAACATTACTTTGAACATTATTAAAACTAGGACCATGTTTTGAATCATTTAGATTCTGTCATTAGGACATGCTTAATTTTGATGGTTTATTGATTAAAACCACCATGATTTATCCATTTTAAAAACTGGTGACCATTTTAAAGACTTATTAAAACATAAGACAGCCCTACAAACATGCATGCATCTGTATTTGTGCACATACCTGTGTCTATGCTGTGTACTCCACATTTGACTTCAGCAGGAAAGTAGTTCACAGCTGCTGAGCTCAACAGACTGTGTTTATGCTCCCCTAATGGCAGTCGTCATTTTCGAGCTTGTATTAAAGGAATTTATGTATATTTCAAGTATCCTCTAAATTTTTCACAGATAGACACTGCACTTAATTCATCTTTGTATCTCCCACAGTGCCAGCACACAGCTTTGCACGCTGTGAGTACTTGTTAAATGTTTGTTAAATGAATGATGGGAAAATAGTAAATTTAGTTTATTTGACCCCCTCAGTCTAGAAATTTTTTTATTAAAATGCAGTAAATGCAGTCTCTACCAAAGCTTTTCCCCAGACCGCTCTTTTATTTCTTACTGATATATTTTATTTCCCAAACCTTAAATTACTTTTTTATCAATAAAGTATCATCTTCTACTGCAGATATGAGGTTAAAAAGGGATTTAAGATGAAAATAGAAAATACTTGAGATTTATTATCCTGCTTTCTGATTATCCAATCCTTCTATACTGTCCAGTGAAGCATAACAATATCAGTTCCTGATATAGTAACTTAACTGAATAGTCTGAGAATGCCTAAGATCAAAAGCTTATTTCATAGAGGGTCTTCAGAGGATAATGATGGCTTCAGAGTAGGCAACTAAAACTCTCCTTCCTATAATATGAAAAGTTGACTGAAATGATCAAAGGTATATGAAAGCAGAGAAAATTTGCATAAGCACTGTGAATAGGGAAGGAAAAAAACATTCACATTTTGAAATCCACAAGGGATCTTTTCTTCATTCAACTGAAATAGAACCTAACTGAAGCGTTGGAGTTTGCTTCCTGAAAAAACAATGTAAGCTGGTGTTAAGTGCAGGGAAAAAGTCAGAAGAGCCCCACAAACATGTCT
Organism: Mormoops blainvillei; assembly: GCA_004026545.1. Classification (NCBI taxonomy): domain Eukaryota; kingdom Metazoa; phylum Chordata; class Mammalia; order Chiroptera; family Mormoopidae; genus Mormoops; species Mormoops blainvillei. The sequence goes on from PVJD01000339.1 coordinate 183,169, forward strand.
TAATTTAGAAAGGTGAGAAACTAAGGGAAAGAATGGTCCCTTTGGCCACCGCAGATGAAAAAAATATTTCCCAGTCAGCTGATTTGAAACAAGGTTCAAGAACAAGATTAAGTACGGCCACACCCAACTGAAATCAGTGATGTTTCAGTTCAGGAAGGGTTTCCCCTGATGCTATAGACCTTCTCGTCACTAGTAGTGACAGAAAATGAGGCAGGGCCTACCACTCCTTGCCTGTGAAATACAAATAAGTAGAACGGAAAAGTTCATCCATAGAAAGACAGATTTAAATAGCACAGAGAAGAAAGTTGAGTTTCAAAGGATCCCTACTGGAATGGTCCATGGCAAGTCTTTCTCTTTGGTTCCTAGAACACTCACCCAAGCAAATAAACTTAAATCAGTCACCTTTCCACAACTGAACCTCCAAAAGGAATATTTCAGCAATATATGCGTTAACAGTGAAGAGATTTAAATACTTCATGTATATTATTTTAAGGGGAAAACAAAATTATAAGGATCATTTTTCTTCTGCAGTAATAAATAAAAACAAATGAAACATGCATTTCCTTTAATAAAGAAAATCAAGATGGCATTCATGAGACTAAAAAATGGCATACAATATAAAAGAAACAGATAATTGTTTGTAAAAACATGACTTTCATTAAAATTATTTTAAAATGTGGTCTGTATGCAGAGAGAAAAGATTTGTAAAGCGCACTGGCACACAAAACTGGAAACATATTTCGCTTTAACCTGTGCTGAAGCTTAAAGGAAAAAGCCTAGAGGTGACTTTTTTCCCACCTCTAGATGGAAAAAAAATGATATTCTTGTTCTTTATCAGCAATCCTGGTTAGATTATACCTGTATCAACACTGTTATTAAACGAAGAAACCAAACGACTGAACTTTCTCCTTACCAGATAGAGTATAGCACAATTCCTGTCAAAAATCTTAAGAATTATGGACACTGGACTACAAGGTTGGAATCAATCTGGACTAAAATGTCCGTTTAATACCCGAGGACTCAAAATTGCTAAGGCATAGTTTGTCCTGACTCTATAAGAAAGAAAGCCACTTTGGCATCCTAGGCAAAAATGCCCTCGATAGAAATTTAAAACATTGCCATATAAAGGGAAAGCATGAAACAGAGAAAGGATCTTCCTTGACAGTGAGAATGTGAAAGTCTTGTCCTTTGATTATTACTAAATTATTAACAAACAAGGAAGTTCTGTCGATTGAATTATCTGTAAGATAAACTCAATTTTTGGAACCATTCAAAAGCAACCAAATTAGTTATTTATTTAAATTACATATGTAGTTTTCCTAATTCTCTAAAAGATATGATAAGCAACAAATAACTACAAATATGTTGCTCCTACAAATAACTACTCTCATTTTCAGAAATCAAGGCATTTCAAACCCAAGTTTAGCATGTAGATAGATGGGAAAAAGACCAAAAAAAAAAAAAAGTGTGTACATTTTCCTTTCAGAGGCATTTGCTGTCCTTCCTTAAACCTACCCTATAGATATGATCTCTTGGGTAGCTAAATTCTATTCTTTTTAGCCACTTGATCAGACTAAAATATGGTAATTTGAATTCAAACTGATATAGATGATTTAACTTCCTACGTTTCTCAAAATACAACTGTCCCCTAGCAAGGATGTTTTTAGTGCAGATAAAAGTGATCACTACTGATTAAAAATGTGTTCAATGTTTTGAAGCTATCAATGACAGTTTGTCCACAATACATGTTTTGAGTAGCAAGAAAATTACTTTGCAGTTGCACATGTGTAAGTTTCTGGGCTAGTTAACAGCTTCATTTTTCTTCCGGATCTTAATCTGGGTCTTAATTGACCAGCATTTGCATCCTGGCCCTCACTGACAGACTGTGTAATATTGAACTAGTTATTGAAACTGTGTTTCAGCTTTCTCTTCTGTAATATGGGCTTATTTGTAATACCTATTGGACAGGTTTATTTTGAGTATTAAGTAAAATAATGTAAATCATAATTTATGTTGGTTTTTCCATTGTGTTTATCATCTTGTGTTGAATGCATCTATTTCTTTTACAGTCATTCTATTATTAAATAAAATTTACCTATTGATGGAAATAACATATAATAAAAATATTTTGGAAGACAATATAAACAAGGAATAAAATAGCATTTACTGAGCAACTACTACATACTGAGGTCTTACATGTATCATCTGGTTTTAATTGGTAGTTTTATATTTGGTTTTTTACTTTTATTTTTTATTTTTTTATATTTTATTGAGTATGCTATTACAGATTTTTTCATTATAGACTAAAACAATGCATATGATTATGAGAGCTTAAGGAAAAACTGTCAGATTTTTATGTTCAGCAACATAGCTGACAGTTAGTTATTTACTAGTGAGACCGAGCACCCTGCCCACCAGTTGTTTCCTGAACATCAATTACATAGAACGGTAAAGTGATTAAGTGGCATTGTTGCTGGAGTTTTGAGCAATAAGGTCAATTGAAATCAATGTCTAAATATATGTTTCTTTAGAGAAGGCTGTTCATTGATAGAAGGCAGTACATTGCTACCCTCTTCTCTTACTACTGTTCTTCATTTTACCCACAGGTAGGTTATACCTTGCAGGAATCTCTAACTTGTGGCTTCCAATACAGCAAGACACAATGACTAGCTGATTTTTTTATTCTTTCAAACAGAAAAGTTTACTGAGTGTAGAAAGTATGCAATATATGCTGAGAGCTAAATAAATGCAATTTCACAGACTTTTGTATTTCTCGAGGTTCTTTCTACGTGCTGTCTAGTCGATTATCAAAATGAGTATGTGAGGCCATGATAAAACATTTTTATTTGCACAGTTAATATGTATCAGGTGCATTAAGAGCTCCCGTCTTAGAGTAACTTTTAAATAGAGACTGGAGCTTCGGTTCCCTGATTCTGTATTTTATGGACATGGCTTATATTTTTGACCCTCGGTATCTCAGAAACAGGAGGCTGGGCCAAGGGAAGACCTCTAAGACTGATTTCTGCTAATTAAATGCAGACATCAGCAGATAATGAATCAGAGAAAAGATAAGAAAAGGCATTTTATAGAGACTTGATGGCTCACAGGCAAGCAGGATGTGATTATAACCTGATCAAATTATTTATCATCTTTAAAAAAATAATGCATCTTTCTAAGGGGCTGTAATTACTTGAAGGGAGTAGAATACACAGGAGACGTGCACCAGAGAACCTCTGCAACGCTCACTCCAGAGCTGTGCCGAGCTGTGAGGTGCCTTTGCCCAGGAATTTGATTTGTCTCCTCTGACTCTACAAAGGTCCTTTGTATGAAACTATCCTTAGTTTATCTTATGTATATACCACTAGCCATTTAAACTCACCCTGTCTTTTATTCCTGATTCCATGCTAAATAAACAGAGTTATCCACATCATTGTGTTGCAAAGAGGTGGACCTAAGATGCTACTCTTATTAGTAAATAAATCAACACCTTGAGTATACTTTTGCTCCCTACACCTCTCGCCTATTGGGAGATTCTGCACCAGGTATATCTGATTTCACTGGCAGCGAATTTCCCACTGGAAATTACTAGGCTGACACTATAGCTTTCAGCCCAGCCTCATGAGCTTCATTTAGATTAATCAAACCCCAGGTGACACATCCATTCTTGAGGAGGTGTTGACAAATTTCTAAGATTACAAGGTTTAAGGCCAGACTCAGGAATGTAGCAAATCCCTGTATGTCATGCTACCCATCAGACCTCCGTGGAGGCGGCCAGCTGGCCTGAGCCAAAGTAGCTTCCACTTCCTTGTGCCCATCCTTGAACTTCCAAATCGTGTGTTTCCCCATAAATTTCCAAATATTTTTACCAATGTAAGGCATGTACTTCTAATTGCATTATGGCTCAAATGTTTTTCTTGCAAAGGAACTAGTTAATTTACATAATCACATCAACTCACAACATATTCTGTTAAGAGATAGTGAATAATGACAATAAAACAGGTCTAGAACATCTTTCCTGAAACCTATGGAGCCAGACATGTTTAGGATTTTAGAATATTGTAGATTTTAGAAAAATAATTAAGCACTTAACCTGTATATTTCATATTTTATGTCAGAGGGGCCAAGATACACCCTATAATCCAATGCATTAAAAATTTTTAGATAAATGTAAGAACATGTATAATAAATTGAAGAATTAAAGGTTAAAATGAGGCCTATGTAGGTTTAAGTCATATTTTGATATCAAATGAATTATAAAACAGCTTTCAGTTTTGAATGTATGCATTTCAGAATTAAGGATAAAGGATTGCAAACTATTAATAATAATCAATGAGCATTTATTGAGTTCTCATTATATATTCATAGTAATCATATGAATTAGGTGGTTCCTGACTGTCTTCATATAAATAATGAGGAATAAAACATTTAAAAACATTTCAGAGATTTGCTCAAAGTCACACAGTAAGTTGCTGAGAACATAAAAAAAAAAAAAATCAGTGTCTTGTCCTAAAACGTGACATTATACTAATTTCAAAAGGGAAATTGAAAAAAGACGTGCAAGTTAAATCTTTCACCTCCCTCCTCACTTTGTGTATTTAGAAGTGGCCAAAAGTATAGATCATGAAGTCAGAGAACTGAATTAAAAGTTATCCCCCAAAATGTGGGAAAATGCACTTCAAACTCTCTAATGCTGGTTTATGAAATTGCAGACTAATGGTCTCTATAATATAGTGTTGTTAAGATGACTAAATACGATAGCATTGGGTGGCATGGCTGAGAGTATGTTCGCAAGTGACCCCGAGTGGCCTAGTCACTGCCCTTGCAGGATTTAGGGAGCATACAAGGCTCATACTGCACCTCTTTCCCATATAAGGCCTCATCATCGATCATAAAGACTGGATGACAAGAGCCACAAAACTCTTCTTTCTTCTAGTCTTTCTTCCCCAATATTCCCATATCATCACCTATGACACCAACTAATCTCAAGAAAATGCAATAGTTTCAACTTGGATACATTTTCCCACTTTGTGCTATCCACAGCCTAATCTGATACTCTCTCCCAGACCCATCTTCTAGCTCTAAAAATGTGTCCTCATCAACAGACTCCCTCAATTTCTTCTGTGAATATCTCCTTCAAGAAATCCTTGAAAAAAATGGATTTCTTAGAAATCCTTTCAAGAAACAGCCCTCTTTCATTTGTTTCTCACTTCGATTTACATGGAACCTGGAGGTATACATAGCTTCTCCTTATTATTTCCAGAGCACACACACACACAAATATAATTTATCAGAAATCACATGTACATCCTTTCCCCACATTTACAGTATCTGTACCTGCACTTATTACTCCTCTCCTGTTGTGACGATGATCTCGAGTTATGAACAAAAAGCCATCTCTTCTACCAAACTCAAAAATCGAAATCAGAAATTTTTCTCAGTCGTTTCCACTTCACCAAGTTTTCCCTTTTAGTTGGATAACTCATATCAGCATATATACTTGCTGTAATGTTTCCAACATTTACCAAAACGGGGTGGGGTTTGCTGTGTGTGTTTATACCTTTCCAGCAGCCACTGCCCCAGTCTCTGTTCCCTGTGTCAGCAAACCTCTCTTGGAACAATCTCAAAACACTGTCTTACATTTTTTCTCCCATGCTTTCTGGAACTTCACCCACAATTTCACAACTTAGCACCAAAATTCCATTGAAACTGTCAATGTTATGCATGTGGCCAGTTGTCCACGCTCGTTTTTACCTTGCCTCCCAGCATCTGACCTTGTTGATTCTATTCTTGAAACACATTCTTGGCCTAAGGCTATAGTCTTCATTTTTTCCTCCCTCACGAGTATTCACCTTTTTACAATTTCTTTTTTGTTCTATTGCCTACAGCTGAGTTATTGACCAATTTGCTCTAATGCTTACAGTTAAGTAATTGGCCCTATAATTTGCTGTAATGCCTACAGATGATGATTTGGTCTTACAATTTACTTAACTTCCAAGACTAAAATGCTTAGAACTATCATTGACTTAATTTTCCTTTCATCCCACAGTTCATCCATTTGCATCTGTAGGTGGTTTAAGTCTCAAAAATAACAGTTTCTACTACCTGTAAAACATTGCCTGAGTTTAAGCCCAAAGTAGTCACCTGGATAACTGAGGGAGGTTTCTGATAAGCCTGTTTATTTTCATGCTCCATTTCCCCATGGTTTTGTTTCATGTTTATATAGAGCAGAAAGAGAGGTACTATAAAAATGTATCATATTGATACAAGTGTATCAAATGTATCATTGAAAGAAGGTGAAGATGTTAGTCAAAGAACGTATATAAATGACCCAAGGACATGGACAATGGTGTGGGGATTGACTGTGGAAGTGGAGGTAGGCTGGGTGGAGGGCATAGAAGGGGGAAATTTGGATACCTATACTAGCATAAACTATAAAATATTTAAATTTTAAAAAGGAAGAAAATGTATCAGATTATGTAATTTATCTGTGGAAAATCCCCATAAATTATTTACTAACTAGCATACCGTCTGTGAAGGACCTATATGACCTTTCAAAGATGCCTAGTCATGTTCATTGAGTATCTACCATCTTCAGGGCTATGATGATGGTAGTTAAAAAAATCCAATCCTTATGCTCATAAATAGTTTACATGATTTTCTACATCCTATAGGTCACTATTCCAACTGCGGTCAATGTTAGTAATTCTTAGATTCCTATAAGAGCATTTTTATGTCTCGCTCCATTTAAACCATTCCCCACACTAAACCATAAAAATCCTTCTCAAGTACAAATTGGTCATACCATCTTTATGTTGAAAATCTACTAATGACTCCTTGCAAACTTCAGGAAGGGTGTAAAATCCCTAAACTGATTAGGAAAAACTCTTAATAATCAGTTTGCCTTTTTATCCCCAACTTTTTAATATCATTCTTTCATGATCCACCCCCATCCCCCCAAGAAACATAAAGACAAAACAAAACAACAACAAAAACAAAAAAACCTTGAAATACCATCTTGATTTTAGGGATCTAACCCTACTTAACTAATTTTAACCCTTTGATTATTATCTCATATTCTACAGATCTATATTGATAATAGTAATTCTATCCAAAATACCTCTTATATCTTGGGAAAATGAACAAAGGAAACACAAATACAATGGAATCAGGAAGACACAAAGGAGGGGTGCTCATGCACTGCACGTGTTACTCACCGAGCTGGTAGGCCCCAGCAGAAAGAAAAAGGCTTTCCTCCTGACCCAGTAACAACAAACCGCCTACTGCTCACAGCCAATGAAAAACTGCCACAGCCCTCCCCAATTTCCTCCTTGAAAGCCTAATCAAAGCTGACCTTCTCTTTGTCTCCTTTCCTTGCCTATGGTTCCCTATAGTTTGCATATCCCCAACTGTAATTGCTTTGCTTTTCCCGAATAAACTCGTTTTGGTTAAAAATCTTATTATTTCATTTTTAAGGTAGTCACTCTTTTTTCTCTGTTGCTTTTTATCCTGATAACGCCAGTTTTAAGTTCTCCTCTCGGAATTCCATAGCAGCAGAAAGCCTGTTACATTCCCTGTAAGTTGAGTGATTTACTCCCCTATGTGTAACTACAGTACCCTGAGCACAGGCCCGTGAATCACTTATTGCTACTTACTGGGTTGTCATTGCCATGACTGCAACTTCCTCGAGGCCAGGAGCTATACGTTGCTTCAGCTGGATTTCTAGTGCTTAGTATAGTACAGTACTTGGAGTAGCATGGGTATTTAATATTTACATAAAGAAGGGATAAATAAATGAATGAAAAGTAAACAGGATCATGGCAATTGGGAAAGCTTTATATATATTTAATGTTCAAATATAATGTTTTAAAAGTTCATCATTGAATGTACTGACCTTTTATTTCTTCTTTATCTTTTTTTTTTTCTACTTAGTAAATATTTAATGGTTGATTTCTACCTGCTCAAGTACTGGGGGTTGGGACTTGGTCGGTCCTAAATAATTGTAAGATAATTGGGTGGGTCTTAGATAATTCCTCCTTTCAAATCTTGTTCCCTGTCTGCTCTCAGATTTGTGTCATATTTTGCCATCATCATCGTGAAACTTAATCCTACCCTAAACCTGACTCTATCATGCAACGGCAAATACTAAATATAACTAATTGTTGTTTGTATAGGTCAGTGAGTATTTTTTCCTCGTTTATGAGAAACTGATAGATATTTTAGGAAAAGAAACTGGGCTGAGGGGTTTTCTTTTTTACTTACTAAGAGGAAGAAAAAATGTTTATTACACTTTTTTAGTCATTTCATAAAATATCTTATAGATAAATTGCAATTTATTGCTTTAGTTTCAAAGGATTCGTCTTGGCATCCAACACAAGTCAGTTGGAATTGTAAGCAGCCTTGACTACATAAATAGCACAGTACCATTTCTATTTTAATATATTGTTTTATATAGGAGAATAGTCCTTAGATCAGCTCTTATTACAAGGGTATTGCATTATGGTGTTCTGATTTAGCAAGTCACTCTACTTTAAAATATGGTCACATAACTAATTTACAGAAATGAAAAGCAAATGTGAAAATGCTGTAATTGTGTTCTGGGGAAAAGCAAATTCTTTGGTTGTCACTACCTCTAATTTCACCATCATCTTTTTTTTTTTCCAGATGATTGCTACTTAATATAGACAAAGGTTTTTTTCAATTTGATGTGTCATCATTTTACAGTAGTGATATAGCAATTAATTTGTTTAAAATGTTAGGACTTTCTCTATTGGGCACTACATTTCGAAAAACCAATGCATTTATGCCCTGGCTGGTGTGGTTCAGTAGATTGAGTGCCAGCCTGAGAACCAAAGGGTCACCAGTTCAATTCCTAATCAGGGCACAAGCTTGAGTTGCAGATAAGATCCCCAGTAGGGAGCATGTGAGAGGCAAGCACGCATTGATGATTTTCTTTCTCTTTCTCCTTTCCCCTCTGTCTAAAAATAAATAAATATAATCTTTAAAAAAAAAAGCCTGTGATTCATACTTTATTTTTAAAAAAACACATTTAAATCTTAAGAGCAAGGAAAATATGTGCCTTTAAGCTAACTTAGAAAGGCAAAAAAAAACAAACAAAAAAACCTCTTTCAAGGAGAGGAGATGCTGGGAGTATATAGGAGCTGAATATACTGTTTAAGGCATTTATCACAATATAGTTTGACCTCTGATTGCCTCAACTTAGTGAATTATCAAATGGACTGAAGAGATCTGGAGTCTTCTTTGAATACCATCATAAACTCCAAATTTTATAAAATATAGTTAAGCTGTAGCTGGAGTCAGCTAACCCGACATATTACACTGTCTATCTCACAGGAGTGGTGGGAAAGCTAATTAAAATGGCTGCAGGGAACTTCTAAATAGGCAACTATATGAAATAAAGGTAAAAAATAGTATTTTTAGTTAAGCAACAGGAATTATTTGGTACCTTGAACTTACTATTTCTAATATTTTCCATGAACTCCTTCTACCTCCCCCTTTCAAATCATTGAACTTTAACATTATTGGTAAATGTGATGCCACTTTTTAAGCTAAATTTATAAACTTATCAAACACTCTACAAGAAATGTTACCAGATCGCAGGTGTAAGCCATGGTTTAAATTACTCTTCTAAAGTAACTTTAAAAGCCTAATAAAAAAAACTCAGTTTCCACAGATGTTTGAGTTGATAGCTTCCACTTATCAGTCTCACTCTAATTGCAATCAAATTAATACAATTTACTTTGATTTATGGGCAAAATGCTAATTTTGACTTGACTGCCCTTCTGGGAATTACATAAAGGCAAGCTTTACTTTTAATTCTTTCCCATTCAAATCTGTGGTGGGGGTGAAGAAACTCTGAAACAACCTACAGACAGTTGATATCCATGAAGTGGGCCACTCCATACCACCCTAATCCTTTAAAGCCTTGTTTCCATTCTACTGAATAACATGCATTTACCTGAATCAGATATGTCTCTCAGACTTTGAACATAGTTTAATTTCAGCTTCTCACATTACCGCCCACAGTCATTCCACTGCTCTTTGCCAGTGTCTCTTCCTTCACTCCCCTTTTAAACATAACATGGCTAACACCTATTTGTGTTCAATACTTGATTCAAAGATATACCTCTCAGGAATTCTCTTCTAATTGTCTGAAATGACTTTAGCAACAGAGCTACTCCTGGAACAAAAGAGGCATTGACAGCTATAATTGATAAGTGGCCTTGAAAGTGAAGGGAACTCTGAAGGCCAAGAATTTGGACTTCCAGCCACTACACATCTGTCCAGAGTCTTCTTGCACTGTATCCCTTGGATTATCCCTTGTAGTGTGCTGAGGAAGGAGGCAGTTTCCTTATACTCTCCTCAGTCTAATAAGTTTCCTCTTTCGGTTTCCACAGCTTTTATTTTTCACTGTTATCTTAGTGTGTTTCTATGTCTCAACCTTACACTACTGACCCACGAGTTTCTTAAGAAAAGCACTAGCTTTCTCGTCTTTATCCCTATAATAATGCAAACACTCAGTACCTAACCAGTACATATTGAATAATGAAATGAAAGAATAGCCTCAGACAGGTGGCTTAGTTGGCTGGAGCATCGTACCGTACTCCCAAATGTTGTGGCTTCATTTAGCTGTCAGAGCACATGCCTCGGTTGTGGGTTCAGTCTCTGGTTGCTGCTTACTGGGTATTTCACTCTCACATTGATGTCTCTCTCTCGCTCTCTCGCTCTCTCTCTCTCTCTCTCTCACTTTTACCCCCTTTCTTTCTCTCTATAAAAAAACCAATAAACATATCTTTGGGTGAGTATTAGAAAAAAGAAATGAAAGAATAAATTAATAACAAATTATGGCAAACCATAAGAATAGCATCCTGCATGTTTTTATAGACTATTCGCCTAGTAATCTTTCTTTCCTCAGTAGTTAGAGGAATCTAGTTGTTATTATGAAAATTGATAACCATCACATCACTTTGTACAGTGCATGGATTGAGCTCAAATAACTTTTGTCAATGTGATGAGAGACTGGGTCCATTTCATATAAATAAATACAGAAGAAAATAAAATGATTTTGCTCTAAATCCAAAAATAACAAGGAATGACTAGCATACAATGATCCCGTGTCTTAAAAATCATGAACACCAAAAAATAGGTCTTTCCATTCCAATGGGAAATAACTGGAAAATATATTGGCCAATGCCTAGGAAGGAAGAAATTACCCTGCAGGCTGCCGATACATATCCTACGAAGTTAACTACTGTAAAGTTGTTCAGTAAAACCAATCGTTTAGATAGATAATTTCTAGTTGTGGAGGAAGAATTTATACCTGAGACCTGGGTTATTGAGTTCATTTGCAATTAAAAGTAAATCTTACCAAGAAAATTTCACAAAGATTTGGTATCTGCTTGTTTGCTTTGCAGTGCTCATTAGGAGAGAGGAATGTCTACATTTATGTAATCTTCCACATCCCTATGTGAGAACAGTTTGAGACAGGGATAAGGAAATTAATGTTCGCTTAATAGAAAATAGAATTTATATAAACTAAGTAAATTTACTTTTATGTTATATTTAGAATGCGCCTCGAAATATTGTTTTATATGCGCAAAATGTAATCCCTGCATGAAAGTCTTGAAAGCTGACTTTCTAATTATTATGTGTTGTTTCCAGACTAACAGATACTTTGGAGAGTGAAGCTTTAGAGTTGGACAAAAGCACATCTACTTTTTAGCAGGTGTTTTGTTTCAAGTTTTAGTTCATTGGTAGTTCATGTTTGTTGTAGCAGCTAAGGTCATTGGTAAGTCTTGATAAGAGCCTGGTAAAAATCATATGTGTACATTTAAAGGATTGTAAGCAACTTCACCTCCCACTCTCAGCACTATTTCAATGCCTTCAAAATTATTTCTGAACACTAGTTTGGGCTCTTTTCCAAATGATGACTAAATGATTTCTCTTTAATTTGGGTGTAGGTTTTAAAGACATCATGGTAATTAAATCTGAAAATTTGTTGTTTTGGTCCAAACCCATAGCTTGCCCTTTTAACACTTGGTAAGATTCAGATAGAAATTTGTAAATCAAAATCTGTAGGTACACTCATGCAAGAATCTCTTGTATTTTGACAAACATTCAAAAAGTGTATCTACCCTTGTTAGAAAATGTATTTTTCTATAAACATTTCCCTTTTTAAAATCAGTTTTCTGCATTGATGTTTCTACTCATATCCTTTAATCTTGTCTCTTAATAACAAGGATATTTTTTCCTTGCTACATTTTTTCCCTAAAGTATGGTCTCTGCCTTGCACATAATATTCCTTCATGATAATTTCTAATCTCATGGAATTAGTGTATTTGCTCTCATATTTGCTACTGAAATTTATCTTCCAATTTAGTGATCTTTGTTAATATTTATCATGGTTTGAAATATTTGTCCCAACATAATTTTTATAGAATATATTATATCAGATCGTAAATCACAACTTGAAATAACTCATTAAAATATGCCTCCACTATTAGGACTTTCATCTATTTGTTACATTTAGAATTTAAATCCCTAAGAAATATAATGTAAAATCAATACTCAATTTGCTAAAATTCTGTTCACAAATAATTATCATCGTGTGTTTTCTCATAAAAATAAGTAACTGCAGCAACTGGGCCACTGACTGCTATGTCATCCAAATTACCAGTGAGCCCCGCATGTCTCCAGAAGCCTCCCAAACCTCCTGGCAGGGTCAGGTGCTCCTCCTCTGTCAAACTCTGATTCCCCATTGTGGTCCTTGTCACTCTGTATTATAATTGCTTTTTTAATTCTCTCTATCCCCTAGGATACTGAAGCTCTTAATAAGAAGAAATTATGCTCATGTTAAATCCCTAGTGTCTAATACAGGTGTTATAGTTTCTGTTTAATAAGTATATTTGCATGAAAATATTAATATCAATTAAACAGTCAATTAAGAAAATATGTAGTGAATCACATGTGCATGCTCTGCAGTCTGCTGGTACTAATTATTTGCACTTTTTGAAAAATGTTATAATTGAGTCAACTTCTTTCAGAAAAAATATAGCTATTTTCATCTAATTGTATATCTTTCGCTGAAAATGTTTTTTTTTTAAATTGAGTATTGAATCCTGCTATGTGTGATTGTCATCAAGATGGTTAATGGCAGAAAAAAAAATGAAGACACTAATATTTACTTTCCACATGTTTAGTATATTAATTAAATATAATAAATATGTAAGATAGTTTGATGCATAGTATCATTTAACCAAGTGGAAGTCTTTTGTTTATCTTTTAGGTTGTATAGCTTGTGTACTGGTGTGTATGTGTGAGCTATGCACGTATACTTTTACTTCAGAAGAAGTTAAAAAAAACAAAAGGCAAACAACTGACAAGTTTTCTTTAATAAGAAATACCATTTCATTGGTCTTTGCTCTTAAAAAAACAAAAAAACAAATGGTTTTACAGTAAAAGAGTCCTATCTTCAGTTTTATCTTATCTGCCCTAAGTCGATATTGAGGTTGACTGAAAAAGTTCAAGGAACAATGCTAATCAAACCCAAAGTAGAAGAGAGAGGCATTTCCAAAATCCTGGTTCAGTAATTCTGCTTTGGTGGCAATCCTGCCCCTTCTTGTCCCACTTAAGCTCATGATGAGGAAACGATCGGGTTGGCCAAAAAGTCTGTATGGTTCTATTCTGTAAAATAGAAGACACGTTTTTAATTTTTACCAATAGCTTTTTTGATTTGGATATTTTGGGTGTGTCAGCTGTCTCCTCTGTGGTACAACGTTGATTGTTTTCAATTAATGTCTCTATTTAATCACTATTAATTTCAACTCATCTACCCAACCACACAGCACTATCCAGTGAGAAATCTCCAGCACAAAACTGAGTAAGCCACTTTTGACATATTCGATCAGTCACAGCACCTTCTCCATACACTATACAAATATTCTTTTTACATTTCAATTGCACTTTTACCTTTCTTGAAATAATAAAGTGTAATGGGCTGAAAATGTTGCTTATTTTCTTCCATCTTCAAATGACTTCACAAAAATTCACTAATTTTGATAAATTTTTTAAATGCATGCTGATATGGCTGATATGACAGCTGTCACAATACAATGTAACAAAATTATTTCACATGAAGTTAAAGACAACTATACTAGAGCCATCTTAAGTTTAAAAAAAAAAAAGTACTTTTTGGCCAACCCAATAGAAAATGTTTCCCAACAATAAAACCTTGACTTGGCACCTGAAAGGAAACCATTTGGATTAATTAAGGTGGCACTGCTAAACTTTTTTTACAAGCCATGATTGCTTGAAGATTATGGAAGAATAACTATATATTTATTATAAAATATATAATCGGTCTTTGAAAATGTTATGCAAAAGGGCAATTTAGAAATAAACTAAAAATGTTTTCTAACATTAGGACTTTACAATCCAGTAGAAAATTAATCATCAGAAACGTTTTTATGTCAGGTATAACTGGGATCTGATATTTGGAGAAATAAGGCCAACCACATGAGTAGGGAATCAGTATTGTTGTGAATTTTAAGGTCCATTTTAAAGACCTTCCTGACCTGGAATAGCTCCCACACTGGTACTTGAAACTGCTATTAGATATCTTGAGCCCTAAAGTTTTGGGTTCTCACCTTTCCCTATTACACTGAATTTGTCTTACAGGACGTAACACCATAGGAAGCATCAGCTAACACCTGATCAGGGATTGCTTCCCAATCTGGCAGACAGCTAATTAAGTGAAACAGTTCCTACGGGAAAGTACTTTGAGGATAGGGTGCCCATAAGGAGGAGAGGAATACTGACTGAGAAGTAGGATGCTAAAGAAATTTGGTCAAATTGAAATTTATCCTAGGGATCCATGTATTGGAAATCAACTCCATTTTATTTTCCACTCAATGAAGTAGTGATTTTTAACCAGGAATACATGTCAGAACCATTTGAGGAAGGGGGGTTATCAAAACCATGTCCTAAACCCCCAAACTGACTGAATGCATCAGACTCTCTGGATATGTGGATATCCACAGGTGGATATCTCTAGGTGGATAAACAAGGTCTGCATGTCTAAAACCTCTCCAGATAATTTTCCATACACCATTGCCATAAATGGCTAGCAAGTTAACTACACTGGGATCAATTCTGTTAAAACCAATATTCATTGGAAGCTGACTACATAGAAAGGAGAGTGCTGAGTTAATGTGTACGTAAAAGATGAGCTAGACATGAATCTTATTTTCAAGGAGATTATAATTTACCAAGAAAAAAAACATCATGAGCATTGCAAATGCAAGGCATAATCTACTAAGTATTATAAAAATACTGCAAATAAAATGTAGAGGAGTAGATTACTTTTGAAGGGAATATTAAAGAAAGGCTTTCTGGAGCACATGTCCAGGTCCCTTTCTCATTTCCCCTACCTCCCCCGGTCTCTCACAAAGGACTTTGTTGGCAGTCTATTCCACAGCCTCAGTCTCCTTTGTGTCCCTAGGTCATGGTAGGCTTAAAACTGTAAGTAGCCCCAGCAAAAATGGGAGGGGGGATTTGGTAGCATTGATGGCACCCCAGATTCTAGTAATTATACCTTATACCTTGGTCCAGAATAGGATACCCAAGCATTTAGCCCCAGGACATTGGATTTTCTAATACAGTGCTCACCCCACCACCACACCAATACATGTATTTCATGAATTCACAGCAGGTTCACTACCATATAAATTAGAATACCTAGCTCTGAAAGATAAGAAGAGATAAAACCTCTTCCTTGTCCTCGAGGAACATATAAATTATTTATAATGAGGTCTTGGCTTTAGGGTTCTGAGGCCCTGTTCCTTTGCTTCTCTCACTTTATTTTAGAAATGAGCTTCTGTGGTATCAGCCCAGTCACCTGTCTCAATTCTTATCCTCCCACAGGAATGACTGTGGTTGTTACATGTGTTCTCTAAGGACTGACCCCCTGTTTCTGAACTCCACAGGCTTAAGTCCTGCTTCACTTTGGAATTATTCACAGGGACTTCTATGTACTCCCCACAGATATATACCCCCTCAGTGCAAGGAATAAGAGAAGGTCGCGAATGAAACAAGGACACGAGGCGTAAGTAGTGAATTTTAAGTCAACATTTTAGTTGAAAGTACAACTAAAATTCTAGCAGGATATCTTTGGAAAAAATTAATTTATTTCTGAACAAAGACTAGTAGACAGTGAAAGAAAAGTATCCTTTCTTTGTATGTACCACTCCTAAGTTCCCTCGAATCTCTACAGCATACAACAATTGCATCTGTTCATCCACCAAGCATATATTCCATATTTGCAAGCATTTTGCAACCACTACTAGTGTCTAATCTAGGGATAATGCTTTCTTAATGTGCTAACCCCGAGAGTATTTCGAAAAGCATAAATGTGAATTACTGGTTGTAAAAAGGAAATTTGGCTGCTTCACATCATGTCTGTCTGTAACTGAAGACATGACAGCATCAGAACACAAGGTCATATCTGTGCAATCAAAGCCCATGGGTAATCATGACACAGCTGCATCAAGGGAGGAGTGTATCATAATTAATGAGAAATGGCCATCATTAGTAAAATATAATTTTGAAAATTATTCTACATTTTATCAACAGCACGGGGTGACAGAGAGAAACTTGAATAGAAAGTGGAAATATCTTTCAATAGTTTTTGTACCTAACTTTCATTAACAGTAAGAAGGAAATAAAATGATGCTCATCTTAAGTAGTATTAATAATATTCCTCTATATTTATTTGTTTATTCATATACTACTTAAAATAATATTTTTACGTACATTGTCTCTCTTAAAATTCACAACAGTATTTTGAAACAGGCAGGAAAGATTATTCATATATATATATATATATATATGTGTGTATGTGTGTGTGTGTGTAATTTATTGGTCCATAGACCTGGAAGGAGTAGGGGTATGTCCAGCTGTACTTGCTGTTAAGCCTTAACCCAGGTCATTAATATCCACATCTCAAGTCCCTTCTCTATTCTTTCCTCAAGAAGCCTCCTTTCAGGATAACCAGCTGACTTCAGCAATCCCAGTCTCTCAAACTCACACTCCACAGACAGTGAAAGTTTTTCTTTTTCACAAAAGTCCCAGCAAATGCTTCCTTTGATTAATTTTCTTCTGAATATGCTATTTGCCCTACTCTGAATCAAATATTGTGGCAACACCAGATGGATAGTCCAATTGTTTTAAGTCAATATGGCTGGTGCTGGAGAAAATTCTACCGAAGCATGAGAAGTAGAGGGATGGTTTCTCACAGGAAATTTGGAAGATTATTTTTAGCAGGAGGGAGAATTGATAATGAGAAACAAAACACAAATGCCTGCTACTAAGATATTTAAGCCTCCACCTACCAAAAATGTACACTATTACCTGCTAAAATGAAATTATGTGTTTGCATATAAATTCATGTTGTTTTAAGTATAAAACACCAGGCACATAATAATCATATTATCTGTTTAGTTATGAGCAATGTCGTATTGATTCCCTCAGATAGATTCCCAACTGTGTGAATGGCTGGGGTGTTTGACCCTAGTTTGACAGGTAACTTATTCACTAAAAGTCACTGAGACATTTCTCCAGAGTTTTTCACAAATCTGTTTCATTATACCAGAAAAATAAGAAAATGTTTGCAGTACCCCTGACTGATATGGAGAAGATTAGACTGCTTTCTGAAGTAAAAAGATGCTCCTAATCCTACCTAATGTTAGGTTTCTTTCTTTTACTTTCTTCCCTTCCTGCATTTCTCTCTCATTTTTTTCACCCCATTCCTTTTTTTTTTTTCATTCTACAGATACTGGAAGTTTCCTAAGTTCAAGGCATTGTACTTAGATCTGAGAAAACAATGATAAATCCAGATTCTTGCCTTTAAAATGAGATGGGCAACACTACAGATAGTTATAACTTAGATAAATTCCATTTGCTAGGTTTCTACCTGCTAGCTTCAATTGTCGCCTAACGAAGACTTCCCCAAACCTTGTGTGATTAGCAACTCCTGTGTTCCGAAGGAACCCCATTCATACTTCTACTTGTCTTGGTATGTTTTAAATGTCTCTATTCTTTGCAACCATAACCAGTATCAGCATTAAAACCAGTTAGAGACCATGAACTCTATAAGGACAGGTTCTTAAGTATAATTTGCCATCAGTAAAGGACTTTTTTTTTTCTGTAATTTCTCATAGTAATCAGAGATTGTTCTGCTCCAATCATGCTCTTAGGAAGACAAAGACTAGTAAGGGAAGAGAAAGAGTTAAGTCAGCAGTCTCCTGTTCACGCCAGGAATTAGGTTCATTGATCTATGTGATCTATCAACAAATCCCTCAGTCCTCCCTGCACACACTTTATACCCTTTTTCCTCTTCACACATATAGAGCACCAATAATTCATTCCCAATACATGAACTATCTGGCTAGAAAAGCAAGCATCAAAACTAAAATCAAAGGTGGATAATTTGCTAAGAGAGATGTCAAGTGTTCTCACCACAAAACAAAACAGAACAAAACAAAACAAAAAGGTAACTGTGAAGTAATGGGTATGTTAATTATCTTGATTAGGGTAATCATTTCACAATATATACATATATTAAAACATCACATTGTGCACCTTATATATCGATACTTTTTTTTGTCAATTTTACCTCACTAAATGTGAGGGAAAAATATGAAGTTTGACTATTTCCAATGAGTTTATTTTTCACATATAATATAAAGAAGTTAGACAAGATAATCCCTAAAGTCCTATTGAAATTCAATCATTCTATAACAGGGTTAGAAAAATTTAATGACAATGATTTAGGAAGGAGTGAAAGTTGATTATAGTCTAAATTGTCCTAAGTGTTTGCATTCCAGTGTATTGTAAATCAAATTCACTGTAAAATCACAAAAGAAGACATAAATAAGTTTGTCTACTTTACCCAAATATTTGATATTCATTTCCTTCTGAGGGAATAATTTTAGGAAAATTACACCCCAGTATGCAATACGTATAATGGATGAATGACTATATTTTAAGTACATGTAACAAATTTTGCTTAGAAAATTGTATTTCTTCATTTTAATACCCTCTATAATATACCTGCCAGCTAAAAATTATTCTCCTTTTTTTTCACAATGGAAGACTATATTAGTTCCTCAAATAAATTCTTTTTAAGTTTTATAACTATCAAGATTTCTTGGTGGGTTTGAGATTTATCCATATGTCCGTCTTAAGTTCCATGTGTCAATCATTTTGAACTACTTTACTTCTTACAAAATATGTTGTTCTTTTGACTCCCTATGAAAACCTTTGTGTATTTTGTTCTGTCTGCGAAAACATCCTACTTCATCCATTTGTCTTATTTTATTCCTTTTCAATGTATAGTTTACCACAGTACTATTTTTTTCTAGGAGCTTTTCTGTAGAATTCTTTTTATGGATATCTCTTAGAAATTTCCATAGCACCTTGTTCTCCTCTCAACATTTCGCACTGTGATTGTTTATTTACTTGTGTGTCCCCTGCTGGTCTTCATTCCATGAGCTATAACACAGCTTCTGTATCAGAGTCTTTAGCACAGTGCTTGGTATTTCATAAGCACATCCTAGATATCTGTCACATGTAAATAAATAAAATAATAATGTCATTGATTAAATCCTAATTAACTAACCAAAATCAAATGACTGATTTATTCTTGATGACTAGATGACTGACATCCACTATAAAAATTATATAACTGGCTAATATTTTCATTGTTTATATTTTAGAATCATGGTATAGTGTGAGAATAAGATATTTCTTCTTTGTAGTTCATGTGACATCTCTTTTTCTTTAAAATAAAATATGGTTTGTACTTTCCATTTATGTGGTAAGTCCATTTTCCCAAGCTACTTTAGTATAGTATAGAATAATATTTTCTTCATTATGGCTTCTAAATCTTGTAGACTTTCAAACCATGATTGCAAAATTCACCTCCATGAAATAAATTTTGTCCCATATGGGCCTAGAAATAGCAAGCCTTTCGTTATTACCCTTTCTGGCCTTTGGTTACAAAAATATTCTATAGTTGCTTATAGATTCTTCAATTCACCTAGAATATTTTAATAAAATAAATACTGTTGACTCTTTAAATATGTGGGGTTAGGAGCACCAATCCACACACACTCAAAAATCCATATATAACTTTTTTTTCAATTTTATTAAATTTATTAGGGTGACATTGGTCAATTAAATTATATAGGTTATAAGTGTACAGTTTTATAATACATCATCTTTATATTGCATTGTGTGGATATTTGAATATTGCATACTCACCACCCAAAGTCAAGTCTGTTTCCATCACCATACATTTGACTCCATTTACCTTCTACTGCCTCCACCACAAGCCCTTTTCCTCTGGTAACTACCATATGGTTGTCTGTGTCTATGAGTATTTGTTTTTTTTTTGTCTTGTTTATTCCAAAATCCACGTATAACTTTTGATTCCCAAAAACCTAACAGTAACAGTCCCCACAGGGGATTGATTCCTAGACCCCTACGAATACCAAAATCTGTGCTACTCAAAATAGTGTAGAACAATGCATGTAGTCAGCCCTCTGCATCTGTGGATTCCCAATCAGGGAAGGAAAGTATTACTTTTGATCTGTGATTGGTTAAATCCATGGATTTAAAACCCAGAGATATGGAGGGCTGATTGTATATTTACTGAAAAAAAAAATCCAGGAATAAGTAAACCTGCACAGTTCAAAGCTGTGTTTTTCAAGAGTCAACTGTATATAATTCATAGTATACACTAACATTCACGTGTAAGAGTTGTTATTTAATGCCTGGGGTTTATTCACAAATATACTCCATCTTTTACAAATGGTTACAATTGCCAAACATGAAAATGGCTAAAACTTCATTCTCAAGAAAAAAGAAAATCTGACTTTTCTGACCCTCTATTAAAATTAACACAGAAAATTTCTACTCTCAAAGGTTTAAGACAGACATTTATTTATTTATTTTTAATTTTTTATTGTCATTCCATTACAATTGTCCCCATTTTTCTCCCATTACTCTCCCCTGCCCTGCCCACCCTCTCCCACATTCAATCCTCTCCACCCATTGCCCTTGTTCATGGGTCCTATACGTGTTCCTTGACTTGACCGTTCCTCGTCTTTCCCCCATTATCCTCCTCCTCCCTCCCCTCTGGTCACATGTCAGTTTGTTTTTTATTTAATGGAGTGTTAGTAAAAGCAAAGAACCTCAGACAAAACTATAGCTTAGAATTCGACTTGCCATCTTTAGTAATGAAGGCTCCTTGCAGGTAAAAAACTGAGGAAACTGAGTAAAAAGAGAGAGAGAGAGAGAGAGAAAGATGTCTGTATGGTAACTGAATAAATGGATCTATAAATTAATGAAATTTCATTAAAATACTATAATACTTCATCTTTCACTATGCCTACTTATTAAAAAAATACTTTAAAAGCCTTAAAAATATAAGCTGATTAGCCTTAATACTTAATTTGTTAATAATGAAATAATAAACATACTTAATTATGGTATTCTCAGTCATTTGTTCATTCAACAAATACATTTTGAGTACTTTCTCTGTGCCAAACATGGTTTTAAGTGCTAGAGGTAGATCATGGAGCAAAATTGACAAGCCTGCCACATCTACTTCTTCTTTTAAGTACTAACTTTGTCCATCAAAGGACATTGATTGATGTATGGATTTTCTTACAATTTTTACATTAAAAAGAGCTTGAAAAAATAAAAAAGAAACCTATTTTGAGAAAATCTAATAATATAAACACAGTACATATTATAATATAGTATATATTATAATATTTATACAATATATAAATACTATATATATGCAATGAAAGTGGATTCTTGCTTATTTTAATACTATGGTAATGTTTTGTGAAAACAAATGGGGTAACACACACTAAATTATATTTCTGTAGCACCCACAATAGTATGCTGAGGTTTCAAAGAAGCAGGGCAGAAATTAATATCAGATGTATCCTGTCTTTCTCTAACAAATTATATTAAATGTATTAAAATAAAAGTTCTCCCCCAAACCTGGATGGTTTATATTTTTAAAGGGTAGAATAGAAAATTGTTTTCAAATCAATGTCAATTAATTTTTTAATATTTATTATTCAAAAATTTTCTTTTGGTTAGAAAATTATTTATATTAAATTTTATTTTGAAAAGAGTCTTCTAACATGCTTTAACTCCCTGAAACATCTCTATGAACAAATGTCTCTAAAACAGTAGGCAAGGAATTTAAAAATATGGTAAGAAGTAAACTATTTTAAATAACTACATAGCAATAACTCAGTCCTCTAAGAAGCATTTTAATTTAATTTTTTTCATTTTGGACATTTTAGTGCATAAACCATTATCCTGTTGTTTGTTTCACTAGAAAAGAAGCATTGCAAAATAATTTCTTAAATTGCCATTTTAGAATAAAATAATCCGATGCAAGTTTTTCTGAGTCAATAGCAAGGAGAATCATGAAAAAACAATATTAAAAAAAATTTAGTTCTTCCCTCATCATGCTTTATTGGAGAAATACATCAATACCTCACATATATTAGACCAAACTAATTTCCATCAGACACCCACTAAAAACTCTTTCAAACTATGTAATTTGCATCACTTCTGTGTTTTAGACAATTTCCTAAGAAGATTCAATGGTCCATTGCTAGAAAAATCCTTCCTCCCCAAGACTCATTGAGATTTTACAATATCTGAGGTTGGGTCAGAAGAAGAGGAATAATTTCTAAATCTCATACCATTTCTATGCTGACAACTGGCTAAATCAGGGAATAAGACATGAGTATATTCTATTTTCCTGTAATATAACTAATCACAATTTTAGAACCCAATATATTGTTTAGTATTTATGAAGTAAGCTCAAAATTCAATGAGTTATAAAAATTGTGTCTAATAAACAGAAAAAAGTGTATGCTGAAGTATATTTAACAGTATTTAAGAGCATACTAACTAAGCTCTATCTGAGCTAGGCTTACTTGAAAATCTTCTAATTATCCTTGCTCCCTCATTTATTCTCACATTTGCTTATTCTTGACATAGACTGGGTAACAATTTCCAACCACTCACATTCCTGGCTTCCTTTAAAACTGCTTTAAGACATTTTCTCCAGTAAAGTCTGGTGAACTATAAATTCATTCTGATCACAACTGTTTTGTGTTTCTACAGGACTCTATATGACAGTCAGCAAGAGGTTATCCTAAGCTTATTTTAATTATCTCTGTTTATTTAATCATGTCTGAACTTGTAACTATATAATAAATTCATGAATGTCAGGAAGTGTCTTTCAATTTCATTATTTATGTTGTTATACCTAGTACAGAATTGTATAAACACCAACAAGATAGTGAATGATTGCTAAATAAACATTTATTAAATTGTTAAATGTTCCCTTTATAAGAGAATATAATGAGAACACAAGAAGCATAAAACTTTTTTTAAAATTGAGATGAACTCTGACCCCTGGAACAGAATGAGGAAAGAAAAAATAAAGCCAAAGAGGTGATGGGGGCTCTGACTTCTGCAGAGCACAATGTGTCTAAGAGGATTATGTCTCTATTCTGCTACATTTTGCTAGGCTGACTCAACTAATGTCAGTGGTAGGCACTAATAGGAGGGATGGGGGAGGCAGTAGAGTATAATCTTCTGGTAGGCCACACATGTGAATTCTTGGGACTCGAGGCATCCTTGCCTGTATGAATCAGTGGAGCATAACTGCTGGCCACCAAATGGCCCGAGTTGTCCCTCCAACTGTAAGAGATAAATTTCTTCTGCCCACATCTTATGCTAACATGTGGGGAAACATTGCTGACCTTGCTCCCCTAACTGCCCTCTGGGAGCTCTAATCAAAAAGTAGAATTATTTCTCTATCACACAACTGAAAGAGACCTACTCCTTCTCTTATCAAAGACAAGAACCAGGAGTCTCCCCTTGCTTCCCGGGAAGAGACTCAGCTCCGAAACCCATTTACTGTCAACCCACAGGGAAAGAATTGTTTATTTACTGCTTGATGAGTGATAACATCCTAATCTCAGCACAAAGAAGCCCATAAAACATCTGCTGCTGTGAGGGTCAGTCTAGTAAGAATGGATTAGTCTAAGTAGAAAATGGAAACGTACTGTTTCAGGGCCTCAGCGATTTGAATAGTGATCAAATTTAAAAATCGATATAGGTATTTTCTTTAAGATTTAATAGGAGTGAATTTTGTAGCAAAAAATGTTCTTTATTTCAATTTCTTAAATTAAGAATCTATTGCAAATAAATTTTCTGGAAAGTACATATATTAAATACATATACATATTTTCAATGTATATGTATATATGTATCAGTGATTTTCAGCCTTTTTCTTCTTTTTATTACTAAACTTTTGTGCCATTTATTGTTTTAGGATAAGTTCATAGAGGTTTATTTGCTCCATCAAAATCAAAATTTTTTAAGATTTTTCCTTTTAAATTATATTTTATGGATTATACTCTTACTGTTGTCTCAATTTTTTTTGCCTTTGCCCCACTACTGAGCAACCCCACTCCCTCAGGCAATTCTCCCCACCATTGTTCATGTCCATGCGTCATGCATCATGCGTATAAGTCCTTTGGCTACTCCATTTCCTATACTGTATTTTACATCCCCATGGCTACTCCATGACTAGAATTTGTATTTCTTAACCCTCTCACCTCTTCATCTTTTCCTCCAAACTCCCCTCCCATCTGGTCACAAATAAAATTCAAATAAAATGCTCTCCATATCCATGATTCTGTCTCTGTTCTTATTTGCTTAGTTTGTTTTTTAGATAAAATTGTTGATATGTATATGTTTCTTGCCATTTTATTGCTCATAGTTTTGATCTTCTTTTTCTTAAATAAGTCTCTCTAGCATTTCATATAATAATGTTTTGGTGATGATGGACTCCTTTAATTTTTTCTTCTCTGGGAAGTTCTTTATCTGCCCTTCGACTCTAAATGATAGCTTTACCATGTAGAGTAACGTTGGCTATAGGTCCCTGCTTTTCATGACTTTGAATACTTCTTGTCAGTCCCTTCTTGCCTGCAAAGTTTCTTTTGAGAAATCAGCTGATAGTCTTATGGGAACTCCCCTATAGGAAGCTAACTTCTTTTCTCTTGCTGCTTTTAAGATTGTCTCTTTATCTTTAACCTTTGGCATTTTAATTATGATGTGTCTTGGAGCGGGCCTCTTTGCATCCATCTTGCTTAGGAATCTCTGTGCTTCCTGCACTTGCATATCTATTTCCTTTAGCAAATTAGGGAAGTTTTCTTATGCTTTCCTCATTTTTTTTTTTATTCTTTTCTCTTCTTTTTGTTCTGATTGGTTGTTTTTTGCTTTCTTATATTCCAAATCATTGATTTGATTCTCTGCTACATCCACTCTACTGTTAATTCCCTGTAAATTGTTCTTTATTTCCATTAATATGTCCTTCATTTCCTTTTTTTGAATCATTTTTGGTTGCTATTCTATTACAGTTGCCCCAGTTTTTACCCCTTTGCCCTCCTCTGCCCATCCCGTCCCCTACTTGCACAGTTAATTCCCATACTGTTGTCCGTGTCTGTGGGTCATTCATACATGTTCTTTTTCTAGTCCCTTTCCCTTCCTTCCACCATTATGCACCTCTTCCTCCCCTCTGCCTGGGTCTTTTTTATGCTGTTGATGTCCTCACTAAGGGTTTTTTGTGCACCCTTAAAAATAGTGTTTTGAATTGTGCATCTAATAAATTGCTTATGTCCATTTTGTTTAGTTCTTTTTCTGGAGTTTTTATCTGTTATTTCATTTGAGCCATGTTTCTTTGTCTCCTCATTTTGGCAGCCTCCCTGTGTTTGTTTTTGGGTATTAGGTAGAGCTGCTATGACTCCTTGTCTTGGTGGCATGGTCTAATATAAAAGGTGTCCTGTAGTGTCCAGTGGCACATCCTCCTCTATCACCCAAATTGGGTACTAGAGGTGCATCCTCCATGTGGGCTGAGTACACCCTCTTCTTGTAGTTGAGAATTGATTGCTGTTGGCAGGTCAATGGGAGGGATTTAGCCAGGCCAGCCAGCTGCAAGGACTGGCTGTGACCACTGCCCACCAACCTCTACCCCCATGGAGGTTCAGCTGTGCAGCATCAGGGTGATGGTGCTTCAGTGTTGTCTGTAGCTGTCCACTAAATGTGCAGGTTCTTGGGCTTCCTGGGTGTGGTGTAAGCCAGGGACAGCTACCACCTGTGATCTTCCCAGGCCTCAACAGGAGCTGTGAAGCAATCTGAGATGGCTGCTACTTGCTCTGGGCTTGGAGTTTTCCAGGAGAAGCCAAACTGTAACCCAAAGCTGGCTGCTGCTAGTGCCGGGCCTGGGGCCACGTAGTTGGAGACACAGGGGCTAGGGAACACTCAGGCTGGTGGCTGCTTGTTTTTGAGGGTTTAGGAAGATGTGAACCCTGACCTGTGACTAGTAATTCATATAGAAAAGCCACTGTTAACAGCTTGAGTGGGCTATAAGTTGGATGGGGCCCAGCCTTGGGGATTCACCGGGGCAGAGCAAACCAAGTGAGCCAGGTTGATAGAGTATCAGATATGGCCCCCAACTGCCTGCTCTGTAGCTCTGTTAGTGGAGGGCACAGAAAAGGAACAATGGCCTCTGCCTGCCTTTCTGTTGTCTTGCACATTTTAAAATTTCTTGTGTTGAAAATCACTGGTATATATATATATGTAAACATGTACAAATATACCAGATTTACACAATGTATACAAAAACTTTAAAAAAGCTAGAGAGTGGTAACAGAATAGATAAATGTTGGAATAAAATTAAGGATCTAGAATACCAATAAGATACTCATTTAACAATACTACTATGAACTGAATTGTGTCACCCCGCCCACACACACAATATAAATGTTGATTCTCTAACCTCTAACTTTCAATGTGAATATATTTGGAGGTTGGGCTTATTGAAAATACAAAGCAATGAATGTCAAATAAGGTCACAAGGTGGGGTTCTAACTCAATAGGATTGGTGGTGTACAAGAAGAAGAAAACAGTGAAATCTCCCTCTTTCTCCACTACCTAAACACATAACAGGGAGATAGCCACCTGCAAGCCCGAAAGAGTTATCACCAGAAATTGAACCCTGATGAAACTCAACTATGCTGGTACCTTCATCTTGGACTTCTAGCATCCAACACTGTAAGAATATAAATTTGTGTTTGTTAAGGCACCCAAACTATGGTATTTTGTTATGGCAGTCTAAGTTAAGACAAACATTGAGCAAATTTTTTTAAATGGAAAGTGACAATGAAAGCTTAAGAAGCAAGGAAAACATCTCACTCTATCTAACATTTGAATTTAGAAGTTCTAGGAGGAGGAAAGGACCAAGTGGAGAAAACAGTTATATTAATTAGATGACTAGCCCTAAAATTAGTTTAGTGGCACAGGATATCTGAAGGAAACAAATTTGGACCTACAACAGGAAGCCCTTCAGCATGGGGAAGAGGAACCTAGCACCCAATCCCAATTGCCCCTGTATCAAGTTGTTCTTAGTTTAGGCTCCATGTAAATTTTCACTATGTTTCTTGAAACACAAAGATGTGTGGGCTTGTGGAGTTCTTCAAACTGATTTTGTAAGGTAAAGAAAATAACATTATTGCACATAGTACTCTTGAGTATTTTAAAAAACCATAATGTGTGATGATCTGAATGATTGATTACAGTTTTGTTTATTTCAGACTCTTCATGAGTTTGTAAAGCATTAAACTAAGAAAAGCGTTATGTTTCATATCAAGGACACACACAGAAATTTGGTATCTTGTTAGAAAACTATTAGGTGGTACTCTATCCCTTGAAAAATTCCTTTTTGACCACTGGAGTGTATAAAAAGCAGGCAAGGCTATAAAGAGATTTTCAAAAATCAAAAGCAAAAATGGATCACACTTCACCAAGCCTCTTCCTCCCATGCACTTCAGGAATATAAACAAAAGGAATGATTAATCAATCATACAAGGAATATGGTCAGTGACCCTAATGCAGTGGTTTGTACTTTTGCCCTGCCTTTTCTACGAGGACATTTGGTAAAGTCTGAAGATATTTTTGGTTGCCACAACTGAGGGGACGGTGTTACTGACATCTAGGAGGTAGAAACTAGGGATCCTGTTAAGCATCTTGCCATGCACAAGACACACAAGAAAAAAGTATGTTGACTAAAATCTCAATAGGGCCAAGACTGAGAAACCCTGGTATCATAGAATGAAGGTAGTGCCATAGTTAAAGGACAAGAGCACCCAGGAATTTTCCAGTAGAGCTCAAAAGAACTTTTGAGGCAGCATCAACACCAACAAAGACACCTTCAAATTAACTGGACTCTTCAGGGAGGTTGCATGGCGATGTCAGGGGTGTGTGGTGGCTCCGTACACATAGTGGCCCTCACAGATGAGTTCCATCTTCTGGAGTTGGCATTTCTGGCATTTCTCATTCCATTTTTCATGGTTTCCAAAAGTGTTAATCAGAAATGGGTTTGCTTCACATTTTGCTTAATCTTTAAAGTTTTGTTTTTAATTGTTACTTTCCACATACCGTATATGTACCTGAGTATAAAGATATGGAATTCCTGCTTTTAGATAAGGGTTAGTTAAAAAGTGGTAAAAGCAGTTGCACCACTCTAAAACTTCCTCTTCTTGGAGATAACTCAGCTGACTGCTTTTAATAGTGTAAGTTCTTGGACAAAATTGCTCATAACAGGTTTACTTTATTCACTGTCAATACCTAGAGCTAAAAGCTAAAATTTTTACCATAGACTTGGAAGTAATGCTAGGGCTTGTCCTGAGGTAATACTCAACATTTAAAAATTTCCAGAACTTGGAATAGTTCTTTTATTTTCAATTTATGAATGCTGCTCAGATAATAACACACTCCCTTTGTTTCTCATTTTTTATAATTTTAAAGAACATATTCTTTCAATATAAATTTAATGATAACTAACCAGATACATCTGACTTCTAATATTTTCACCTTTTTCTATGTCTTCTAACATTTATATTTAAATAGAATGTGAAACAATTAATCTTAGTTATAAGCTACACACGTGACAGATCTTCACCCTATTTGCTACAAAAATTCGCTTTTAATACAGCCAAAGTTTGAAGCTTGCTTGACTGGAACCCAGGTCCACTGATTCTGCTGGCACCTCTTATGGGGTTGCTATTAATATAAAATTTCAATATTTTGCATGTTCAATGATTTTACTTGTAGATATGTTGCAATGGAAAAATAAAGGATAGTAAAACAGTAAAACTAATAAATAATGTTTCTTTGAAAATAATAAGAAAATTAGACAGACTATTAGCTATCTTAATAAAGGAAAGAAAATAGAATATAGTTTTAGGAAAGAAGGCCTAGATTGAGAAAAATGGCAAGGGTAAAATAACTATCAAAACAGATAAAGTATTTTTTAAAAGAAATTACTTTGGAAACATATGAAACATAATTTTATAGAAAATACAACTTAACAAAATTATTCCCAATAAAGACAGAAATCTAAGAAGTCCAGTTACCAAAGAAGAAAAAATTGTCACAAAGCACAAAACCAAACTAATCAAAACCTAAGTTCAACTGGTTCTAGGAAAATTTTCTTCTTATACTCATCCCAGAAACTACATCTTTTTCAGTGAGGAATTATAGAGGCTTTCTTGATAATTACACAAATAAAACACAGATACCCACTATCTCTACTATTACTTAGGTTTTATTGGCAGTATTGTCCAGCCCAATTTTAAAAGAGAAAGCAATTAGAAGCATAAGAATTGGAAAGAAAGATATAAACCTTGTTTTTAGATGATACTATTATAGATCTAAAAAAAAAAAGTTAATGGGAAATGAACTATAAACAACAAGATAATTGAGCACAGTAAAAAATTATAAAATCAACACAAAAGTCAATAGCCTTTATAATAGAAACAACAACTTGTTACATGTAATGGAAGAAAAACACTACAAGATGTCAGGAAAGAGATTATGTGGCAAAATGAGCTGACTCAAGTAGACTTAAACAGAAAAGCCTAAAACCTACACTTCTGAGAGAGCCACAAAGCCAGCCTTGGGACAAGCCTAGGCAAAGACTTGCTACAAACAGAAAGGCGTAGCTCATACTTAAACATAAGAAGAATTAGTATCATAACAAATAATTTGCTACCCACATCATAGATTAAATGTAATCTTAATTAAATTATTATCTTTCAAACCTAAAATTAAAAATAAAATAAAAAGCAAGCATAGCCAGTAAATACCTATCGAATGGGGGTCTAACCTTTCACACAGATATATTTTCTTTAAATAAGTTAGTGTAACTTAGATATACGGACAGACCAAAATGAAAGAATAAAAGACCCATGAAGACAGTGTGGAAGTTTTTTTTAAGTTAAATATAAATTTACCACTTGCATTATTATCCATTGCAACACACATGTGTCAACAGTCACAGCAGCAGTACTCACAGCAGCCAACAAGTAGAAATGATCCAAATGTTCATAAACTAGTAAGTAGATAAAAAACATAGTATGTCTATACAATGAACAATTTGACAATAAAAAGGAGTGCAATATTGATAATGCTATAAAGTTAATGCACCTGGAAAATACTACACTATGAAAGAAGTCAGGCACAAAATACCGAATATCGTGTGAGTCCATTCATGTAAAATATCTCTTGGGGGTAAATCTAAAGAGACAAGAAGTTGATTAGTGGTTTCCTGGACTGGGAATGGGAAAAGAGAGTGATGGAAAATGGGATAAGAGGTCTTTTAGGATAATTTTATTTTGGTGATAATTGTACAACTCTGTACATTTATGAAGTCATTTAATTTTACATTCAAACAAGAAATTTCAAGGCATGTAAATTATACCTCAATAAAGGTATTTTAAAAACAAAATTAAAAAATCCAGCTATACCTAATACACTTGGAAATATAAAGATATCATCTCAAAACAGGGAGGAAAAGATAAATTCTTAAATAACAGTGTTGGGATAACTGGATAATGACATTGAAAAAGGTAATATTGAAATTATTCTTCTTACCATATACATCAGGATAAATACAAAGTTATTGAGAAACTACACATTTGCTAGGGAAAAACTTGGCTGAATTCTTCCCTATTTTGTGCATGTAGAGAATTTCTAACCATTATTCAAAATCCAGATGCAATAAAAAGAATTGATACTTTTTTTGAATGAAGAATTTTAAAATATTTACATTATAAACAAGTTAGAAAGACCCATGGATAACTGGGGAAATATTTTCCACTTACACTACAAATGATTATTGAAACTAGGAAGGATCTCCTAAATGCAAATGAGAATAAAATAACTAATAGTACATGGGCAATGGGTGTATGAACAGACCATAATATTTATCAATGAGGGCCTGGTGTAAAAAAATAAGGGACTGCATATACAGTTGTATATGCACAAAAAATGAGTATTATACAGCTGTTAATGAAGGAATGTAGTATATTTGATATCTAAGATAGGGGGGTTGCTATTATGCCCCAGGGGACCTTTAGCAATATTCGAAGACATGTTTTGTTGTCATAGCTGAGTGGGAAAGTGCTACTGGCATCTATTTGGAAGAGAGGAGGAATACTGCTAAACATTCTGCCATACAGGGTAGCCCCTCATGACAAAGAATTGTCCAGCCCCAAAGGTCAATATTGTGGACACTGAGAAATCCTGCACTAGAATATGCTGCTAACTGAGAAAAAGCAAGAGGGGGAACAATGTAGGCCAAAGTAGGTTTACAGTTGGGCGTGCACAGAACATAGTGGTTATTCTTTCATTATTTACGAATTATCGTATTGTTTCCATACTAACAATTGTAAATCTACATTTACCCTGTAGTATGCTTCCAAGACTTAATATCAGTAATAGAGGATTTAAATATATAAAAATTTGGTTGTATCTTTTTGATAAAAGAAGAAGTTAATCATGGGGAATGGGGGTAAGTAAACAATAAGATGGAGCGAATAGAACTAGAAGACAGAATTTTCTGAATATTCCTTGATTTCATAATTATAAAACAAAGCTAAATTTATAATAATAAAAACAATAAAATAATGAACCTAATCTGGTATTGATACTAAGTTAGTGGCATAGTCACACAGATAGGAATTATATTTGGTGCATTTAAAACACAATAATTTGACTGTCCATCTCCAGTAATTTATATATCATGAAAAAAATAAGTGACCAAATTTTTTTAAACTTTTTAAAACATATTTTAAATATTCAATTACTAAGGGTGACCTTAGTAAGGGTGACTTTTCATAAAATATTTTATGAGACCAGGTTGTGTGTATGTGTGTGTTGTGGTATTGTGTTAACTATCTATTGCTACACATTGCTACACCCAAAATTTAGCAGCCTAAAACAATCAATCTTTGTTATCTAACAGTTTGTGAGGACCAGGGATCTAGGTGCAACTTAACTGGATGCTGGCATCTCATGTCTCTCAAAAGGCTGCAATCAAGATGTCAGCCAGGGTTACAGACATGAGGATCAATTTAAGGGTCAACTGTGAAAGGATCTGTGTCCTAGCTCACTCACACGATTGTTGGCAAGATTCAAATTTCTACTGGCTTGTTGGACCTTGGACCTTGGACCTCAGTTCCTCTATAGCTGTTAGTGAGAGGTCTTTCTCAGTTTCTTACTACATGGGCCTCACCATAGAGCAGCTAACGAGAGACCAAATGAATTCTCTCAAAGAATAACAGCAAGGGAACTAAAGAAAGCCTGCAAGACAGAAGTATGCTCTTTGTAACCTAATCTGGAAAGTGACAGCCCATCATGTTTGCTTAATTTTACTCATTAGATGTGAGTTACTAGGTTCAGCTCACCTTCAATAGAAGAGGATGATGTTAAAGGCATATGACTATCAGAAGATGGAGTTTTACGGATAATATTAAGGTCTGTCTACTACAGGTATAAAGTAAATGAGTGACTATGTTGATATTAGTAATTGGGGTCTGTTGCAGTGGAAATAGAGATACAGGTGTAATGCTAAAGATTAAGGAAAAATCCTTAGTCCTGAGTTTGAATGGAAGTATAAATGCAAACATGCAGACACACACACACAAACATAAATACATGTGTGCATTTATATATAAATATCCTATTTTTGTCCACTGAAAGGCCTAACAACTAATGAGCACCTCAAGCATTCACTGAACTCTTCAAATTCTGTTTAAAAATATAACTCCTTGGAGAAATAGTGGATTTTCTGGGCAGGAAATCTACAAAATGAGTTTGGATTAGTTAGGATGAACTTGTTATAGCAGAAAGCAAGGTAATAGATGCATCAAATTAATTTAGGAAACAACTAGAAGAGGCTCAAAGAGACAGAAAAAAAATAGCACCAGTCAGATTACTAACCACATTGATTTCAAACACATAAAATACATTTAAAATCAAGAGTTCATAGTGATATTAGAAAAAATGTTCACCTTCTCTCCTAAAAAAAGCTTCAGAACTAACTTCATTTTGAAAACTGATTAAAAAAAAAAGAGAATCAAGTATATGTCCTACTTTTCATAAATAAATTTTAGGATAACCCCATGGTTCTTAGCTAGGAGCAATTTTGTTCGCAGGGATACTTTGGCAAAGTCTGGAGACATTTTTCATCCTCATGACCGGAGGAAGGACCCTACAGCCACAGAGAAAGAAGAGGCCGGGATGGTACCAGACATTCTACAACTTACAGAATGACCTTTCAGTACAATGAATTACCCAGTCTAAAATTACCACTAGTATCTGGGGTGAGAAACCTTGAGTAACCAAATAATTAAAGTGATAAAATTTTTCTTTTCAGAAGTATTCTAGTTAATAAACAAAGTAGGAATGTTTGAAGTGAAATCCCACCTTTTTGCAGTCTCTAAGGAAGTGAAGATTTTGGCATTGATTGTCAATGGTTGTTAATAAACATAAACATAAAAAAACACAGCCATCCATGCAGTACTGTTGTCAAATTAAATTCAAGTCTGACAAAGGGATGTAATAAATGCCACCGGCTACATGTAATTTGCTAAATAAACAGTAAATGATTTCTAAAGATCATCAAAGAAATTTGAAAAAAGTGAATATTTGCTTATGATATTAAAATTATGCATATTCTTCCAGGTGTGATAATGATATGGCCATCATATTTTTAAAAATTATTCTTATCTCTTTAAGATATGGATTGAAATTGTTACAGAAAAATTATATCATGTTGGTGATTGCCTTAAAACAATCTAGAATGAAAAAGAAAATATGTGTAGGACTATGGATGAAAAAATGTGAAGTTCTGAATTCATGATGCCATTCAGTCTACTTCTGTTTTTGAAATTGTGCATGAAAGTTTTAAGAGCTTCAAAGTCTTATTTATTCATTACTATAGTTATAGTAAGGAAAGAACTCTGATAAAATAGCAACAAAATATTCCATAATGTATATCAACCTAAAACTTAGCATTATACTTAATTTAGTACAGCATTCTAACCATACTGTATATAATTTTAAATATTAATTTTAACTTTCTATTTATATTAAAATAAGTTGCCTTATAACATTGTTCATGTTCAAGAGTCATTTCATTGTTAGGTAATGGCCCATTATATGAACATCATTCATTTAATTTACTTTTCAAACCCTATTTAACATTTTTTTTTCTAATTTCAATATTATAAATAGTGCTGAAATAAACACTTTTGCTTATGGTATAATTTTTATACAGACTCATTCATTTTAGGGCATATAGGTCTGGTATAAATCCATCTCTTTGGAATAATTCCCAGAATTTGAATAACTGAATGTAAGTTATCATCATTGGAAAGATTATTGAGACATAAAGACAAATCACTCTCTGCAGAGATTATGAAAGCCTTTGGCTGCAAAGAATTGAATATCCCATAACAATTACTTAAACAAGAGTAGTGTTGTCTTATATAATAAAATGTTCAGGGGTAGAACAGTGGCACCATGATGTCTTCAGTAACACAAATTCTTTTTATTTTTCTTTTTTGCCATCTTTCATGTTGCCTTGTGTTCATGAGTCAGTGCTCTAGCACCATATCTAAAGTCCAGACTGGTAGAGAATGGAAGGAGCAAAAGCTTCTTTTCAAGGTTTTGTCTTATATGTAGGTACACAACTAATTCCAGTAGACATCTTTTGACTTCTCATCTGTGAGAACCATGTTGCATGTGTATACCTGACTAGAAGTTGTGAAGGAAAATCAAATGTTTAGTTTTCTAGCTTCCATAAAATAGGTAAGGCAGTTAGGAATGGATGCTGAGTGATCTAGTTCATGGTACATGAGCTCTGTCAGAACACCAAAGTGCTAAATAACTAATTTTCAGTATAATTCACTCTTCGTTTAGTAATTACATATAAGATGCTAGTTTGCTTTTAAGTTGCATTTATTGATTAATTTGTTTTGTATCTTTATTGATTTTATTTTATTTTTTCTAAATTATCTATTCATGTGTTTTGGTATTACCTATATAGATATCTGTGCATTCATTAAACAATTTACACTTTAAATCAACACTTTTGGGGTAGGAAGATGTTATAGTGATTGAGAGGGTTGAGAACGCAGAATCAGAAGTTAAATAACCTAATTTAATGTAATGCACCAGCCCTTAGCAGTTACGCAAACTTTGCATAATGCTGGTCAAACAGTATAAACATTCTATATATTTTAGTTTACTATTATTATTGTTATTGATTAAATCAGCAATCACTGGAAAGTTAAATTTGAGGAAAAAAATCTTTGAAATAATGTTATTTCACTCATTCTCCATGGATATTGCTTTAGCTCTGGGCATCGTCTTCTACTCCTTTGCCTTCAAAAATTTTATATAATGTACCTCATTACACAATGAGCTGTTATCTGTTCACTGTCACTATTAATAGGACCAGATGAGCTCATTGGCACTAACACATCAATAATAGAATGAGGTAATTCATCATTTTCCTATGTAATAGTTTCATTTTAATCAAAACAAGTTTCTTATCCCAGCGGAATGTATATTTCACAATGTGTGATGTTGCTCTTAGCAACTGTCCAATGGGTGAAATATTTTAGCAAAGCTAGTTTTCCAGAACTCATCAAACAACTTAAGAGATCATTGTGTAAACTGCCAAGCTTGTTAATATAAATACCTTGAGATTATTCAACTAAAAATGCATCAGAACAAACAAATGTTTTGCACATGTGCTATAAACTTGAAGAAATTCCAGCCTTAATCACTCCTGCCAAAGTCACACCGTATTTGGCTATTGACCCAGGGATGTCTATACATGGCAGAAACAAGTGTTACTGGGTCCATTAGTATTTTTAGTTGTTTTTATTAAAATATCTCAAAGTTCCAGGAGGTAAACTAATGTATTCCTTTTTATTTTAGATGCTTGATATTTTAAATGGAATATGAAACATCTATGAATCACAGTGGCAGATTCTTCAGGATGATTAGGCATGGTATCTATTAAAAACCTATGTAAATTACAAAAGAAAAACTGTGCTAAATAACTCTAAACAAATAAATTTAGCATTTTTAATCTTTAAATATTTTTTATTTTAATTTCTTAAGTTTTTCTTTGTCTTGTTTTGATTTGATCAAAATGACACAGTGTATGAAAAGTAAGGGTGAAGTTAGAGATCTTTCAGTTTCATAGACAAACTTCTTGTTAAAGTTCTCTTATTCTTCTATTTGTTTTCTATCCTTTTACACAATTCTCAGCTTAGTCATTAGTTTACTCCATCACTCTACTTTAGAACTGTTCATGATGGTCAACCCATAAAATCAATTTTTAAAAATCTATTGGCAATTTTCCAACCATCATATTACTTGGCCTCTAAGCAGCATTCAGTTTGGTGATATATTTTGCCTTGGCTTCCTAGCCATTTCTCTTTTGAGCTTCTTCTCTTATTTTAGGCTACCTCTTCTGGGTCTTCTCTGGAGCCTCTCCTTCTCTAGTGATTGAAATTTTTTGACAGCACAGTCTAAAGTCTTCTTTTCATTTCTATACTATTTTTCTAGGTACCCACAGTAATCACACACATGTCAGTCAATACCGATAAGCAGAGACACAACAAACTTATATCTTCAAGTCGGATCTCATTTTTAACTCCATAAATCTGTATCCCTTGCCTCCTTGATAGTTTCTCTTGGGTGTCCCAAAGGCGTTGTGATTTCTAAATGGTCTATACGTCTCCTCTCAAACCTTGTCTTCTCATGTAATGGAATATCGATGCACCTAGTTACTCATGTCAGTTAATGGGGTAACTATAACATCCATCTCATTATTTTTTTCTATTAATTCATCAAAAATTCTCCAAAGAGGGCATATGGATGTTTAATAGACATAAAAAAATGTTCAACATCACTAATCATCAGAGAAATGCACATTAAAACCACGATGAGGTATCACCTCACACCTATCAGAATACCTATCATTAGTAAATCAACAAACAAGTGTGGGCAAAGATGTGGAGAAAGGGAACCCTCACGCACTGTTTGGTGTGAATGCAGACTGGTGCAGCCACTGTGAAAAAGAGTATGGAGTTTCCTCAAAGTTAAAAATGGGAGTAACTGCCTTATTACCCAGTGATTTCATTTCTGGGAATATATCCAAAGAAACTCAAAAGAATAATTTGAAAGGATATACAAACCCCTATGATCATTGCAGCATTATTTACAATAGCTAAGAGTTAAAGGCAGCACAAGTGCCCATTAGTAGAGGAGTGGATCAAAAAGCTGTGGTACATTTACATAATGAAATACTACTTGACCATAAAAAAGAAGGAAATCTTACCTTTAACAGCAGCATGGATGGGTTTGCAGAGTATTACACTAAGAAAGTAAGTCAGAGAAAGATAAATACCATATGATTTCACTTATATGTGAACAAATGAAATAAACAAAATAGAAAGAGTCTCATAGATACAGAGAACAGATTAACATCTATTAGAGGGGAGCGTGGTTGGAGAACTGGGTGAAAAAGGTGAAGAGAATAAACTAAAAAAAAAAGCATAGACACAGACAATAGTATGGTGATTATCAGAGGAAAAGAAGGGGGTGGGAGGAGGTAGAAGAGGGTAAAGGGGAATAACAGGTGACAGTAGGAGACTTGATTTTGGGTGGTGAACACAATACAATATATAGATGATATATTATAAAAGTGTACACCTGAAGCCTATATAATATTATTAACCAATGTCACCCTAATAAATTCAGTTAAAAAATCCTCTCCGTTATACCTGCTAAATGTTACCGAAGCTCACTTACTTCTGAACATCTTAGTCCAAGCTACAGTAGAGACCTGAATGTCTACAATAAAGAACTAAATGATCCACCCATATGCAGTCCTCTGGCTCCCCTGTAGTCCATTGTCTACATTCAGTCAGAATAATACTTTCATCACATTAAATGGATAATGGTATTCAAGTAAAACACTTAAAAGCCTCCTTTTTCTCTTAGAAACATTGAATTATCTTTACACACCATTCCTTGCAGCCACTGACTAGCCTTTCACGTTAATCTGTTTCCCTGAAATCTCAGGGCCTTTGCCTCCTCCTTCTCTAGTTTGAATTCCCTTTTAATAACTTCTACTTATTCTTCAGAACAGACTATATATAATTTAGTCTTTAAGTTTTTCTGTGTCTTGTTTTAATTTGGTCAGAATACCACAGTGTCTGAAAAGTAGGGATGAAGTTAGAGATCTTTCAGTTTCATAGACAAACTTCTTATGAGTTCTCTGTATTCTCTAGTCATTTGCTATCCTTTTATATAATTTTCAGCTTAGTCATTAGTTTAGTCCATTACTCTACTTTAAAACTGTTCATGATGTCCAACCAACCAAACCCATTTTTTGAATTGATTAGTTATTTTGAATCTATTGGCTATTTCAAATATATATCTATATCTGTATCTATATATAGATATATGCACACACACACATATACACACATAACTCTGTTGTTAAAGTTATAAATTTGTATTTTCTTTTTATCTTGAAGATTTTATTTATTTATTTTTAGAGAGAGGGGAAAACATGGAGAAAGAGGAGAGAAACATCAATGTGTGGCTGCATCTCACACACCCCCTACTGGGGAGCTGGCCTACAACCCAGGCATGTGCCCTGACTGGGAATCAAAACAGCAACCATTTGGTTTGCAGGCTGGCGCTCAATCCACTGAGCTACACCAGCCAGGGTGAAATTGTATTTTCTTGTAAAACTATTGATGAATTCTTCCATCCCCCAATATTGCTTAATCTCCATAAGGACAGGGACCATGCTGATTTTATTCATTTCTATCACTTAGCAAAGTGCTTGGGTACTTCTTAGTATCTAAGAGATGTTTGTTTAAGAAATAATAAAATACCATCAAATCATCTATCCCTACTTTACTTATATTTTCATATATATTATCTTTTTTAACTAAGACATTTAGCAATTAAATCATTTTCCCTGGAGAACATCCTTGTTAAAGTAAAAAGACGTACACATTTCATATGCTCATACACACATGCAGCAATAATCTAACTATCAGCATAGAATACAGAGAATATTCTCCTTTACTGTTTGTGTGAAATGAAAATTCTTAGAGTAGTATGAGATAATTAAGTTGTGTTTTGTAGGTGAATGGTCCATGTGAAGCAGTGTATCATTGACTTGCTGATTTGATACATATTTTCACCTTAGACGATACGATGTGGCTGTCCCCTGCCACGGGGAGAGAAGAGCGGGAAGAACAGTGTATTCTTGGGCTGTGTAACTTTTACTCAGGTTCTAAAATCAAACCTCAGCCGAAAAGATGAAATTCTTTGCTTAAGGGCATACATATCAACTTTACTAATATTTAGAGTCTTACAAACCATATATTGTTTTAAAAATTAAAGAAGACAAGAATAAATTTTTCCATTTTTCACTTGCCAACTATGGGTGTTAAAAATGCACACAGCGCTTGGTCAGTAACCACATCATCAGCAAAGGGAGGATATACATTAATCCCCCCTAAAAAAAATCAGAAGGACAGGGATAGGTCTTTCAATTAAATGTCACTTTCTGTTAAACTGTGGTGAGTGTCCTTATTTTTATCATTTCACCTTGGCCTACGGATACGACCATCAGGAGGCTGGCTCCAGTCCATAATTTGACATTTGGGAATCACTCATATAATGTTAAGCGAGAAAGATTCTTAACTCACAGTAAAATATTTCCTTTTCCCATTCTTAGTAATAATTCTAGGAAATGTTTTTTACATTTTTCAGGAATCGGTTGAAAATAACTTCAGTTATATCGATTGGATAAGTGTTTAAAACCGAGAAGAAAACTTGAAGTTGGCCTATGTATTGTCAATAGGAAACACAGGTAAAGCCTTCCATTAATGGGAGAATCAGAACGGTAAATGGTGAACATAGCTAATGCATGCTCTTAAGCAAACTTTCACCATTAACACTGTTAAAAAAGCAAATAAAATTTAATTGCCTTGTGATTCAGTAGGGGCCTTTTAAAGCCTTTGAACTTATCAGTATGCCCCAAGACACTGGTTTGTTTTTAAGAACATAGCGTGCTGCTTAACAAATATATACGATTACCACAGATAAGGAATGCCCACAATCAGGAGAATAAGAACAGAGCTAAATTAATTCTCTACTGGGTGGGAAAATTTAACAATGTCATTCCCCAGGTTTGACAGTAATTTTATTTAAAGATTCTTATAAATAACCTGAAAGTGGGAGTACACAGTAAATTATCCAAGCTGTTCGAAGCAAAGGAACGCTGAGTCAGTGGGAGTAAAGTGCAGCGACGGCTCGCGAGGCTGGGCGGCGTAAGACAAATGGCAGTTGGGCTCCCGTGTGGGAAAGTGTGAAGTAAATCATTCAAGAACAATTCTAGATGTGGAATAATAGATTATGATAAATCATTTATGATCCAGGAAAATGATCTAAGAATTGCAATATGCTATTTCATTCAAAAAGTCTTTGCCAAAACTTTACTCCCTTTGGACTGGTTAAGCCCTGGAATTTCCTTAAGAGGTAACACATTTACATTCTTTCCTTACTATAAACTCACTATTCAAGTTAATATGCACCCTTTTTTCCCCTTTAGTTTTTTGTTTTTGCTTGATGGACATTCCATTCTCCTTCTTTGGTAACATACTCCATTTTGCTCTTGGCCCAAGTGTTTCCAGATTAATTTGATGCTCCTTGTAGCTCCAAAGAGGCAAGGTTAGCCTGTGACAGTCCACAAATCCTATACCCTGCCCATGGTTATCAGCTCAGGAAAGAGCAAATGACCCACTCTCAGTAAAGAAGTTGTGAGATATTTGGTGGAGGTTTTTAGAGAAGAAAATTATTCTATCTTTTCTAGGTTTTGGTGACATGAAAATATGGGTTCTGGACAGCAGTCATTGTTGAGAGAAGCCTGAAGTGATGACAGCCTTCAAATGTACCCTGGAAGTAGAATTGACACAGAGGAACTAACTGAGATGTGGCATTTGGGGACTCTAAATTAATTTGTACACGAAAGTAGCCCTATATATCATATGAGATTAAAAATATTCTTTTCTATATTAGTATGACTTGGATTTCTGTCACTTGCAATGGAAATAAATGCTGACCATATACTGGTGTACACTCAAGAGTTATTTGAAATACAAGCCTTCCTTCTGATACCCAGCAATTTTCCAACTAAATGGTTACCTTCATCTGTGTATTCCTTGTAATGTCATAAATTATGTATTCAAAAGTGAGCTCACGGTTTTGTCCCCCGAAGCGTGTCATTTTTCTTATATTCTGTATTTTAGTAACATTAACATAATCTTATGCCTAATCACCAAAACCATAGGAGTCACTTTAGCTTCCTCCTCACTTAATCTAACACTTACTAAATTGTTAAATTAGAAGACGACTTTCATAACTGCAACTTATACACATTTTATCTTTTCCCATTGTCACTATTTAAGTTCAACTATTATTATTCTTTACCTCTCCCAACTGACCTTTCTTTCCATAATGCAGACCACTCCTCCTCATACTAATTATTATTGTCATTTTGACAAAATAAAAAATATATATATTATCACTTTCTTACTTGAAACATTTTGATGACTTTCTGGGATTTTTTTAAATGCATTTTAATTGCATTGCTTAACACC
Source organism: Mormoops blainvillei (assembly GCA_004026545.1). Taxonomy (NCBI): domain Eukaryota; kingdom Metazoa; phylum Chordata; class Mammalia; order Chiroptera; family Mormoopidae; genus Mormoops; species Mormoops blainvillei. Next base: position 225,405 of record PVJD01000339.1, read on the forward strand.
TTGGGAACTTTATCCCCAACCCCTCCCTAATTCTGTCCAAGTCTTGTGCCATATAACCATACACCTTACCTATTCCCTGGGCAGCTAAACTGCTTTGAGTTTCTCAGATGAATTAACCTTTTCTTGCACAATGTACCTTCCCATTCAGAAATTTTGTTTTGAATGTCTCCCAAAATCCCCACATCTGGCAAATACCTCTTCATCAAGCAGAACACAACGTTACTGAATCTTTCATGTGCACTCCTTCTTTGGATCTCTGATGCTGGTGGATGCTCCTCTTTGCGAGCTCAATAAAATTTTGTAAAACTACTCTGTATTTCTAGGACACTGTAATGTTTCAATTTCTTGTATAATTTTAGCAATACGTGGAGTGTATTTAACTCATTTTTAGAGTATCCTACAAAAGATTGGTGCTCACAGGCGTTAGATAAGTCCATGAGACCTGGATGAATGGCTGGGTCTTGTTTTTTTCCTAGCTCCCTTATCACTATTAAACTAGACATATTAACTAAGCATTTTATTTTCATATACAAGATACAATGGGGAAAAAAGAGCCTGAATTCTGGGTCTAGAATTCTTGCTTTTTTTCCCTGCTCTATGTCGTCTTTAGAAAATAAGGGTCATGAAGACAAATAAAGCCCTGTTGAAAACATTAAGTATGCTAGAATCGGGAAGAAAATATTATACTAAATATTAGTTAACTTTGTATTTGGCACAGATGAGGAAACATTTATTAAGAAGCAAATGTACTTACTAATTTATATGTAATATTAAAGCAGTTTCAATGTTTTGAAATATTTGATTAATGTTCTACTTCTCCCTTCATATTCTCCATTTATTATCTATCTATCTAGCTAGCTATCTAGCTATCTATCTGGCTATCTATCATCTATCTTTGAAATTTCAAACCAAACAATGTTGGGAGGTATATTAAAAAGTCTAAGATTTACTATTAATATAGAATACTCACTTCTGTTAAAAATACATCTGTCCCGTATTACTCTTCATAGACATTTCTCAAAACTACCACTGAAAGATTTCAGGTGCAGATGAACTTTTCAATTTAATGTGGAAATTCCAAAAATACTCAATAAAGATTTAATCAATTTTAAATTTAATCAATTTAAGTGAAGGCTTCTTGTTTAATTGCTGTTATAAGGTAGGATCAAACTGCAGTTTGTCACTTACCTTTAGAATGGCTTGCAGAGAGCTGCTGTAACTGTTTAACATTTGCAGTTTATTCTAGTGATATTTTAGAACCTCTAAAGCACTGGCCTTCAAATACTTTAGTCATATGACCTGTATAAGGATTTGAAAACTAAGTGATACACACACACCATACACACATACTTTCAAGGGGCAGTTTTATTTTATTCAATTCAGGAAAAATGTCCGCTGGTAAAGTCAATCCTCATTGTCAAATCATTCCTTCTAATTAGACAGGGTTCTCTCAGAAAAAGTAAAATTATTTTAAGTGAAAATCAACACATAGCATGTCATTGTCACAACCTTCTCTCTCTGAATTCTAATTCTTCCATAGATAGATAGATAAATGCACCCTTAGCATATATATGTGTAAACGTGTATAGATACACATATACACATGTACATATATCAAGGAAGTGTTAGCAGCTGCCCTCCAATGACGCCTCCAAAGCAGTACGAGGCAAAGACATCACTTAGAAAAGTCCTCTGCCCTTTTTGCCAGGTACCCAGCCTGTCTCTCCTTTTCTTATGAAATGCTTTTTATTTTTTTTCCTCTTGCCATTCTGGCATAAGGCATGGTGACTTCCACGCTACACCCATCCCAACTAATCTAGGTCTCTGAGCCAGCTCTTGCACTCGCTTAAGAGCTGAAGCAAGTTGCACGTCTAATTGGGAGTGACGTCTTATCAGTCTTCAGGTTTTTCCAATCAGCGATCGAATCCACCCAGATTGCCTCTCTTCCATTGGCCTGTGCGCGGAAGGTGGAGGAGGAAGGATAAACTGAGGTAGAACAAGAGCGTGCTAGGCCCTAGCAAACAGCTGCAAAATATCTGGCTAGCAGTTTGTTGGAGCCCAGCCAGCGGCAGATTTGAAGAAGCCTCGTTTGGTTTCGGACACAGTGACAGAGCTAATGGGTTCAAACACTGGGCGAAAGCTTTTGTTAGGGGCCTGCCAAGAAATATGCCCACGAGATTCCCAAAGGTGTTTAAGTGGAGCCGCAGTGCCTGGTTCTACAGTACTGGGTGCCGCGACTGTTGCCATGTCCGCACCAGGGGATCACACTAGGGTCATCGTGCTAAACCTGTTGATGGCAGTTTTGCTGACTGTGGAGATCTCATCCAAGCTCAATGTCATCTGTCAACATTCAGTATGAAGTCATTGGCAATTACTATTCACTGGAGAGAATGGCAAGTAATACCTGTGTTCTTTTTGCCATCTCTGTTCTTATGTTTATAATCAGTTTAATGCTGGTATATAGAGAAATTTCTTGTCAAATGGATTATTCCATTCTGTTACTGGCTTTTTGACTACTTCCTCAGCTGTGTAATTGCTCAGTTCTCGCATTTGCCAAAAATAAAGTAATATCTGGATCAATGACCTGATTTTCACTCTAAAGAAGACCTCCTGGCTCTGGACTCCAGCTGCCTCCAGTTCATTGTTCTTGTGTTCTTTGATTTATTCATCACTTTTAAGGGTTATCTAATCAACTGTGTTTGGAACGGTGATAAATACATCTACAACAGAAACACACCAGAGATTGCTGTGCACCCTGCTTTGAAGCACCTTCATGGCATGTTTTGCCAACCTATGAAATGGCAGTGAATATGACTGAAAAAGAATCACCACTTCTTTACATACCCGTCTGAAGACATTACCTCTGTCAATAAATCCATACCAGCTTTTTGTCTTGTTTATTTCACAATACAGGGTTCTTCAAACTTGTTTGATATAAAGTACATTTTCCATTGTGTAAACATTCATTTTCAAACACTAACAAGCTTTTGGGACATCTATTAAAAGTCAGAGTTTGTTTTTTTTTCTTATTACATTTTAATAGTTTTTGAAGACAATCTAGGTTAAGCAAGACCAAAGTGCCGTTGTTTGCCTTTGTCGGAGGGCGGGAAGGGGTGTTTTCTACACATCTCCTTTTTTAACTTTGCACTTTCTGCATATAATAGTTTGCATTCTGAGTATTCACTGTTCTGAATACTTTCAAGAGTAATGAATAAAGTATTCAGGATGAGTAAGTTAAGTGTAAGATCTGAAGTTTTCAGCTATGAAAACAGAAAAAATATATAACATTTTAACTTGACTGTAGAAGAATATGGCTGCATATTTCTAACTTATATGTGTTTCTATCTTGTGATAAGATGCTTTATTAAATGTCTTAAAATTAAAAAAATAAAGTATTGACAAGAAGTACTGATAGAAACAGTCTTATTTTGTTTTAGATAGAAGCAGGAAGTATATAACTAGGATGTAAAAAGTCTCTGTATCTTTCAATACTATGGACACTTTCTTTGCAATCAAAGAAATCCAATTGCCTCTTTGTTTGGTGCCAGATTTTTATAGCTCTTGTCAGTAGAATGATGGTAGTTAAGTGAAAGTTGCATCTTTCTTCTGTAAAACAGGTGAGGGACAATTGTGAAAGAGGAAATGACAACAGAAAATCTGTGCCAGGAGGCAGTTCTCAGGCAAGGCGGTTTTAGAAAATAGTACACATAGGCCTAGAAATTACATCCCTTAAATCTGTCCATGCCTTTGGAACCCCAGAGCCTCCTTGCTGCACAACAAGGAAAGGCATTCGATGGTGTGAAGACTGCCACCTTGTAGAAGGACCCAGAGAGGTCTCCCCATTCATTTTCTGAAGAATGGAAATAAAAGAGAATATGTGAACAGAAAGTTATGAGTGAAGTACCAGAAAAATAAGATGTGTTGAGAACTATAATATTTTATTTGAGGAAATAAGAACTGAAAAGGCAAGACACGTTGCTGAGCCAAGAGGAAGATTACCTTCCATCTCAATCTTGCATCAATGTTAGTAGACACAAGATTGCCTACATTTCTAAAAACCAAACACTACCTTTAAAGTAACCTCATTATGGAGTGGAATGTGTCTGAAGTAAAGGAAGATTATATGCTGATTAGGAAATACTTTAAGTTTACCTATCCATTTTTAATTCTTCATTGGTGCCCTTCAGCCATTTTACCATCAATTAAAAAAAAAGACTTTCTTGAGTTTTGGATTTTTCAAAAGCTGAAATTCTAATGCAAATAAGAGTATCGAAAGGCAAATTTCCAATTTTCTATGATGCTACAGAAACAGTAAATAAATCTCTTTAGCTATCTTTGAGCCGAGACATGAGAAGTGTCAGAAGAGAAAAACAAAAATATCAAGGGAACTTTGAAATGCTCCCTAAGAAATGGCTTTCTACCATGCGATTGAACCTTTGTCTGAGCTTCATGGAAGGAGAAAAATGAAATCGCTAGATAAGGTTGGGATTCTAGATTGGAGAATTACTTGAGCATCTTTTCATGGGCCTGCATAAGCATCAGGTTCTAGAGTTCCCTATGCATGTATTGCCACAGCAATAAAGCTACACATAAATGGCTACAGTGTTTAGATATGAGATCATCCTACTGAGCTCACCACAGAGCAAAAGTAATATAGGATAACTTCCAAATGTTCCCTGTGGCATACACACAGACAAAGAGTGACATAAGGGTCAGGATATCAAACAGGCGCGACGAGGTGTGCAGACATTATCTGGGTCCAGATTGCAAAAAGTGTCTTCCAAATGGTATAACTTGCTGAAAGGGAATAAGGGAAATGAAGAAGCTTCAGAAGATTCAAAAATGGGTCAATAGTGACTAAGAACCCAGCCACTTTACACAGGTTTTGGTGAGCATCAGAAACATACATACAACACTGGCAACAAAAGAACACCTTAACCCTTAATGTGTCCAGAAACTAATGAATTAATTGAGTTTACCAACAATTAACTAATTGTGTTTTACCATAAGGCTAAAAAGAAACAGTGGCAGAAATTAATTAGACCTATAATATATCTTCATAAAAACTGGTGCACAAAATTAACATAATAGCTACCATTAATTGAGTGCTTACCCTCCAGGTTAGGTGTTCAGTGTTTGACTCTATTATTTACTTTCAAACAACTCCACAACTTATAAATTGTTACTATAACACTCCTATTTTTAAGATAAAGGTTAAGTGATCTGTCCAAGGTTACTATGCCAATAGGGAGTAAAATCAGGAATTTAACCCAACAATTCTACTTCTAAAAACCATGCCATATATTCATGAACATAGGTAATGAGAGGGTGCTGGTAAGTAAGTATATAAATTGAACCTAAGTTGAAGGTTTCGTGTCCACCTTCCATGTCAATGGAACTAACTCCCCAGTTTTAGGGATTCTCAGCCTTAACACTATCAAAGTGTTCAGTCAAATAATTTTTGTTGTTGTTGTTGTGATGGACTCTTTAGTGCATTGTAGGATGTTTAGCAGCATCCCTGTCTTCTACTCACTAGATGACAGTAGTTTCCACTCCCAGTTATGACAACCAAAAATATCTACAGACATTGTCAAAAGAACCCTCGGGGTGGGGGCTGCAAAATGGCCTCTAGCTGAGACCCATTGATTTCAAATTAAAGAGGCTATTTTTTTTATCAACTCTCCTGATTCTAATTTTGAGATTCCTGTGACCTTAGAATTTGTGTTGAAAACAAGCAAGTAGAAGAGTTGAACACATTTCCCCAATTCATGAAGAGAAATTGCATCATAAGATGTTTTCAAATATTAGTATTCAACCAGTTCTTAATTGAATTGTTCAGATGGAAATTCTCAGACAGGTCAACTACCTATCTATGCATAATCTCTTATTTCTAAAATAAAGATCATAATATCCAATTTATATAATAAGATTATGAGAATAAAATTAAAAAATAAACATAAAACTTATTAAATTGCAAAACTACAAAAAAAAACCCATATTTACCTTAACCATAATCACAAGGAAGAAAAAAATCAAAGACCAATAAAAATATCAGAGAGGTGTTTGATTCATGTCTTTGCTCATTTTTAATTCCTTTGTTTCCACCACGTTGATATCTTTCCCTAGATTGTTTTGATTCTGCATTTACATGGGAATATATATGATGAGGAGAGGCACTGATAATTTCGAACAGGGTAGAATGTTGAAAGAAAGATATAAAAAACAATACTAAAAGTATTGAATTGTCCTTCAGTGTGAATAAAACATGCTGTGTATTTTATGGACTAATACAAGAAAGAATGCCCAGAGTAGGAACTGAAATCATTAAGGGACTATACACCATTTCATTAAGCCAAGCGTGTTACAGTGTGATAGAATACAATGGAGGTCATAACAAACATCCTGGCTTCAAGGTGATGTCAATGATTCCAGTCTAATAATGACTAGGGACCTAAAATTACGAAAGTCATCTATCTTTGAATATCAAAGCTAAGCTTGTCAGATAATTATATAACATCAATTCCATTAGTTATATATGTATATGTATATACACACATGTGCATATATATATATAAAACGTCATGGTATTATATACTTAATACAATTGTTTTTAAATAGTTATAGAATACCAAAATAAAATTAATATGAGGAGACATACATTGATGTTAGGAATAAGTTTAAGGCCAAGGGAAGAGAGATTAATTTGTTGTAGAAATCTTTACTTCCAGAATTGACATTCACTTAAATAAAAAGAAAGTTCTAGAAAGCTCCAGGTGGATTAAATGAGTAAGGCACAATATACAGTGTTTAGAGGATGAAATATAGTATATGTATACACATTGTACCTTTTACCAAGACTATATTTTCTGCTATTAATCCTAAATTATTATTCAACTAACTTGTATATGTAACATATTAGCTATAAAGGTAATATTTTACTTGTATAGACAGATCATTTGTCAACCTTTTCTCTAAATTCTTTAAATAGCTTCATATAATTGTAATCAGTTCTTATACAACTACAACAAAGACTATTTTTTATCAACTGAGAATACACACAAAATATTGCAACTTAAATGTTAATATAAATAATTGATTTATACTAATAACTTGTAAGTTTGGTTATAGGATTAGAATGAAAATTATGAACATTGGCTTTGACAGTGATCTGTTTAGAATAACTGAGGGTATAATAGTTTTGATAAGAGCATCACTTTTAATTAAGATGAACTTTCCATGATACCAGCTTTTTACATTTTCAGTTGGTTAAATATGATCATTTTATCAATTTTTGATCAAGCAAGATGTTTAGGATAGTTAAAGAACTCAGAACTATCATGATACTTTTAAATATGAAAAGTGGAGCTTATTAAATATCCCCTTCTGAGCATAAAAGCATGAGAAATTTTAAATATGGCTTGCCTTTCACAATAGCTTCTTATTATACAGAGATTCAACCTTCTAATGGACTCCGTTTGTTGACTCATGCAAGAAAACAAGGTAATTGTATTAACTAAACCCCACTGACTTCTTAAGCCATAATTTTAGAGCTATTACACCAAATATTTGAAAAGGAATATATTAAAAAAATAACCAAGCTGCTTTGAGGAAATTGGGACATAACCTTTTCATATTAAAAAATGAAAATTCATTGAATTGGAAAAAAAGTATACTTTAATAGGGACATTTAACTCACTAGATAAATGTAAAACATTAACACTGCTCTTGTAAAGTTATCACAGTGATTAAAAAGAACATAAAAAGTACACTTCTAAAATTAATTGAATCATGTTTGATGGAAAACATAAGGCCAGAAAATCTATTTTAGACTTTGTTTCCTATGATCATTTAATATGATCTCAGTTCCTTTTAAAATATTTTCTTCCCTGAATATAGCAATAAAATAAATAACCATATATTTACTAAGCATTTCTAATGTATTATTTTCCTTTTAATTTCCTCTGACAGGAGCAGAGGAGAAACTATGAAGAGACTATTAAGGAATTATAAAAAATTAACATTATTCTGTAAGTATAGCTACTCTGTATGTATAGCAAGATTATTATCAAGCTATTACTCAGATTTAAATTCTTATAATTGAGGTCAGTTATTGTATAAATATCATATTTTATTAATTTTTAAGTTAAAGAAATATAGCACAATATTGTAATATATTACATGTATATTACATATGACATACGTAATATATAGAATACATGTGCATGCATATTACATATGTAATATATAAGAATATATTGTAAAATATATTCTATTTTAGAGCCTATGACATGTCATACAAATTTTATATAAATTATATACAAACTATATTTCCAAACTATGAAATGAACAAAATTTATATCTTACAGTATGGTGGTAAATATTGTTATAGCACTGAATAAAAACGTTAAAAATAATCTTGACATAGATTACATAATACAGAAATAAACAGTATTAACATGAGTAGTGGTGTGAATTTAAAACAGCATTTAAAAATGCTTATTTTATAGGTAGAGTAGAAATAAAATATACATTGAAATATAAAAGCTACTTTTTCAGCCTTTATAATGATAACTAGAAAAATATAAATAACGAAATCTTTCAAAAAATAAAAACTGTTATTAGCATAGCCAAGAGCAAAGACATGTCAAACTGTGACCTCCTTAAACAGAAAATTCTTCATTTTGGGAAACGTGGAACACTTTATAAAAGCAGATCTTATTTATAGCAAAGACATAATCTTAAAACCCTGAAAAGCATAAAATACATAGACCCTGTTATGTGGACATGATGCAATAGAACTAGGAGTTAACAACAAAAGCAAACCAAGTTATCCTGCCAGTTAGAAGTTAAGGAATAGCCTCACTCCTTAGCTTATTTGAGATAGAGCAACTGTAACTGCATGTACAGGCTGTGTAGAGAGCAAGAAGTTAAAACAGATCAGTGTTAAAAGTTCATGATCACCAGATTCAGGTTGAAGTGACGTGAAGCTGAAATTACTTGTCTTTTTTAAGCTAAAGGTACTATACCTATAAAAGGGCAATAAAACCAGGACCAAACTGAGGATGTTGAAAAAATTAGATATAATTCATCAGTTTAAGCTACCAGTAGTCCTATGGCCAAGGATTTACAATGCTGAACTCATATTTTGTTTTATCTTCTTTTTCTCTTCTTTTTTCTACCATATTTGCATGGTATGGAATAAAGCCAAATATGGCCAAATGTGGAAATAATCATTGCCTTATTATTTATTTTTCTGTTATCTAACAAGAAAAACTAAAAATCTTCATTGAATTTGGGAGCTTAGGAAAAACATATCCATCTTTGAGGAAGAAATTAGCAATAAACAAAGCAAAGGAACAAATAAATAAACCTACTGGATGAGAACACATTATATTAAAGATTATTATCTCCAAAAATTAGTCTCTAAATTTATTTTAATAGCAATTACAATTCAAACAGAATTATATTTGGAATTCAACAGTATTAGTATGTTAAAAAAAGATGCGACTTCTTTGAAATAGCAAAAGCAATAACAATAGGAACTCTACTATGCTCTGCACTATCTAAAGGCCAGTACTGTTCTATTTTACATGCATTATCTCATTTAATCTTCAGTACAAAACTGCTTGGAAAGGGATAGCATTATTGCCATTTACAGAAAAGCAATTGAGACCAGAAACATTTGAGTATTATTTCAAATGTAACAGCTAGTATAGCTAGTATAAAATTAACCAAGCTGGCAGATCCCAAAGACTGTGTTTTTTAAAGTTATACTGTACATCTAAATATAGAAAGTGATGTGTACCTTATCAAATAGTCAATAATTCTGCTGTACAGTAATTAAAGTGTCATGGCACTAGCAAAGGAGAGAGGGGTGGAATTGAATATATTTCAGATAGGCTCAAGTTTATATAAACAATTATGTGTGAGAGATAACATTACATGGGAGTGTGGGGTACAATGGGGACAAAATCAGAAATAATTTTCTCTTCTAAGGAATTAAATATTTGTCGTGAAAATAATTTTATTTGGGACATTGATGCTCAGAATGTTAATGCCAAATAAACTAAAACTCAGCCACTCCTGTCTTTAAATTTGCAAATCTGTACTAATTCAGTGGTGATGAATTAATTAATATTGAATTTATTTTTACAAAGGGTGTGAAAATACATTTTATTTTTAATGAATATGGTGTCCTATGTCACATGAAATTTTCAAAACACCAAACTATGCTCAGGAATAATTTTGCTTTAGATAAGTATAGTTTCAAATGTCACAGGAATAGATTTAGATTTTCTTCTGTAGTCACACAAATTTTATTTTGTAGGAACGAGTGTAATATTTTAGTGGAACAGTCTTGTTTAGCCATTTCGTATATAAATTATGGGGTGCTCTCCTCAATAAAAAGTTCTCATTATTGTACAATTGTACATGTTGTAATTGCTTATGTCGTTTATTCTTATGAAAACCTTTTTCACAATTAACTAAAATAGCAGAAATTGTTTACTAAGAAACCTGCTTCTGTTAATATATTTGTATACTTTAATAAACTTGGGGAAAGTCTGTTTATGTCTAAACATCCCTATTTTGCCATGAACGAAGATGATCTGGTATAACTTAAACAAAATTCTTAACATTGAAAATAAAAACCTTTATTAACACCCAGAAGAATAAATACTCAGGAAAGCAGTGGCTAAGGTTTTATTATTATTATTATTATTATTATTATTATTATTATTATTATTATTATTTTAAACTTATCTCTGTTGCCTAGAATAGTAATCTCTTATGTACATGTTCAAAAATACTTGTTGAACAAATGAATGATATATAGTTAACATGTATTGGGCACTTACTATTTTCTAAATACTGTGCTAAGTACTTTAAGTAGTTTACCTCATTTAATGCTCACAATCACCTATTTACTATTCCACATCTACAAATGAGGGTTTACTCATAAGCTTTTATAGTAGTTATTTTATTATGGTCAAGTCAATGAATCTCTTTCTCTCTTTGAGCTTCTTTCTTCATCTTTAAAATGGAGAAAATAAGCTTATCTGGGCTGAGTTGTGAAAAATAATGACAAAAAGCAAATATTTATCATAGTGCTAGCCACATAGTTGACAATATATAATCACTACATACATTATAATGAGCCTTTGAAGCACATTTTCTTTCACATCTTATGACAGTCAACTAAATAGAAGTTGGACATAGTTTTCCTTGCTTGAATAAGTCTAAACTTATTTCAGATCTCTTAGCTAGAACCTGTGACTGTTCATTGTTTTAGTCAATAAACCATTTAAGTTCCATTGGTGTAGGGATATGAGTCCTGACTATTGTCTAAAAGTTGTCATTTACATAAAAACAAGAAAGCATTATTAAGAAAACTTCAGACTAGTAGTCATTGGTTGGTAAAAACCAAAGGCAAGAAAATCAGCAAATGAAGTAGAGACAATAATGAGTGTTATTTTCAGAACATCTGCACTACCAATGTTCTAAATATTCTAGAGAGCAGTAATATCAAAGGACAAGATCACAGAGGACTCTGGGTTAAAATCTACTACAGAAGAGAAGGTGTTAAATATGAAGGGGTTTTCACATATATTTTCATTCTATCAATGTACATAACATTGTCTAAATAATCTGGAGCATTATTTTGATAAGCAAAATATATAAGATTCTAACTGAAAAAAACGCATCATATATTTTCATTTTCTTTCTAAGAAGTATATGTAAAATAATGGTGAGTCTTAACAATTGATGACATTTCAGATTTCCTAAAACTTGGTAGTTCATGCGTTTGGATGACACAAGAAGAAATTTTATATCTTACATCTCAAAGCTGTTCTTTCTTCCAGAAACAAAAACTGATGACTGATAGATATCAGCTACAATAATTGTATGATGATAACATTAACACCTTCCACAAGACTTTCCTCAAAGCTGCATGTATGTTAAGCTCTTCTTTCTGTTATCAATCTTGCCTGAAGACTTGAAAATGTTTGCATATGTGTGAAAGTTCTTTAAATCTCCCCACACCAAATATGCATTATTGATAGTGCAAATATTTGTTGATATTATGTTCCAGGCCCTGTAAGAAACTCTGAGAATTCAATGGTGAACAAAAAAAGACATTTCTCTTCCTCATGGCACTTGGTATTAAAAGCCCTGTGGAGGACACTGTATTTTGAGATGTATGTTAGGCGAATTTAGCCAAATCAAGGGGGTCAAAGAAGATATTTCCAAAGAAGTGATACTTCAGTGGAGATCTCACCGAGTCAAAAGGTGTAGAGAATCACCCTCTGTGTCTGTGTTAATAGTCTTACTCTACAAGACATTGTGAGGATTGAATTCTATGATGAAGCCTGTGCAGAATGTATCCAGCCATGTACTGTGGAAAATAGAGACATTTACTGAAGAAGATACAAGAAATATTGTGCATAGGACAATGACACCTCAGTCCCCTTCCTCACACAGTTCTACCAGTCACCATCAGCTACCCCATCATATTTTCCTGAATCTCGTCAATGGTCTGAAATCTTTTCCCTTTCAGAGGTGATTTTAGTTTTGGGAAAAACCAGAAGTGCCAGGGTGCCAAATCTGGGCTGTAAGAGGGCTGAATCACCTGGGTGATTTGATGTTTTGCCAAAAAACTCTGCACAAGATGTGATGCATGAGTGGGTATGTTGTCATAATGAAGCTGCCAATCACCAGTTGCCCATAGCTGTGGCCTTCTGAATCACCCAAATAGTTTCTGTGGAGGATGTTGTAGCTTAATGCAAAATTTGATGCAGATTCATTGTTCTACTTTCTCAGTCATTTTGAATGCAATGGCCACACAGTACACATGCAAAGTCAACAGTGTCTACCATGCCCTCTGACTAGTACAGTAAAATCATCATTGTTCACACATGCAAATTCCAGTGCACCCTCCTTGGCTGCCAGGTTATATCAATGTCTCGCAAATGGTTCTCATTATATTGATGGTGGTTGGACTTTTTCTGGCCAGACCTCGTTTAATCTATGTATAGTGCTTGGATTGGCTCTTGGAACATAGTAAGGGCTCTCTCAGTACATATTAGCTACTTGTATCCTTCCACTTCTCTCACCCTCCTCCTTCTTCTAATTATTATTATTAGCAGAAATAACAACATACTTGGACGTCTTCATGTCAGGAGAGATTGTGGCTAATAAAAGAGCCTCAAAGAAAGGCAGTGTGACTACAGTTTAAGAGAAAATGGGAAATTGTGTAAGATGGACTGCAGAAGTAGGTTGAAGTCAATCCAGCCAGGGCTTTGTATGATGTGCTGTTTTTCTTTTAATTCTGGGAAGGTTTCAAAAGGGAGAGTGAAAATGAACTGATTATATTTGAATTTATACAAGATGACCCCTGCTCCAATGAGTCACAGAGATCAGAAGGGGGTCACTGGATGCAGATCTGTCAGGTAGATATCTTGGTAGTTGTCTGGGAAAAAAAATTTTAAATGGTGCCATGGAAGATATAACACCAATATGGTGCTCAATTTACATTTTATTAGCTTTTCATATTTTGAAAATACAGATGGATGAGTAAATAAACCATATAGCTATTTTCATTAAAGTGGTTATTATAAATAAAGTCCTTAAAATCCCAGAAGTAACATATACTTGAACTAAATGTGTAAGTTTTACTGTATTTGTCATTGTCTGACACTCAATAAATGCTACTTAGTTATTAGCATTACAATTATTATTACATGAGCTAAATGATGTCCTGGGATGATGAAACATATAACATATGAAGCATTATGAGTTCCATGGAAGAAAAACATGTAATATAAATTTAAACATTTTTCAGAGCCACAGCTGTGTCTCATAATATTTTATATAAAATGTAATAGCTTTCCAAATATAGACATTTGATATGATATTGTTGGTCGATTCATTTATAAGTTAAATGTCTTCACCAGTATCATCTATAGCTATAGCAGTACCAGGCAACCACACATTAACAACAATAAAACCCTTACTTAGTTTGAATCCTAAGAAAAAAATAACAAAAAGTAGTAAGCAGGTGGAATAAAGGAAGCTTGAACAAAGAGATACATGGGCAAGAGCAGACTGATCAGATCTTAGTCATACCATAAGAATTCTGTTCAAAAAATTAAATTAAATGCCTGTGAAGTCCTTTCAAACAGGTGAATAAAAGCTAATTGGATACTTCTAAAATAGGGTTAGTATAACAAAATTTGGGGGTCCACAGTAAGATCATAATGAAGAATTAAATTTATTTCTTATTGATATATAACACCCAATCACTTGAACAACATTTACGTTGCAATTAGGTGCTCATGGATACACACTTCACATATCGTCCACCTTCCTCTCTTGGTCGCTCGCTCTCTCTCTCTTTCACAAACACACACGCACACATACATACATACAGATGATCAATGGTTTTGAAACTAGATCAGTGCCTCACTGCTTTATGCTTAGAAACATTGTCCAGGTATTCCAAGCACTGGGTTTTCTCTTGTTTTAGGTCTCAAGTGTCACAGATCATGTGGATACACACGGAGCAAGTCATATAGTCACAAAGTTTCCAGGAGACCATTTATTCGACAAAAGTAAACTTTGCATTTCCAGGAAAAAATAATAATTTCTGAAGTTAAAACCTATATATGTTTCCTTTTATCACATTATTTTTAATAAATAGCTATGTAGAAGGACAGGCTCCAGGCTGACATTTAATTATCTCAGGTTTGGGAGCAGACGCGAAGAGATATAACAAAAGGCATGTGATATTTTTACATAGAGAATTCTTTGTATTTATTATTTCACATCATACAATAATTATTTATTGCTATTGCAATTTGAAAGACATCAAGTTCAAAAGTAAAGTTTAAAGATGTAACAATTTTTTAATATTAATTTCAGCCAAACCTAATAGTCACTAGAGTGAAAACAGGAGTGTCTGTGGACTGATCATTGACAACTTCCTTCAATAAGTTACTTCAACCTCTAGATTTCTATTTGTTGCACATATCAGAAAAAATTAATCGGTTTCACTCACTTTATGTCATATCATTTACCTCAATTACCCTATGTAAAAGGGCTTTAAATATGTTAAAATGCAGAACATATGCACCTCCTCTCGCACCCTCCCTCTCTCACAAACACACACACTCACACACACACACAGACACACACACCGATGATCAGCAAAAATAGGTCAATTCCTAACTGATTTATGCCTAGAAACATTGTCCAGACATTTCAAGCACTGATTTTTTCTTGTTTTAGTTGTCAAGCACCTTCTTTAAGTAAACTGAGTGTGAGTAATACCATGGATGTTAGTGCCTCGGTGCCCGTGTTCAAGGGCTGTTTCGGTTGCTCATCACCGGTATGGCCTGGACAAGCTATTTAATCACCTTAGGCCACCGTTTTCTCCTCTCGAAAGTGGCTATAAAGGGCAGACTTACCTTACATGGTTTTTGTGCAAATCACATGAGTCAATACATGTAACATGCTTAGAAGAGTGCTTGATACCTATCTAGCAGATCAGCTTTCATCATTTTCTCTGCTTCTGTGAAACTCCTCAGATCCGTGGCTGCCATGACTCTTCTATCACTCAAGGATCAAATCTCTAGAGTATTTTAACTCTGTCTTCTTTCCCTTTTCCTGTCCTTTTATCCATGTCTTCTGTGTAATCTTCAAATGATTTCTGAATGTCTATGTGGAGGTGTAAGTGTAATACATTCAGCAGAATTTACTGCTTTCCTGAGCATCAATAAAGCACGTCTGGAAGTGACCTGAATATGCTCAGAATGTCAATGTATAATATTACACCCAAAACAAAATACCATTTGTCCCAGTTACAATAAATTTGGGCTCCCTGGATTTCAAAATTTATAAAAGTATTTTTATTAGTAAACCAGCTCTATTCTCCACTTCCTGGTTCTACCACTGCAAGCTGTATGACTCTGGTACTTAACCTCTCAGTATCCTTACCTGTAAACCAGCAAGGAATATAGTATGTATTCCATGGGTTCTTGTGAGAATGAATGAAATAAAATATGCAAAGTATTTAAAACAGTGTCTGACTCATGATAAGCACTCAGTAAAGATTAGTTATCAATATTATCAGTATTAGTATTAATTTCATTTTACCAAATGAGATATTGTTATTATGAAGCAAAAAGTAGGTGGCATGTTCTCAGTTCTTTAGGGATAGAGTTCGGGACTGATATGCAATGTAATGTAAGCACTTTCAAGACTGCAACATCATCCTGTGTTTTATAGGCAGCATAGATCAATACTAAATGTAACACTCAGCATACAGTAATCAACATATTCATTTATTTAAATGAATTAAATGTTATGTTTCCTCTATAGAAAGTTTTCACAACCTTGGCATTACTCTCTCTCTCTCTCTCTCTCTCTCTCTCACACACACACACACACACACATCCACGTATTCCTAGTGCCCAGGTCCAAATGCTGTCTTATGGGAGGTTGTCCTATGTATCATAGGCTGTTCAAGAGCATCCCTAGTCTCTCCCTGCTAGATGCCACTTGCACACCCCCTGCCACAATTGTAACAATGTCTTCAGACATTGCCCAACAGCTCCTGGTAGACAAAATTATCTCTGGTTGAGACCCACTGCTCTGTATTGATCTGCACTGATGACAGTGTTTGTTAGCTGATCATCCTCAATGACAATATACAACTTATATTGAAAATTAAGAGAATAAAAAGGTTATTTTCCTAACTTAATGGCATTAGTGATCTACAATAATTAGTCCCTTGAAGAGCTTAATTTGGTCTAGTTCCTATGTGAATTCACACCTTTTTTGCTTCATTAAGATTTAACATCATCCTTAACATTTCATCCATGAAACATTTCCTGTTTCATTTTATTGATGTAAGCAAGAGCAGAGTTTGGACTTTAACCACTTAGCTACAACAAGACAGCACTGTAAACATGGATATTGTAAAATCACAATGTCCTTGTTATATGAACTTTCCCCCCTCAAAATGCAGTTTTTCTACATTAAAAAATACTCTAGCAATCTCTGTAAGCCATATTTGGTAAAGTGTGCCCCCATCCTCTACATGCTGGCAAATGTAATGAAAATAATAACTGAGTTTGGGAATTCACACAGAAACAAAAATTTATGGAAACATATTTGGGAATGAAGTCAAACCTTCCTCAATGAATCAAAGAAGTAGTTGTCATTTGAGTCTACATTTTCCAAAGTATGAGTCGAAACTAGTACAAAATAAAGGTAAAGAGGATACGTAAACTTGTGATGCAAAAGAAATCTTTAAGCACTACGCCAGTGGCAGAAATCACAAGGAATGGGAATATTATTATTTATACAATATGCTTGAACAAATGTATGTGTGAATATTCCTGGGAGCAGATTCATATTTTTCAGCAAATTCTCTAATACTTTAATAACTACCATGATACTACCATGCTACACTGTATCACTGTATCTGCAACAGTCTGTTCTACTATAATACTTGTTTTGAAAATGCAACTTTGATTCAGGGCACTTGTTTCAAGGACTATTTTATATATATTTCATATATATGATGTAAGCAAATATATCTCTAAGTATATAGATATATTTTTATCTTCATAGGTATAAATATGTTATTATGTGCAATTTCATCTGCAAGAACACCAGGTGAATGCAGACAACCGCACCCACCAGAAATGAGAGAAAAAAATGTGCTTCAAAGATCTACCAACTACCTCAGTTCACTGTGTTATTCAACATGCCATCCCTATCTGGTATTTAATTTCAATAATCCGCTTTCTATCACATAATAATTAATAAACTGTAATCATTCTAAAGTCCATTTCCATAAGCAGACTTTAGGTATTTTTCAAGATTATATGCCTTATTTATTGTGCCATTTTTATAATTTCTTAGCCATTCAACACATATAAAACTGTGTCACAATTTTATTAGGTTCCTATGACTGTTTTCTTAATATGTCACTGACGAAATTTTTGAGTGTCAGACCCTGACTCCATTTTCCGCAAGCACTGTGGATTTCATTGCACAATTTTGCATATGGCAGTGTTTTTTAGGAACACATGTGTCAAGCAATAACAGACCTGACTGTAGTTTAATGATTTTGGTGTATATTTCCACTGTTGTTTGATTTAGCTGTTTTGGCAAAAGATTTTTGTAACTGATGTTGAGTGTAGATATTTTAGCATTGAATAGTAGAATTCAGCTCTTAAACATTTCCCTTTTTACGTAAGCAGAGGAGGTATTGTTTATTTAAATAGCAGATTAGTTGTGACAACCATAGGGGAAACAGTAGAAAGGTACAAATGAGAGAAAACAAATTATGAAAATGTTCCTGTTCCTTAATCATTTTATAATTAATTTCTTATCTACTCTCAAAGGGCTAGAAAGTAGGACGTGTGCCATATTACACAGAAGGTGGCATTAGCTCCTTTGTCACTGTCAGTAAGATTTTGCATAATAATCAGCTGCTGTGATGTGGATGGCTCAGCATGTTCTGACCTTCTGTTCTACATAGTGGTTCAACTACTGACACCCCTAGATGATTGGCAAGGCCTGAGCCTACCTGGCTTTGGTCAGAGACCAGCCCTTTGCAGCAATGACGAAATTATTACTTATAATCCAGGTAATACCTTCCCTAGCATCATCTTTAAATTATTATTTTGCTTTTAGCAACAGTAATCAGGTCCCTACTGGTAAATAGTTTACAATTTTGTATTTGTATCATTCTAATTGTGTTATGATGGAAATAAAAATATTTTTCAAGTAACTTTGTTCATCTCTATAGCATAGGTATTAAAATTACTGATCATGTGTTCTATTTGGAAAAGAACTGTAGGAAGAGTCCATACACATGGTTCTTACCCTCATCCTTTTTTAGGTACTTTTTCGCATGAAAGAAATGTAAATAAAATATCTTCTTACACACACACACACACACACACATATACTGCAAAGTAGATGTGATAAATGGGATACGTTATTACTAATTGCACTGACATTGTATTAAAAAATCAAAGGGCTTAAAATCAACGATATCACAGATGTGGAGGGAGTGCTTACATTTTCTTCTAATGCTGGGCTCTTCCTTCTTCTTCCTGCTTTTATTTCTTAAAGGGCAGAAAAAGTGCAGTACTTGCTAACCCTGTTGTTTACAGCTAAGAGTTATAATAGCAAACACTTAGAACATGGTCTATACTGTTCGAAGCACCTCCCATATATTTGGTCATATAGCCTCACTACAGTATTATCCTTGTTTTACAGGTGAAAGATCAGAAGCACAGAGTGGTTAAGTAACTTGCCAAAAAGAGATGACACTTGTTACCACTTCTTATGCTACCATTCTGAGTTATGTAAGTGTGGGATGATGCTGAGTTTCTTAAGATCACAATTGGGCACTTTGATTTTGGGGGGGCACTATATAAGAAAATGAAATGGGAGAGTTCTTGTCTGGATTTTAATCTCTCTTTTGAGTTATTGAATTTTGTAGAACTCCAGTGTTCTCAACTGTAATGCATGCTTCGTTGTTAATGTGAATCACGTTCTCCTGTAAGCCTCATTGTATTATTTTTAGAGAGTCAGATTAGACAGTTGTGACTGCATGATTTGAGATGGGAATATAATCAGGGTAAATTTTAACCTGGAGGATTTTGGGGCATAATTCTGGCTTTCTTGGAAGTTTCAGAAGACTATATAAAAACTTGTTAAGTATTTGAATAATAGCCCCACGCAGAAGACAGATTCTCCTGTGTAGTTTCTATTCCCTACCTTAGAACGGGAGAGCCTCATTTCTCTTATCTGTAGCTTTAATCACTGAATCCAATGGTTAGAGAGAAATGAAAACTGGAGAAAGAAGAAGAAGCAGTCACTTCCTTCCATCCCCATTTCCTCATTCATGAGAGAGTAACTTGGCCAAGATATGAAAGCAACCAAGGTGCCAGTTAATAGATGGATAAAGAAAAGGTGATATACACACACACACAAAGAAATGCTACTCAGCAATAAAAAAGAAAAAAAATCTTACCATTTGAAACCACATAGATATACCAAGAGTATATTAAGCTAAGTGAAATAAGTCAGACAAAGACAAATACCATATGATTTCATTTATATGTGGAATCTAAAATCACAAAAGCAAAATAAATGAATAAATAAAAAAAATAGACTCACAGATAAATAGACAAATGATGGCTTGCTCTCTGGGGCATGGGGTAGGGTGATGGGTAAAAAGGGTAAAGGGGACTAGAAGTACAAATACCCAATTTAAAAGAAAAAAGTCATGGATATGTAATTTAACAGCATAGGAAAACTAGCCATTATTACTACATAACTCCACACTATGGTGACAGATGGTAATTAGACTTACTGTGGTAATCACATCATAAGAAATATAAATGTTCAACTAATATGTTGTATACCTGGAAACAACATAATATTATATGTCAACTAAACTTTAATAAAAATAAATAAATAAAAATAACATGTGGGTTGTTCAATGTATTAATTAGAAACTCTGCATGCGAGTTATCTCATGTTTTAAAGACGTACAATAACACCAGAATTGTATCAACTTAAACTAGATAATGTAAAGGGAACAAACAGTTGTCATTCTTGTTTCTTGTTTGCTTTTTTAGAATTTTGGATCAGCTTTCTCTGTTTAGGATCCTGCCTCATGAAGCAAAGTGTTCTTGCATGTATAGAAACTAATAGTCCCAGGCTCATTTTACAGCCTCCCTTATTACTCAGTGTGCTTATTTGACCTAGATTGTGACAGTTCGGTGTACCCTCCACAGACCTTGAATCAGAAGGCAGTGAAAGAAAGCAGCAGGGACTACACAGGATTCATTTTGAAAAGAAGTAGCCCCTGGTGGCAGTTACATCTAATTCCCAGAAGGCGCAGTTCTATGGTCCACTGTGCTGTGTAGGTGGGGTCAGCATTGTCAACTACAGCTTCTGGTGCCTGGTGACTGTGATTATAGTGTAGCTTCCCTGGATCATTTCCTTTGGCATAAATTTGGACACTATTACTGGCTATGTCGCTTCAAATCCAGTTCTCCAGTTCTATTGTTAATGAATTCTGCCCTTACTTAAATCAACCAGTCTCTCTTGCTTTTGTCAATAAACCTTAACTGATACAGTATGTTGAATACGTAAGCAGTACCAGACCTATAGCAATAATAAATATAAGATCCAAGAAGTCATAAATTATGTTCAATTTATTCAGTGTTACATTTCTAGCACTTAGCTCAGGTTAGCAGATAGTGAGCACTAGATAAATATTTATGGGGTGAATGTTTCCCCTTATCTCAGAAATAATTGTCAAATGAAAATTTAGTCAAGAAAAAATTTAGTAATTAAAACATTAAAAGAATTATTTAAAAATTTTAATATATTTTTATAACACATGAAACTACTTGGTAACCTAATACATGCTTTAAAGAGACATTATTTAACAGTTTGGCAGTTATACAACATTCACCACCACCACCAGCTATTCATAGACACACACACACACACACACACACACACACACACACACACACACATTGCTCAGCATCAGGTACGAAGTTACAGGCACATAATAAAATTATTGTTGCATTTTATTAACCAGATATACTAAACTTAAACCAAATTTTTAACTTAAATAACACAGGAAGAGAGGGTTTCATATAATCTTTGATTTTGTTTTTATTAAATACTTTCTTATAATAAAGCTAAATGAAGAAAATAGTGTATTTATTCTTCATCTAAGTACCAATGATTAGCACTGTGACTGAAATGGACTTTTAGAAACTGGGAGAAAACACACCTTTCTATGCAAGCAGAAATCAAGTTTAATAGGAATCTCAGTTTACTATCTTTGTCTCCCTCCATCTCTAAATTTCAGAGGATTGAAACAATATTGAAGAAGTTGATTCCTCTTCTTCCAAAAGCAACATCTGGTCACGTACTAAACACTTGCTAGTTTTATCTCTCCAGTTCAATTTTCATGTAGACATTCTAGCTGAAGCACTTATCACCTTGTATCTAGACTATAATCCAACTTTTATTTCCAGCTTCAATAGATTGTTAGCCCTATCTATTATGCATATTTCTAAAGATTAAATCCTAACATACTACTTCCCCAACATTATTCCCTTGCTGAAAAGGCTTTCTGAATCTTTATTACCTACATTTTAATTTTTAAATGCACTTAGTATTCAAAGATCTCCATAATCTAAGTAAACATAACTTTCTAATTTATTCTCTGCAGATTCTACATGTAAACTTTTGCAATAATCAAAACAGTTCACGTACTGTTTCATAAAATTCCTTTAGAGAGGATCAAATCTACATTTGCAAGTCTTATTCTTCAATCCCAGTCTAACCCAGTCAGATTTTAAAGACTTATCTGAAGATAACTTTTTTCTGAAGTCATCTGCTTTACGAATTTCTTTAGCTTTTTAAATGTAGCTCATTATTGCATTGTTAGATAGCATCCAATCCCCTCTAACAAGTAATAACAACATTGCATTTTATATTTTTTTAATTTCCCACATCACCTAATTCTGCTCAATGCCCATAAGAGGCAATCAATAAATATTTGTTGATTGATTTTTACATGCAACCTGAGCATCAGTGCTATTTTTCCTGATGAGCTGGAAAATGAAACATGGAGGTTCAGTGGACTTGATTACAGATGAGAGTCGGAATACAAAATCAGTTGTGCTGCACTTTTATCTCATTTTGCACTTGGGGATAACACTTCTGTATACTTGCTCATTCTTTTATTGGTAATGCTAATTTTCTTACAGGAGTTAGAGAATGAGGCCGCCTGGACTATTTCTACTTGTAATTATTCATTTAAAAACTTTTGTCCTCTAAATCCTAGCTAGGTACCATTTTAAGCAGCCATAATACAGTAAAAGCAAGCTATTCTATTCACAGATCTTACTTTGAATGAAGTGTATATAAAACTAACACACTAAATAAATCAGGTAATTTTAGATGGTGATAATTACTTTATATACAATTCACAGAGCAGTGGATGAAAGGGGAGAGACCATCTAAGTCGGTTCAAAAGTTTGTGGATGCGATGGCTGAGCTGAGACGGGAGTGGTAGGGAGGGGCTGCCCGCGAGCTGAGTAAAGCTCTCCAGGCAAAGCGCTCTGTGAAACCGCAGAGACCTTCCACCTCCAACGCGTTTGGGGTGCTTAAAGGTCAAATTGCTGATGCTTCTGGTCAACTTCTATTTACAGGATACATAACAGGTAGGGCATGAGGGGGGAGGCAGGTGGGGAGTTGAAGAGATAGAGGGGGCCAGATATGTGGGTAATCCTTGCAAATCACTGGGAGGAGCTCAGGTTTTATTTTCAATGCAGTTGGAGCCACCAAAAAGTTTTAATCAGAGGGCAATCTGATTGACACTTGAAAAGTTACTTTCCCAGTTATGATGAGAATGGCTTACTAGAGATAAAAACACAAACAGAGACCATTTAGAAAGTTACTGCAGTGGTCCATGTAGTACAGAGTAGTTGTGACAGCAGTGAGCTTCTGGAGCTAGTGACGCATTCAGGGTGTATGTGAGCGGTAGACTTGGTGATGGATTGAATGTGGGAGTAAAGGAAAAAACTGAAATCAAGAAAAGCAAAGTTTCAATTACTTAGAACTAAGAGATATAAGAACATTCAGTGGGTTTGAGAATGAATGAGTCATGCACTTATTTTTATGATTTTTCTAATGAAAAATCATTAGAGTTTTCTGTAAGTGCAATGGGAAGTGCAAGATAGTACAGGCTGAAGTGCAATAGTAAAGATAGTGTAAAATCACTTTAAAATCTTTTCGTGTGTGTGCTATATCAAGGGGAGCAGGGAGAAACCCTGACTGTGACCACTGGATTTACTGAGTGAGGTTGGCAGCAGATCTCTCGGTTATTTCCGCAGGGCAAGAGACCCTACAGCATGTGTTATCTAGGATGGACAAGTATTCTGATTTGTTTGGGCTGGACGGGCTTCCCAGGATGTGGGGCTTTCAGTTCTAAAACCGTATTGGTCATCTTTCCTTAGTCATCTTGAAGAAGTTGTTTGCAAATGGGTAGAGGCTAGGGCAGATGATAAAAGGTGGGGTTCTGAGGCATTTCCAAGAGGCATTTGAAATGGCAAGAGTATAATTAGGCAGGCTTAATAGACTGTTCAAAGGGAGTGTCAGCCTAAAGGGGATAATGATTAAGAGCCAGGAGTGTGGTCTCTGGGGCCCCTTAGGCTTGAGTTTAAATCCCAGTGTCTTTGTTTACCAGCTATGTGGCCTTGAGCAAGTGACTAAACCAATTGTCCTTGTCTGTAAAATGGAAATAATACCTGTTTATTCTGAGGTATAATTAAAATAATAAATATAAAGCATTTAGAAGAGTTGCATGATTCAGAGCAAGCACCCCAAACCATATTAGCAGCTAGTATTATTAATATTGTTACTAAAAAACAATTACATAAAGGGATCAGGTAGTAATTCTCAGGCAGAAATAAGTAGAGAGGAGAGTAAGAGTTTAGATGAGAAAGGGGCCGTGTAATCACTTCTTTGTGGCTTTCAAACTCACCTCTCTTTTTGTACTCCTAAATGCAAAAAAAAAAAAAAAAGGAAAAGAAAAGAAAGAAAAGAAAAATGAAGAATTGAGTTGGGTAATACTTTCTATCTAAAGGTAGTAAAACAATGCATGCCTCTCAAGCTCAGAGCAAGGGCTCAGTTAAGAAAACTGATCCCAAATGAAAGGAAACCTGAATTTGAAATCAACTAGCTTCAAAGAGCAACGAGAGTAGAAAGGCGCATAGGAAGAAGGGTTTAAAATCATTTAAAATAATTTTAATAGATCACATTAGGAGGCAAAGAAACGTGCTATCCAGGCAGACGAAATGAGCGACCTGTGCGTTGACACAGGGCCCCAAGCTCAGGAGGGCCCTGCCCTTGGTTTAACATTCTTTTTTAAAAATTAATTTATTTAAATTTCTTTATTGTTGTTCAAGTACAGTTTTGTCCATTTTCCCCACCATCACCCCCCTTTCCCCACCCCCCTTGACTTTGTCCTGAGTCCCCCAGATATGCTCCTTGACCACTCTTCCCCTGTTTCCCCCACCTTCCCCTCCCCCCTCTCCTCTGCTCACTGTCACTTCTTCGCTTCACTGTCTCTGGTTACATTGAACTTGCTTCGTTTAACATTCTTCATGATTTTTAACAAGGGGTGTTGTGCTGTCATTTCGAACTACATCCCGCAGTTCATATAGCTGGTCATGCTGGAGAGTCATACACAAAAATAGAAAATGATGTTGGGGAAAAGTTAACAGCGGCTAAAATAATGGCTTTTTCAGCCAATATTTTATTATTTAAAAATCAGTATGCTATGGGCACTCGAAAAATAAAAAGATTTATATTTCCAACTTCCAAGTCTTTATTCAGTGTACTTTTAAAAAGATTAACTTCTTCCTATTGTTTCAACCAAATCTGTTGATGGTTTTGTGATACTGTAAATGATCTTTTATACAAATGTTCTATGCATATTTGTAAATAAATTCTGATAATAAGGGGGAAAGCTTGATACAGAATTACTAACCCAAAGTTACTCTTAATATTATATCAATCAAACATCCATATTTTTGTGATTTTTGATATGCCAAAATAGATGTATATATTAATATATCCAACTATAATTTTGATTTTACTAGTTTCTTCTTAAAGTTATTTTCTTTGTAAGTGTTTATTCTAAGGTATTGGCTTATAAGGATTCATTGCAGTCTGCTTCAACTCTATATCACACATTCGATCTTTGTAAAATAACGATCAATGCTATTGGGTAATTCCTTTTAGACTTCAGTTCTACTTTTCTTGATATAAATCTTCCTATCTACGGTAATATTATCTTTAGCATTTCCTTGGTTTGTCAACACTTCTTTATCTTTTTGTTTTTGATGTTTCTGCTGTGTTTCATTTTGGGTACATTTACCGCAAAAGGCATATTGTTATCTTCCAATATATTTTTTAACCTCCTCACATTTATTTTGATAGCCTTTCATTTATATTTTTATAATTTTACTTACCTTGTATTTTCTATAGTTTTTTCCTCCTATCTTGCACCATGCTGACCAAGTTTATTCAACATTCCTACTGCAGAATAATTTTTCTCCTTGTTTATCTATGTAGTATCTGCTTATCTTTCAAATCTTAACAAAGTTACTTTAAATACTCCACATAACAGATATACTCCTCTGTTATGTCCTCTCATAGCTCATTATATCCTTTTACAGTTTGCAATTACATATTTGTGTGACTGTAGTAGGAAACTGGGACCATAACTGGTCAATTATTCTAAAAGATCTATTAAATCAGGAATTTATAAAATAATATAAGCAAAGTTTTACAATTTTAAAATTATTGTTTATTTTTATAGGGTCCTCAAGGAACATGTATAAAGGACTCATGGACAAAGACAATGAGGTGGGGACAGGATTAAATGCGAGAGGTGGGGGTGGGTAAAGTAGGGGAGAGTACTGGCGGGAAAGGGAGACAACCATAATTGAGCAATAAAAATTAAAAAATAAAAATGAAAAAGAAAGAAATATAAATATAGTCTAATTTATTTTTTGATGGAGTTCCACTCTCTTTTTTTTTTTTTTAAGTGGAGCAAACACTGGCCCTGGTCAGGTAGCTCAGTTAGTCGCAGTGTCAACCCAATACACTAATGTTGGAGGTTCAGTCCTCAGTCAGGGCACATACACGAAGCAACCAATGAGTAAATAAACAATTGGAACAACAAATCGATATTTCCACCCCTCTCTCCCCCCTTCTCTGTCTCTCTAAAAAAATCAATAAATAACAAAAAAGTAAAATAAAATAAAGTGGAGCAAAGGCACATAGTAAGCAGGGAATCTGAGAGCAGAACCTGCTTTTTTATTACTTTTCCCCAATCATTTAGAGTCATCTTACCAACATCTAATTCTACAGAACAGTAGTTTTCAGTGATTTTTTTTCTTACCATGTTTGTGAAACACTCGTTAGTTTTCATAAAGTAAAGAGCTCTCAATGTTTATCTACTATTTCATCAAACTGCACCATTAAAAACAAGTGCAGTGTAGAAGCAGGTTTGGAAACATACTCAACAGAGTCTGGTTAAGCAAAATATTCAACTGGTTGCAGTAGAAATTCTTGTTGTTTTCTGCAAAGCCGCTGAATGCAACTGCTCAGAATACTATGGACACGATCCAGTTTTGCGTCAGGGGGAGAAGACGCTTCTGTTTTTGCTTTTGCGTCTCACTCCTGCTAATGACTTAAATTGAGAAAGATTAGTATAGCTAGACTAGTAACTGAGTTAAGTCAGAGAGCATGTTTGTTTTGTTCAGCAATGCAGTATCAGCACCTAGGTTAGTACTGGACACATAGATGATGCTACATAAATATTTGTTGAATAAATGCAAGTTTTCTTTCTGTTTTACTCTACACGCTCCATGCATTTTTTCATGAATGACCTAAAATTGTATGCTATCTTAAGCACAGAGATTATTATATCATATTTTCAAAAGGGTACTATTAATATTTGAGTGTTTATATATATATACATTTTTAATTTTATTAGTGATTTTTATATTAATTTTTAAAGTACGTCAATATTTATTTCAAATTTAAATTAGGAGAAGATTAAAGTCGAGGTCAGTCATCAGCCAATTTTCTCATACTTATATTCAGCCTTTCCCTCTATGTTAACCTGTTACTCCACCCGAAATCTGACTGGCCCTGAGTGATACTGCCCTGCAGGCTTCTGTAAAAAGTGGCTTTCCTCACCCAAACAAATCACACCCTTCTAACTCAAAGATGGGGTGTATATACCTCTCACTCCCTATTTTACCTCCATACGTCTTTTCTCCTTACTCTTCCCAAACCTCAGTCTTCTCTTCCTCCCTCCTCCCCACCTCACCTCATCTACCTTATTTCAGAGCTGCTAGCCTGTTTGTTTACTGCCTTGCCATGGCAACGTAGTCTTCATCTTTGGTGTCTTCATCTTTGATCTGTCCCAGTATGCTATCTTTTAGTTCTTGGATATCTTATACCCCAATACTCTTTCCAACCATCTCACATTAGCCAGCCGTTCATATAAAAATGTTTTACCTCATCTCAGATGTCCCTGGTCCAGTAAAATCTCTGCTACAAAGACCCCACTGTCTCATATCATCCTTCACCATTCCAGGACACTTAATTTAATAGCCTCCCTCTAAAATTCCTCTGCCTGTAATCCGCTGATTTTCATTCTTTTTTAACCATCGCCTCTTTCATGATCTCACTTCGATCCTTGCCTAGCTTAGTGTGTACTCGGTATAACTAGTGCGCTTGTCTGTATACTTAAATCTATTTACTTATTCCGCTTCAAACTCTTCTGCCAAAATTTCAGAACTAGTCCTATGCAATCAGCTGAACACTGCTACAGGAAATCATGAATTCTTACTGACTGAATTTGCTTTAGACCTGTGCTCACAAATTTCAAGTGCGCACTTAGTCCAGAAATTCTTACGCACTCCGCCACTAACTATTTACTGTGCCACACTGAAACTTCTCTAAAGCCTTCAATACTTTGCCCAAAATCAAAATTTCAACTATTGATATTGCTTAATACTTTAGAGAGAAATAGATAAAATAGGAAGCTATTTTATTTTCCTTTTATCAAATAAAATAGAAAAATGCCTACCTATTTCTTTCCACAAATCCTCCTCATCCTCAACTAAAGTATGCTGTCTATGCTCATAGGTAGGGTCAATCAGTCCTTTTGTCATCTGGCTTCTTTCCCTTCTTACTCGCCCTTTGACTTCACTCTTGAAATTATTCCATTTCTCTCCAACATCCTCAGTCTTTCTCTTTATATTTGTTTGTTCCCATCTATCTACCCACAAACATGTTTTAATGTAATTTATATCAAAAGGAAACCTCCCTTGCCCTTATGTCCTACCTCTGCAAAAGCCTCCATTTTCCAGCTTCATACATAAAGCTACCAACCATTCACTCTTGAAAAGGTTCTTATCAGGCTCAACGATAACCTCCATCTGTAAGATCCAAGGTTCATATCCTGACTTTATCATATTCTGCCAACTTTTAGTTTTTATCACAGTTACTTAAACCCTCCTACTGAAACACTTCCTGTTCTAATCTTCTGTGACAACATCCTTCATTTTCTCTCATAGTCCCCCAACCACACTCATCTTTGCTGACTTTTCATTCTCTGAAAAACTCAATTTTTTTTTCCCTGAGCCATTTTGGCAAACTTTCTTTGCTGCTTCTCTTGATGATTTATGTTATCTACTGGTTTTTAAATACTATCTATATGTTAATTAATTTTTAAACTATACCTCCAACTCTGATCATTCCCTAGAGTTAGCTATTTCAGTATCCAATTCTCTAATAATATTTTATTTTATTTTTAAAGTATATTTTATTGATTATACTATTACAGTTGTCCCAATTTTCTCCCCTTTGCACCTCCTCCACTTGGTACCCACCTTCCATCTAGCAATAACCCACCTTAGTTCATGTCCATAGGTCATACATATAAGTTCTTTGGCTTCTCCATTTTCTATGCTATTCTTAACCTCCTCCTGTCTATTTTGTACCTATCATTTATGCTTCTTAATCCCTGTCCCTCTTTCTCCCCCTTCCCCCTCCCAGCTCATAACCCTCCAAATGATCTTAGTTACTATGATTCTGTTCCTGTTCTAGGTGTTTGCTTAGTTTGTTTTTGTTTTATAGATTCAGTTGTTGATAGTTGTGTTTGTTGTCATTTTAATGTTCATAGTTTTGATCTTCTTTTTATTAAATAATTCCATTTAACATTTCATGTTATAATGGCTTGGCAATGATGAATGATATTTTAAATGTAAAGCTATATAAGAACACTTTAACTTTATTTCCGCCTTTCGTCGCAAAATATTTTTCTTCCTCAGATTTTCATATCTCAGTAAGTGGGAGTTCGTTAGGCTACAATTCATCCTCGATCTTTTTTCTGTCCCCAGTCACCCCCATCTCTCAACACACAAATCTAAAAATACTTCAAGCTCTGTTACATCTCAGCACTTAATCCATCTCTCTATCTATAACTCTCATCCAATCACCTTCACTTCCCAACTGGACTATAGCAAGAGCTTCCCCACCATCCTCCCTCCCTACCCTGATTCAGTTTCTTTACAAAAGCCAGAATACATTTTAAAATATAAGTCATACATATACCTCTCCTACTTAAAACCAGCTAAACAGCATTTTATTTTCTTTAAAACAAAAACTTCTAATACTGCATAGTGTACCACAAGAACTAATGTGTTCTTCCTACTCTCCATTTCCTAATTCTCTGATATAATCTTTCATCTTTTTCTTCTTCTATCAGAGCCCTAATGCCATCCCACCTGTTTTTGTCCCTCCATGAAGTCCATTTTATTCTTGAATTAATGCCTTGGCCTTTTGGTTTTTCTGTCTAGAACAGTCTTTTCAAATATCATCACTTGGCACCTTCTTCTCTTCATCATACCTCATCTCAAAGGTCACTTTCTAAGCGATGCCTCCCTGGATCACCCTGCACTCCTGACACTTTTATTTTAGAAATCACTCTGGCTGCAGTGCAGACATGAATGTAGAGAAAGGATGTCAGGCTAGAAGCAGGGAGCCCAACTGGAAGGTGGTTTAAATTATCCAGGTGAGAGAAATGACAAATCTGTCTCATAGGTGGGAGCACTGGCTTACAACCTTAGATTAACCTGCTTTTTAAAACCTTGTATATGTCCAATATATTTTTCCACCCCTACAAAGTGCAGACAGTCAACAATTCTTCCCCTGATTTGAGATTTGAGATGATATCTATCATAGACTGTGTTGATCTCTCTTCAAATATTTCCAAACAGGACAAAGGAATAAAGGGAAAGTTTTCGAGTTGCTCTATTTTTCATTTGCCAGTGTGGAGTAGCAAGGGAGTTCTAGCCAGAAAGAGCAGAGACATAGTGCTTCACCTTTCTGCCAAATTGTCTCTCTTTTATTTCTCAGCACAGCAGGCATTAGCTGGGTCAGTAGCACTCTTTAGAGCTGGCCCCACTCCCTTCATTTGGAGCCAGTTGTAGCACTGCCCTGCTTTACTTAAAAAGCCATACATGCCAAATGCCCTCCGGAGGCGGCACCCTGCAGGGTCATCCCGTGAAACTGACACCAGTGTTTGGTAGAAATCTGAGGGAATAATGAGATCAATTTGTACTTCCCATACTGCCCCAAAGTTGCCCTTTGCTCCAGCTTTTGCTGGTGTAAATGAAAGAATGTTAGTGGGATTTCCTGATGCAGCTGTTACTCCTTATTCTAAGCGGTCTTTCCGTCCTTGCAGAAACTCACTGGATGGTCGACTGTCCTATTATGATGTTCGTCACTAGAATTTGTTTTATAGAAACTCCCACATTTTTCACGTTTGAGGGACTTCCTACATTTCAGTATTGATGGGGTTTTCACTGGTGTGGCATTATTTTATCATTTAAGTAAAAATGCAAAAATAATACATAAAGTTTAAATGTGTGCATTCTGATTGCTATCTAAAATATGCATCGAACTGACTAATGAAAATAGCAGTACTACCGGTATATCCGTGGGTTTGTGACATCATACCCTGTGGTTCTTTCCCTGCTCTGATATAACATCATCTATGTGGATTTTTTTCTTTAAGTTTATAATGCAATCTCTTTGGAAATGTTTCATTTTTAAAAATCTGAAATATATCACAACCTATTATTTATATTTGTTTAAACAGTTCAGATATTCACTTCGAATATGTGTATCCAAAAATACCAAAAATATCAAAAATAATTAGAATAATAAACTTGCCAATCCAAAAATTTCTGAAGGAACTATTATTTATCTTCTAAAAAATGTGGGTCATGTGAAGAGAGAAAAGGGGAAACATGCTTTTGATCCTTTGAGTGGCAAAAAGGGTGATTATTTCATCTGTACCTAAAACTCAGTATATTAAAGTTAGGATTTTTTCTATTTTATATATATATATATATATATAGAGAGAGAGAGAGAGAGAGAGAGAGAGAGAGAGAGAGAGAGAGAACGCACAGTTAGTGTGTTCCCATGAAAAGAATTTAAAAAACCCTTTACTAAATATAAATTCAGATATTTTTAAAATTAAAATTCAGCCCTCGATTATCGCCCACCCCCACACAGCTCCCACTGTAGAGTAAGTCTGTAAAATGTGGAACCCCTGCAAACATCATATAGTGGCATCCATGACATTTATATAAACAGCTCATATTAAACATATTTAATGCCAGGCCTAGTTGAGGTGCCAGTGACATACATTTCAGTGAAATGTGTTTGAATGAAACAAGGGGCAGAGCAGGGAATTCGCTTCTAATGACACACGTGAAGCTGTATACTCTTAGTGTAGAAATTCATTCTGGTTAAAAAAAGAAAAACTTTCCACTAAACCGTGTGGCTCTTGAATAATCATTTATTCTGATAGAATCTCGAATGATCATGAGTTAATCTTGCCTTTTAGCAATGGGCCTCTGCCTTGTAATATTGTGCTTAGACACATAATTCTTCTTATTACAATAACCATCTCATTAAGTCCCAATCTTATGATCATGATGAAAAATGATAATCTTCAAATTACTACATTTCTCTTTCCACTTGAGTGACCTAATTGAGAGAATCTCACTTCTGCACTCTCTGTAGATACACAGGGAAATGCACAAAAACATATGGAGAACTGACTAAATACTGAAATATCTGCATAGCTGCTGAACAACATTCATTTTCCATACATTCACTATACTAACTCCATGATGCTCCGCACAGTCAAACTAACCTAGGCTGATGCCCATGTCAGAGACAATCTTTAATTTTTTTCATTCATTTTAAAACATATTATCAATCAAATTTAATTCTGTGTAGTGGAAGCAGTATAGCTACAGGACAAAGACAAAGCTGAATGTACAGCTTTGTTACATTCTGTACGTCTTTGGTTAAGTTCTCTACTTTGAGTTTTCTGTCATCAGTAAAAGAAAAAACATTGTAACTACTAATCTGAAGATGAAGATGGCAGACCTCTTTTGCATGTCCATTTGTCCCGGGCAAGAAAAAAAATTCCCTAGGTGGTTTATTTCTTGAGGTCATTTTAGTAAGTCTTGACAACAATAAAAATGACTTTAAAATGATGATTTAATAGAGTTCATTGACCAAAATAATTATTCACATGTGGTAAGACAGTTAATCATGAGAGAACTTTCTTTTTGAAATGATGTAATCATTATCTTAGATACATGCTAGATGGAAAGATAAAAATATTTTAAGTAATTGACTTGGTGGTGAGAGAATGCCTTTCGTATCTCTTGGATTCTCTTTACCTATGTTTAGAACACCAGGAAAGGGCACTGCTGTAAGAGCCCATAGGAATGTAGCTTCTTTAACTCTACCCTAATTGGGGCAGTAACTTCCAATAAAGGAACTGCATTTTAGTAATTGTTGTGACAGTGAGAATTCCAACTCATTTCCCCTAACCTCTACCAACCCTTATTTTTTTGAAGTAATTTTTCACATTTACTATTAGAAATAAAATATAGAATACATTTTAAAGAGTTTAAAAATTATAAAGTAGTTATTGAAACAAATTTCAGCCCAGAGTCAGTCATTTTTAATTGACCTTTTGGTTTACTTGAACTTTCTTTTCTTTTTTTAAACTTCAATGTATTTTCATATACATACACATATGCACGTGCCAGAGTTGTATTTGCTTATTTCGAACTTTTTTTTCTCTGATTTAAAACATATACCTATTTCACAAAAGATGGAATATATGAGAGTATAGGAGAATAGATTATAGACCACTCAGGCATATCCACTGTTACCAAGGATTTTATTTTCTTGTTATTGTACACATCCACAAATGCAGAGAAATTTATTCAGACTCAGCGCTTGCCAGCAGCCCTGGTATTTGGATTTCCTTGGCTCTGCTCATTTGAGTGCTGGTTAAATATCTTCTCAGATTTGTAACAAAATACACATACCTTCCTGTCATGGCAGGGATTAGGCACTTTGGAGGCCATATGGACTAAAAAGGTCAAAATACTCCACTCCCCACCTTTAATTACCTCTCTGCAACCAAAAATGTGTATAATACAAAAATGTATAACCATCAAAAGAAATATCATTGTACTAATGAGGACTACTTTTATGATTATTTTGAAATTACAATTTTTTTTTCAAAAAATGTGCATGTATATTGCTTTTCCTCTAGGGACCTAAGAAACTTCTTTGCAGTTAATCAAATTCATTCTGAAGATTTGGGAACATTACAGCCTTTTCACTCGGTGTCCTCTGCTTCCTGGTTGATTTTGGTCTCTCACCCTGGGAATATTGAATTATACGGAGTATCCAGTGGAATGAATTTTCCGTCAGTTGCCTCAGATGGCTGACTGAACTGCTATCCCTTTCTGATTATTTATTTTACTTCTCTGTTTGCCTTTAGCAAAAACTTACTGGTTGTTCCTGTCTATTTGCACATATTAATTAACATCAGTCAGGTCATAACCCTTAAACATTTAAATTAAATGGTATCTGAAATTCACTTCTCTCTGAGAACAAACAGAGCTACTGAGCACGTCCCTCTCCCTTTAACCCTGCAGCTCAGCTTACACTTTCTTTGGGAAGACTGATTTAAATGCCCCTCTTGCTCTGTTCCCACAATCTCCCATGCATAATTCTACCAAGCACTTCTTAACTTATTGTATGTAAAGGTCTCTTCCTCACAGTATTGTGAAAGCCATGATGTTAGTTCTGGAGTATTCATTATTTTATAGCAGAACATTTGACAGAGAGAAGCCATTGTCAAAATAAAGCCCATTTTCTCAAAGGAATAATTATAGTTGTAAAAGATGAGTGTTCAGTCCAGACATTTAGGAAGTCTTTCTTCACATAAGAATTCTTGTGGCGTAGCATTCTTCCCCGGCAGAGATTTGAGTAAACTCAGTGGAGAACAGAAGCCAGGGTGATTTAGAACCCAGCCTCCTCCCCACAGGCCTTGACCCAGCCCTGCCCTCACTCCTGACCGCCACCAATCAGTTCATAAACTGCTTGTCTTGACATGAGGAAGCCTTACAAGGAAATGTTCTAGCATATGGAAATGCACCACTGGCTCACCAGGAAAAACATTTTAAAAATTAAAACTCATGGCAGGAAGATCTACCAACAGCTCTCTCTTTAATATTCATGCTATTGCTGGATTTACCAGTGATGAAATATACGCAAAAGCTTTTAAGTTGAAACAAAGCAGGGTTTGCTTCACCTTAATTAACAATCAGCATAAAAAAAATAAAATCACAAGTTGCCTACCTGTGCAGAAGTCATTGCATATAGGATTTCTAAGATTTTTGGATACTAAGGTAATTTTCCTTATTTCAAGAGGGTTGACTAGAAGGGTTGATTTGTGTGTGTGTGTGTGTGTGTGTGTGTGTATGTGTTGGTTTCAGGAGGCAAGGAGGCAACCTAAATTAACAGAAGAGGTTCTCAGCAAAGATTAATAAAGTCTCAAAGAAAAAATGACTAGGGAACCAGGGAAGAGAATTGTTTTGATTTTTAATGCTGGATTTAATTATCATTCAATTATATCATCTTAGTAAATATATAACAAGTCCGTATTTTCTTCTATGTTGAAGTATTTTCAAGAATAATCTGTACATTGCAAATCTCAAATACTATGCATGACTATAAATACTCTTTTTAATCAATAAATCAAAATCACATGTCCTAGTTACTAAATTCACAGTAGCTTATAGGTATCTACGCTGTAATACACCCCTGGCAAATGTTTATGATTTCTAAGTACTTTTCTATTATTGTAATTCTCCTCTAAGTAAACTTACTAGAGAATATTTTACAGTTTTCACTCTGATTCCAAGGTTATATTTTTCTTCTCATTCACAGACCTTGCTACCCTCCTAGTCGAATCCCATTTTTACAAGTGGAATGATGATTAATGAAGTAAAGGAACATGATTTTATTGTAGTTACAATGCAGCGCCATCTCTAGTGATACCTTTTATATTAGTGGACTCAGTGATTGCATATACCCTCTGCACGCCACATCACTAGTTGTTCTACAGTACACAATAATAAGAAAAATCACCATTGCATCGGTTCAATCATTTTTGAGTGAATCAACTAATTGATGACACAGAGTTATACAATAAATATTATAGGTACATGGGAATGATTCTTAAGAGGATGGGATTTGAACTGAACTTGATGGAATAGTAGGACTGTAGAACAGTAGCGATGACTTCTTGCTTGGAAGGACAGACAAATAACCTAGATGCAGGTGAGTACCAAACAGAGAAAGCAAAGAGGACACGTGGGTCCACTTTGGCTAATGCACAGGCTACGACCAGGGAAATACAAGAGAGACCCGCATGTGTAGCAGTAACAGGACCCTGGGAAGCAAGGTTAGCGTAGCAGTGCAATCATTTTCTATAGATTTTTAAATAAACAAGGGCTCATAATTGGTCTGTGATAGCACAGTTTAGTACAACTATAATGTGAGCCACATGTATAAAATTTGAAATTTTCTCGTAGCCACATTAAAATGTTTAAAAAGGTAAACGAATTTTAAAATATGTTCTTTAGCCCAATATATCCAACATATTATCATTTTTCACATATAATTAATATGAAAATTACTAATAAAGTATGTGCAGTCTTTTTTTACTAAGCATTCAAAATCCAGAGTTTATTTTGCACTTTCAACCCATCTTAGTTGGAGCTATGAATATTTCAAGGGCTCTAGAGTTATGTGTGTTGAACAAGGCAGCTCTCTGATGTGAATTGGTTTTAGGCATGTTTGTTCTTCAGACCCTCGTTGGTTGGGTCCAATATCAAGATGGATAATCAATGTTAATTATCCATTCATAGAGGTAATTTCTTCTCAAAAGATGACCAAAGAATTACTTGTACCAGAATCATCTCAGATGCTTATTAAAATAATCTTTTACCAAAGTTTATTAAATTAGAACCTCTGGGTTGGTCAGTAAAAATCAGCATTTTTAAAAATAAGCTAACCAAATTTTTCTTCTGTAGATTGTCTGAGAACTCAGCTTTTAAAAAAATATTTTCCAGATAAACAAATGACACATGGAGAGGTACTATATGAAACCATTAATATTTTAGAGCCAGATCAATTCTAATCACCTTTTACCTGGAGTGGAAGCATAGTAGAGAAAAAAAATGCTATACGTATCTGCCATATTCTCAGAAGCTCAAATCCCTAATTTTTCATCACAGCATTGATCACTGTGTTATACTGTAATATAGCCTGTTGGCGTCTTTTCTGCCACCACTAGCATATAATCTTCATGAGGTTTGGGACTGATATTTAGAACCCATATAATATATAACATATATCTAATAAAATAGTGCCAGTAAAATAGTAGGTGTTCAACAAATATTTGATTTAAAAAAAAATTGAAACCTTTACTTTCCTTAGCCAGTTACTTAAATATGTGAACTAAAAGATTGCCCATCTGTTAATTCAAGATAATATGCATCTTGAAAAGTTGTGTGAAATGAACACTGATTATATACACAGGGTCTTCATTTAATGCAACTTTTCCTCACTGCTTGTCTGTTTTTCCTGCGAGGGAGGGGAGTGAATTCATAAAGTCATATTAGTAAATAACTACCTGTGCTCACTCTCCCAAGGACACTGCATTTTAAAGCAAACATCTGAAGAGACCCCTGCAATCCGTAAGGAGCTACTCTAATTGTTGCTATTCTGACAATGGACCATAGAGGGGGACAAGGGAAATTCCCTGAAATTTTATTAGGCAGAGAGGCACCTACGATTCTCCGAACCCCCTAAACCAGGTTGACCCCAACAATTATAAGTGAGAAACACATTTGTGTCTGCCAGAAATTTCGCCTACAGGTTGTCCCAGAAAGCATTTTCTTTCACAGTACGATTCCAATGTTATGATTTCTGTTTGGATGCATTGTTTTTAGCAAAATTCCTCTGGTTTTCATGCATATTGTGTCCCTGGTCTCTGCAATTATTGAACTGGTATTACAGGACAATGTAAATGGGTGGCTGGCATCTAAGGTAATGATGAAAACAGCAGGCTTCTCAAATCCAATATGGACAGTTTTTCCTTTCCACCTCTATTTTGCTTAGCGATTATAATTCATTTATAGAAAATAAAACGTGTCTAGCTCAGGCACTAAGCATCCTCGACTTTCTTTTTTATGTGAGGAGATGACCTTTGTTTTAGAGAAAAACAACAGGACTTTAACTATGGGATACATTTCTTAGAAACAATAGAATTGAATTCTGAGCTGCTCTTCACAGAGTTTCAGTTCTGAATAAAGCTTATCAGAGAGGGGCACGCAGGCACAGTAAAGGCTTGTGAATTTCATTGGATAGAAGTGAAAAGAATCCTGCTTCTGCAGAATTCTGATTTTTGAAAGACACCAAATTAATTACTTCAGAGGAATTGGAATTAAATTGGTCTCCGTTACCACTGAGCAAGAATATATATATATAAGCTATGCGTAAGTATTTTGAGTTTTACGAACTCCAAAATGAGTTTAGTGGTCAGGGAGAGATGCCTTAATGCAAGGAAGTGAAGGTTTCTGATGTTTCACTGTAGTCACTAACTAAACAACAGAATTTGTCAACTCTGTTTCCTGTTTTAAAATATTCTTCACTTTATACTGTTATTCACTTAAGTGATAACATCAACCTACTTAATTACTGTTTTCCTCTCTCAGCAATCAACAAAGTCAAATCTGTAAGACCCCAACACAACAAGAGCTGCCTTTCTAATTCCTTGTTTTTGGAATAATCCGTCTCCCATAAAATATTTGGTGCTGTGATAAAGCTTCCAGGTCTATTGCAACTTTCACTTTCTGGTTGCTAATTC
The DNA here is from genome assembly GCA_004026545.1 of Mormoops blainvillei. Lineage (NCBI taxonomy): Eukaryota > Metazoa > Chordata > Mammalia > Chiroptera > Mormoopidae > Mormoops > Mormoops blainvillei. The sequence continues at coordinate 264,379 of PVJD01000339.1, forward strand.
ATGATCATTACTAAACTAAGCATCACATTTTACATGGTAATGCTTTTATATAAAACAGTCTGTTTTATTCAGGTGGTGAATCTAATTGGTGGGTGGGGGGAGGGAGTAGAGTTTGTGCCACTGAGCTCTGACTCCAGAGTATTTTACAGGGCCTGGTGCCCGCCGGTACATTAGTTTTCTCTCTTTACTCACGTATCCTCTGTTTGGAATGGACATCGTGGCACCTAATTTCAAAACTTAATCACCTCCATAGACATTTCCAGAATGGCCTCTCCATCTTGTGGGTATCCAGGAAGGACAGAAGCCACACTTTTGATGCTTTAGACTCTTACCTACTAAGGCCACACACTAGAGCCATTTAGTCATTTTATGTGTTCCTCAAAGACATTGGGTGGTTGGATGAAATTCCACTTTAGGCAGCCTAAGAGCATGCACACATTTTTAAACACTTATGACCTTGTGTGTGTGTGTATATATATAAATATATATATATATTCATGTGTAATATATATATTACATATACATTACATTTCTCTCTCTCTCTCTCTCTCTCTCTCTCTCTCTCTATATATATATATATATATATATATATATATATATATATTCTGCCTTGTACACAAGCACTTTTAAACACCCAGATGGTGGGTGTAATCTTCGGAACATATCCTAAGAATAACACATGTCAAAAATTAATTATTTGATACATTTCAAAGAAATGAGTATTTTGGTTATTAGTGAGGCTGAGACTGAATACATAAATAATGGAATAGTGGTTTTAGATGCTACCTAAATTGACATTTAATTCTGAAAACTATACATTTTTAAGAAAAATAAATAGTAACAAAGTGATCTTAAGTTTGGTTGGTAGGGAAAATGACAACACCTTTAGAAAAGAAACATATTTTGTGTGCTGAAAAAATATTTTGAATAAACATCAGAGGTTATTTATTGTTTAGTATTTTTCCCACACTAGTGTTTATTTTTTGAGCTACAGAGGCACTTATATAGTTTTCTATGTCATCCAAGGGACAAAAAAGTCATGCCACATGGGTTTCTTTTTATGTAATTATTTCTGTGTATTGCTTATGTTTCATTAGCTTTTCCCTTTTTTTCTCCAACATGTGTGTGATATTATGAATATCTATCATGGGTTGTCTTTGTCAGTGGCTACAGTATTTGTTTAACACCATGCTTCTGCTCCTTCTCCAGAGAATAAAGACCAAAGGATTAGATAGCACTAAGGAGAAATATCATCGAAACCACATTAGTTAGCTATATGTTTGGCTATTACTGTTTATTTTTATTTTTATTTTTTTACTCTCCTTTTATATATGCCCTCATTTGACAAATACGTAGTTCTTACCATGAGCACAATTCTACAGTACACCTTTGGAAAGCATACGAACTAAGATTCATTTATCGAGAATGCAAACATGCTTAATACACACCCCTTGACCACAGAAAGCCCAGGGCCAGGCATATTGGTCATTCTGCTGCATTGCTCTATAAAATCAAGATATGCTTGAAGGGTTTTGGAGCAGCCTTTATTCATCAAATATGGAAAAGCTGTTATATTCTGGGCACCAAGTCCTCACTGGGCTTAGAGTCTATGGGGAAGACAAACATGTCAAGGAGCAATTATCATGCAGTATGGTGACTGCCAAGACAGGGCTCCCTGCAGAGTGCCAGGGCCCATCAAAGGCACTCTTGACCCAGATCTGGAGACACTAATTCTGACTGGCGGTGTCTGGAAGTCTTTACATACTCTCCTGGCTTCTTCCTGCTCTCTTCCCGTTGCCTGTGCCCTCTCTTCCCATGGATTATTGCAGGAGCAAACCCCCATGATGTGATGTCCACCCCACAAAGCTCATGATCTCTAAGTCCCTAACTGACCCTCTCTCCTTCACACATCAGAGCAGCAGAGGCGCTCTACTCTCAGTCACTGAGGACATGACAGAAAATATCTGCTATATGAGTCCACCCTGAGATTTTAATGCCTTACAAGTACTTAGCATGTTGCCTGTTTTTGCCATATTCCTGCTAAAATTGAAAACGAATGCACATCTTCACTCAGGAGGTCTGGTGGTGCCTTGGTTAGTTACAGAGCACAGAAACTGTCTTTTGACTTCCAGCTTCAGCTACTTCTTAAAAGGGAGGGCTGAGGAAGGAGTGAGAAAGGAAATACGAGAGGGAAAGAGATTAGCTTGGCTCTGGCTTAAGCATCTACATTTGGGGGTAGAAGTTAGGCTGCAGTGGTGATCTCTAAAAGCCACAGAATCATTCTGCGCAAAGAAAGCAGCATGGGTTTGCCTCTGAAAGCAGGGACAGTGGGGAAGCCACAGACCACACAGAAGCGTCTTTATTTCACAGGAGGCCACTAATAAACTACTCAAACAAAAGCCTATTTGATGGGGAAAGAGAGAATGTGTCGGTGGCAGGAAAAAAAAACCCTACAAAGAATTCAAACTAAATTTTAGTAGTTGAGAGTTAATGTACTGAAAAACTAAGCTTGCTGCTAACAGTAAAGGCACTGCCAAGAAATACATGGGAATTAGTGCCAGGTTAACACATAAATCAAAATTTGGCAATTATGCAAATGAGAAAGCCAGGGACTTTATTTCATTTCCATCTGATTCCAGAAGAAAGGCCCTAATTTTGATGAATATATAAAAAGATTTTAAGAAACTGAGATGATGAATTGCAGTGAACTAAAGATATCAATCTCACTCTGAAAAAGGAAGATGATTAAAAATTTTTATATATGTATATCATATACATTTAAAACAGACATATGAATGCATAGATGGCTATAAATATATGTAGTATTTAATTTATACATATTCAAGGACAGCTTCCTTTTTCTATAGCAATGTACACTGTTTTTCTGACAGTTTTACACAGCTCTGGAGAGTGTATAAGGCTGATATAATTATCTTCATTTAGGAGATGATTAGTTTAATATTATAATTGAGTAAAACAAACATTTCTTATTTATAAAAGTACAGCTAATCACAATAAATTTCTATTCCTGGAAATGTAAGGTTACACACAGCTTTGAGAGGCAGGGGTGGGTTAGGTAAGATAAGAAATGAGTCATTCAGGGTCAATATGTAGCCGCTCCATTAGGCATAGTTTCTCAGGACTGACATGGAACCATGATGGAAAGGCAGGGGGCATATGTTTAGGCTGAAGGCAAACATTTCAAAAATGCATAACATTAGGCAAACAAGTAGAGTGCTTCATTCATGAACACATATCATATAGCAAGGTAGAATATTTCATTCTGAGAGTCCAACTACTCTCTTAAGAACTAAGGATTAACAGCCATTCATCCTAGTTTTTGGCATATGGACAAACAGATGGATGGACGTAAGAATTTTGGAAGGCACACCAAGTTGATGCCAAATATGTTGAAAATTACACAAAACAGAGACCAAATGACACAAGGCAAGTGTTTGAAAGCATGAAATGCTTTGGAATAGGAAGACACGAAAATGTATTTTTTGAATAATTAGAATACTAACCCACAAAAAGGCATTTGGTTTGCTACCCAGTGACACCATATAAAGGGGAACAAAATGGTAAGTCAGTGGAATGAGCGTTAGCTAGACCCCAAGACTGCTGCATCGGGTGAGGTGAGCATGTGCATGGCATGATCGTCACCTCTGTTGTTAACAGTCCACGCAAAAGCACCGAGGCATCATAAGATGGACCCTGGTCAGAACTAACAGCTCAGTTTGTGTTTTATGATAGGTTTGTCTTAAAGTGTTGCTTTTGCACTTATAGAAGACCAAATTACTCTAGTGTCTTTAAGATAGAGCATGGTATTTTTTAAATGTACAACTTCTCCCTTCCATTTAGATTATATGAGTAAGGGTACAACGAGATTATATCAGTTGTTGCAGAAATCATGGAAAATTTTGTGGGACTTAATTATGGGCATTTAATTATCTTCATTTATGAGATGATTAGTTTATGCCCATTTTATTAGGCATAAACACTTATTAAGACCACAAATCATCTAGCAATTTAACATGCAGGACTTGGTCTCCACACCTCTCTCCTGATCCCTCTTGCTAAATGATCTCCCCCAGTCTCTTGGCTTTAAATACAATTCACATGTTGCTGGCTCCTGATACACATCTCTCGCCCAGAAACTTCCCTATATTCCATGTTCAAGCAACACTATAGACTTGGCATTTCCACTCGTTTTTCAAATTTGTATCTGAAATGTGGAATGCACTAAATCAGCTTCCTTCTCCACAAGCTCCCCTTCAATCGATTTCCTCCCTGTTATTGAAAGGAATTCCTTTCTTCCAGTTGCTCAGAAAGTCATTCTTATGTGCAATCAGCAAGTCCCATCAAGTGTTTTCCAAATATATCCAAAAACTGACCACTCTTGGCCATCCCACTGCAAGGTATCGTGTCTCACCAAAATATATGATAATCTTGGGAATTGTAGTAGTCTCCGGAATGGCTCCCTCCCATTGGTTCTCCATGAAACACAGAATGATGATGCATTTTAATATGTCAGATTATGTTACTCATCTTCTTCAACCTTCCTTGAATTCCCCTAGCTCTCTCTAATGCCTCATGTAACCTGTATGCCCCCTTGCATACAAGTCTCTCTGACCCCACCTACTCCGCAATCCCAGCATCTATCCACTTCTGCTCCCGGGCCTTTTTTTTTTTTTTTTTTTTTGATGATTCTCAAACAAACCAGTTACAGGGCTGCCTCGAGTCATTTGGACTTTCCCTCCTTTGGAAACCATTTGTGATAAATATCCACACGGCATCCTCCATAACTATCCTAAGATCTTTGTTCAAATGTCAGCTCATCATAGAATCTTTGCTGACTCCCTCAGCTACATGCCACATACTCACCAACATCAGCAGGGGCACCCTCCAGTCCTTTAGCTTGGTTTATATTTCTCCATTAACACTTTTGGCCCCTGGTATGTTCTAGACACACATACACATCTTTCCTCCTTATTTGGCAATCCCGTATTCTCAAATTTTCCTACTCACTAAAATTTAGTTGTATCTCAGACCTAATAATTGCAAAAGCATCTAAATACATTTTCAGGAACATTCACAGCCATGTGCAGAGCTACAAACAATTTTTCACCCAGAGGACACTTTCTCAGCTGAGGTGGAACTCTCTGGCTTTTTATTTCAGTTCTCATACTATAAACAAGTGTCCTTTTTGCAGTCTATGTTGTGCCATGTTTTTCACATTTTTTGTGACTATTGTTGGTGATTTTTCTGTTTTAAATGGCCCCAAGTGCAGTACTAAAATGCTGTCTAGTGTTCCTAAGCACAAGAAAGCTATGATGTGCCTTACAGAGAAAATGTGTGTGATAGATGAGTTTTCTTCAGGCACGAGTTACAGTGCTGTTGGCTGTGAGTTTAAAGTCAGTGAATCAACAACATGTATTAAATAAGGTGTCTTTAAGCAGAAACACACATAAAACAAGGTTACGTATCGATCGGTTGACAAAAAACGTTGTGACCAGAGGCTCACAGGAACCTACCCTGTATTTCCCCTAGAACCAATGATTTAGTATGTGCTAATTCAGTGTTCGTAGTGTATAAGACATAACTACTGTGAATAATGAGATTAAAATGTATTTTTATATTGTTACATTCTTCCCTAGAACGCAGGGGACTCTGAAGCCGGGCCTTGTTTACTTGCGTCATTTAATGTACTTCCAGTGCTTAAACCTGAGCCTGAAATATAGCAGGTGCTCAGAAGCAATAATATGTTATTACATCATTTAATCCTCCAACAAATCAATGTTGTAGGGGGATTGCATTCGTTTAACACAAAGAAGTCTATGCCAAAAAGGTCAGTCGCTTGTTTAAGGCTACTCAATGGTAATTGCCATGTTAAGATGTGAAATCAGAAAGTGTCCCTGGGTTCCCAATCAGCTCGGCAGTGCTGAAAATGAAATCAGTGGATATCTGTATCATTGGTGAATAAAATGAAGAAATGAATTAATGAACTAAATAACAAGCGAATTTCAATTATATCTCATTCTAAACTGAATTTACTGTCTTTTGGCGACAGTCTAAACTGTTGCACTTGCTATTAAATCGTGATATAAAAATATATTCTTCCTAAGTTAAAATACTAAATAAAGGTAATGATTGATATAAACCTGAAAGCAGCCTAGAGTAGATAACGGATCAAAGATATAGTCAGAAAATATGGTCTCCACTCCTGTATGAGGCTGCCATCTGTGTCACACACACATACACACAGTCACACAAACATACAGTCTGTTCTCATTATCAAGTCACTGAGGCTCTGAGATTTTGCATCGTTGTATACATATAAGCATATCCTCTCTGTTTGCTTTTTCATATTATTTTTAAAGATAAAGGGGAATAATAAATGTAAAACCAATTTGTAAATGGCTAAATATTATGAAAAATATTAAAATAATGAATAACTACTATGCAACATTAATCATTCTTTAAGGTATTTGTAACAAATATTTATCAAAGAATTCATAAGGAGATAGTTTTAGGATAGATGTTTGTTATTATAATAGGAAAGCATGTAAAATCAAAGACATAGGAATTAACATCTCTCAGACATGAGTTTTGCTTTCCCTTCAGGCTAATGGGATTGATTTTATACACAATGCTCACCTGACAGCTCTATTACCCCTTTTCTTCTTTTCTTTCTAGAAATGAATGGAACCAATGTACAAGTAAAATCAAATAAAGAAAGGGCCATTGGCCCAGTTGCAGCTTGACAACTGTGACACAGAACACCTTCCATTCACAGACCTTGAGCTTCGGCTTTGGCCTCATGAGGCCTCTGAGCTGTCACTTTGACTTAATTGTTTCTTTGGGGAGTAAGAACTGATAGTTGACCATGATTTGTGTTGATTTTCAATAAAGTTGCTGCCAGGGGTATTTAAGCCAAAACATCAGCCTGACAGCTTTATTGCTGGTATTGCATACCAGTGCATGCGACACTAATAAAGAAATGAAAAAAAAATTGTTCCTTCTATTGTGCATTTTCTCCTTTTTTTTTTTTTTTTGGCAGGTGGAATTCTAAGCACTGCAACAGTCAAACCAAGCCCACTTGTACGTCATTCTTACAAATAACAAACATTCACTTGATTAGTCTCAGCAGTTTAGAAAATGTTCATCGTCACATCCCCCAGCTTAGAAAGTGAGTCAGGTGGACTGGTCTGCTTTGTCCTGGTGCTGACCTCCCACTGATATCACACTAAAACACAAATATGATTTTTTAAAAATTTCTGGGTCATGAATGTAAAAAATAATCAACCATTGATTTTCAAAGCATTGCATGTTTAATTTTCAGGAGAAAAAATTTCTTTTAATTATTCCAAAAATTAATGTATGGAGAGATACGCTAAGAGAGGGAGGGAAGGTGAAAGGGAGGAAAGAAGAAAGAACAAAGGAGGAGGGCGGCAGCTGGGAAACGCAGAAGCAAAAAGGCATTGAGTAGATTTTGAGATTTTCATCAGGGGTTGCAGCTATTTGTTTATGTAAGATTTTATAAATTGTCAGCCTCATCTCTTGCTTTGTTGACAACCATATTTATGGCTTTCTAATCGAGCCAACCTGACAAATTTTCTATGACTCATTGTATATAAAATAGTCACAAAAGCCAATTTCAGTGAAACCTCTCAACAGAGGTGAGTACAATGTCAAGACAAAGGCTTAGACTGAAATATATCAAAATTAATTCAAGATAGTAAAATATTCTAAAGTCAAATAAACATTAAAATTCTGGTAACAAATTGTTAAAAGAAAATTATGAACTCTTAGTTATCCTTTACTTTTCTTCATTTCACACTAAGATTGGCCCATATTGACCTATTTAAATCTAACATGTTTATGATTAAGGGTCAAAATAAGTTGTTTTCTGCAAATGTACGAATGATGATCTTTGATTCAATTATTTGTGTGTAACAATCAGGAAATCTTTCATTCTTAAACCTTTCTGAAACAAACGCACACCGTGATAAAATTTTCAAATACTCAACACATACCTTTGTAATATGAGTACAGTTAAGGCTTTCACCGCCTTGCTGTTGACTGCCAGGCAGATCACAGCACCATAGCATAAAGCTTTGCTCATCCAGTTGGTCCAAAAATTCAAGTACCATTTTGTGAAGCAAGTTTAAAACTGGGGAAAGGGAAGGTTCAGTATATTGCAAATAACTGATTGTGTGGAAGGCAGGCATAAGGACATCCAGAAAAATTTGTGAGCAAGAGAGATGCATTTTAACAGGAGAACATTTTCTTGTAAAATATGTAAAAAAGGAAAATATTCTTTCCTTAATAAAACCCACCGTGTATTGCCGAGGAAGCAACTCTAATACATGCCTATAAAGATCCACAGGTGTTGATTTTACAATTCAGTTCATTTATAAGCAATTGATTTAGCTTACTTTGGGAGACATATTAATCCTACTATTAAAAAAAAAACACTTCAAATTTTCAAATTTGTACCGATAGCCTGCATAATTTTTATCACCAGTCGTACCTTGCTGGATATCACAGATTGCTATCATAATGAGCAATGCCTAAACTACTTTTCACAAATATCAATTTTAAATGGACATATAATATTTTATTACGTACAGCTCCCTCATTAGAATTTTTTCCCTCTTTGTAAAATTTTTTCTATAGAGAAGGCAAGGGTAGTTATTCCTTTCAGCCAATGCCATGAATATGTATTTTTGGGTTAAATTATTTGCATGTATTGAAGTATTTTGATACATATTTCTAAATTGTGTCTAAAAAGTTTTATCCAGCCTCTACGAACACTAGAGTTTAATCAGTTTTTAAGTATTTACTAGTCTGACAAGAGAAAGAAGGTCATTATTTTTATTATAATTTGATGTCTTTTCTTTATGTTTGAATTTGGGCATGTTTTCATATACTGGCACTTTATATTTCTTCCCAGATTGCCCATTCATATTCTTTGCCCTTTTTAATTTAGGGAATATGACACTTGATATTTGATGGACTTATTTGTAGGTCTACTTTTTCTATTTAATAAAATAACTAATTTTTCTGTCCTAGCATTCTACATACCTTGCCTTATAATTTTCAATTTTTATGACACTTAATAATATTTATTTATTGATCAATAGTGACCTTTTTTAACACCTACAAATTAAATATTTAATTAAAGCCATGGAGTCTTTTCTCTGATGAAAAAACATTCAGTAAAATCTTTCTTAGGGGTAAAAAGTGCCTCCCAAGTTTTGCTTGCAGATTCAAAAACACATCTAATGAACCACCTGAACTCATTCATGGAGCCTGTATGCAGAAAAAGAATTCCTTTCTCTATTGTCTCTTCTGAGCTCTGGCTATAACATCTACCAGTGATGCTTATGTAAATATCCACCTTTATATTCTCTGGTTCTTTAATGATTTAATTTATTTCCCTATGTCCATTTATTCAGAATACTATTACTATTGTTATATATGATATGAATAAATTACTTCTTTTGGTTCTAAAACACTTAACCAGTTATGCCAGCTCGATTAGCCTAATATTCTATTTTCTCAATTGAGAAGAAACATTTGATCAGGATGTACAATAATTATAAGTTTATTAGTTTTTATATAAATTAAATTTTCCACTTTGGGGAAGACAAAATTTTAATGTATCTTTCTAAGTCTTTGACAAATCAAACTCACAGACACATTAAAAAAGATGATCAAGAGATAGGATAGTGTAACTGATAGGCCTCCTTTTAGGGCTATGTATTGAAATACCTAGATTACCATTGTTAGGTGCTCATAGAACGTTTACAAAATATAATCATAATCTCAATAAAAATTAAATACAAGAATTAAAAACTAGTACATATAAAGGTCAAATTATCCTATCTTAATGTAAAAAAAGCCATAAAATTAATTTTTGTACCAAAACAAAACTTAGAGATTTAATAGTAAACACAAAGTATTCTCTTTAATAATTCTTACATATATAAAACCCCAAAAGTATCATTTAGAAAATTCTTAGAATATAAAGAAAAGAGTAGAAATTATGAATTACAGTTAATGCTATGAATAAAGCTAAATTTATTTTGGAAAATCTTTATAATGGTAAACAATGCTATCTATCAATAATGTTGCAATAGAATATTTAATGGCATGGAATGATTGCCATGCTAAACTCAGTTACAAATGGTACAACTTTTGGAAGTAGTCAAAGTGAACAATTTACCATAGTATATTTTATCATAAAAATAAGTGAATGATAGTTTTCTTCAAAGGGTACGTATACAGACAATTCTCTTTCTTTTATCTAGGAAATGTGTTATTAATTTCTTTTACCAAAATGCTACTTCAAAAAAATTAAAATAAATACAGGTACACGTGGGATAATTAATTCTGAACTGATGTGTGTGTGCTGTGTGTGTGGTTTGCATCTCATAAATGTTATTAAAGGATCGAAAAATGTTAACTTCTTTAGGAGCAGTTTACTGGGCTGTCCAATGTCCTCCAGAGATGTGCAGCAGAATGGGGGTGGGGGTAGGAGCAAAAGGACAACAGAGAGAGGTAGAGAGGAAGACAGCTCGTAGAGGACATAATGCCATGATTAGTATCATGCACAATTCAAGAAGACCTAAAGGATTCAAGGAAGCAGGTTTTTAGGAAAATTAAGGTCTAAAATGGGAAATAAAATCATTTAGTAAAATAGCTCTAAAATATTCATATTCTGAGTGATATAATGACTGGGCACTTCCATGGCAAAAACAATGCATTTCTGAATAGGACCTACTCTGATGCTGGCTAATGGAGTCCTAAGCAATTTTTGCAAGTTAATAACCTTATTCTAAAGAGTGGAAGCTTTATTTCAAACATTTTCATAAGAACAAAAGGAAACATTATGTTACCTTCATCTTCGTTTTTAAAGAATAATTTATTTTGAGATGCTTGTCTGCGTCATATAGCATTTCAATTTCGTTAATGTTTGTTATACACAACCACATGAGGCTGGTATTGCTAATTCCATTTTGAGAATGAGGGAATGGAGCCCTGGCCAGTTTGGCTCACTTGGTTGGAGCATCTTCTCATGCACCAAAATGTTGAGGGTTCAATTCTCAGTCAGGGCACATGTCTAGGTTGCAGGTTCCATCCCCAGTCAGGGTGCATAGGGGAGGCAACCAACAGATGTTTCTCTCTCAAACCCCCACTTCGTCTCTCTCTAAAATCAGTAAAAACATACTTTTGAGTGTGGATTAAAAAGAATAATAATAATGAGGGAATCGGGCTCACATATGTTCAGTATATTTTTCAAGGTTATACAGATCCTAAATTTCAAGATTAATTAAATAAAATTCAGTTTTGGAACTCTTGAAAACCACTGCTCTCACAGTTATTACTTTCTGTACCCTAAATATTTGTCTTCCTCCCTATTATCTTTTTAATCTCACATAATATTAAAATTGATCAGCATTTGTATGGCAGTAATGGAAACACACAACATCAAACTTTACTCATGGAGTGGATCTTTCAGTTTTTTCATTGTCAATAGAAAATGTAATCTAAGATATACTGTTTAGTGCAAATGTATCTTTACAACCATGCAAATTATCTATCATCCAAGACACAGCTCAGCTTTCAAAATTTTCATAATCAAGTGCCATAACCATTATCCATGCGCCACTCCTCAGCCTCTTTCTTAAAATTCCAATAAATTGTTTCACAGCTCTAATATCATTTCAAAAAATCCATATATATATAATTCTTACCAAAATTCTTAAAGTTATTATTACCAAAATTTATAAATTAACCCCAGATACATTTTTTTAATCCTCACCCAAGGATATGGGGTTTTTTGTTTGTTTTTTAATTGTTCTATTACAATTGTCCCAATTTTTCCCCTTTGCTGTCCCCTGCCTCACCCACCCCCCTCCCACAGTCAATATCCCCCTGTTGGCCATGTCTATGGGTCATTAACATTTGTTCTTTAACTAGACCCTTCCCCTTCTTTAAATTATTAGGGTTCTCACAGGTTTAGAAAATTTATGTATATAAACATATAGTGTCCTGTATCAGCAGTTAGTGTTTTAAATATTTTTTTTCCTTGATTCCTTAAGGAGGGAAACTTTGCTTCTGTAAGCACTTAGCTCAGTACTGAGCAACTCTCATGCTCTTGACAAAAACTCACCGATTGAGAGTATTTGCCTCTGCATATACAGTGGCATATACTCTCTAACTCTGACCTGGAACCCCAGCTGGGCGTTTAACGTGCTCATTAAAGAAAATGAACTTCTAGTTTTTGATGTCATTTCAAAGGCACTTACTTCTAAAGACCTATAAGTGGTCTCTGATTTAAAGACAATATCTGCTATAATTGTTACATATAAGAAAAAAAAGGGATAGTCTTCACTGGTCCACTACGATAAAAGATTTTTATGTAATTCAGCATTTATGTTTATATAAGAACTTTTCTGTCTCCCATGCAATTTAATTTCCTTGTTGACCTTTTCATTGATGGTAATGTCTTTTTTTTTTAATATGAAAGTGAATGTGAGAATCTTCTAATGGACTCTCTAACATCCATCATAAAAGTAAGTTACTCCAGAAATAAATATTTTCTGCTAACAACATATATATCTGACCAAAAAAAGAAAAAATCAACTAGGCAGCATACTTTGTAAAACCTCTGGAGGTTTCAAAAAGCAAGTCCTCAGAGTTGACAGGAGTATGTGCACCTTAATAGGATACTAATCTCTGCAGACTCCTACACAAAGATAACTAGCAGGCAGGTGACTCTGACTGGGAAAGTGATGTGACCTACAGGGAGTACACAATGCACTACTGCCCTGTATGTCATCCTGTGCCACAATGGGGTTCAGGTGAGAGGGACCACCCTGCCATTTCTTCGTGTTGTTTCCTGCCCTCTCTGTCTCCTATGCCCATGGCTCTCCAGAACCTTTCTGAACAATTATACGCTTTGTCTCCTCAAACAGCTGCAAGCCACCTGATATTCAAATAATACAGAAATAGCAAAAAGCTGAATATTTAGGGAACAAACAAATTTCAAATCATACTTTACATAGGATGCAAGGTTTTCCCATCTAGGACCTTGTCACTCTAATTCTCCAGTTTGATTTGGCATATGATGGCGATGCCAGCACCACCCAGATGAGGAAAGTGAACGCCCTAGAACCAGAGCGCTCGCCCAGCTCAGACCACATTGGAACTTGGTGTAAGGAACAGATGGGCTGGACTTCAGCCTGTGCTCTTTCCTTTCAACTCTATTGCCTCTGACTATCTGCCTCAGCAAATCCTGCCTATCCGCTAAATTGATGTTTGTTGATTTCTACTCTAAAGAAGAAATAATCAAGTATAACCACAGAGTTGAGGAGAAGCAGAGTCCTTGCAAATTATCTCCAACATTACTGCCTGGCAGCAGATTATTTTCAGATGACTCAGGCATTCACTCTTCTTGCGAGATGCTTTGAGCTAATCTTGTCCTATTTTCCCATCAGAATACTTTTTTTCCTTCTATTTCAATAAGTTAGCAAGTGCAAAGAAAGAGAGCACAGCCCATGGAAATTGACATCTCTTTGCCTCACCGTAATTAATGTCTGGTTGGTCACTGGGTACTTGTTCAATTCACCTTTGTGAAGGCAAGAAGGCTTAAGCAAATCTACTAATGTATCATTTCAATTCTTAGAGAGATACCTTTCTGCCTACTACACACTGCAACTATTAATAAAGCAGGCAAATTAAGCCCTGCCAACAGCGGGGGGTAAAAAGAAAGTGCAGGCATAAAAGCTCACAATTTACAAAAGAATATACCATCAGAGTCATTTGGCACCACTTTCCAAAACTCCTTACATTCAAAATTTGCTCTATGTGGCTGTTTTAGAGGTGTGTATGTTTATGTTTATATGTGTCCATGTGAGAGAGATAACGAGAAGGAGAAAGAAAAAGATGATGATGATAGATAGATAGATAGATAGATAGATAGATAGATGATAGATAGATAGATGATAGATAGATGATAGATAGATGATAGATGGCAGACAAGTAGCCAGAGACAGAGGGTGACAAAGACAGACAGACCAAAAGACAGACTGCAAAAGCTCTTGTATAGCTTTTTCTCTTTTTTTCTCCACAGTTGAACTTCACATCCTAATGCAACAGAGAGTCTCTGAATCACCCAACACATCCCAAACTGCCAATTTAGACAGGCTCTTCAACTGATGTGAGAGTTTTCAGACAGGACGTATACAGCATTCACCACCCTCTGTGCACTCTCCACCTGGAGAACCCAAACCCTTTCACCAAGAGTATTCAACTATTCCCTACTTATTGGCACCTTTCAGGAAAAGGTGGCACCTTTCAGGAAAAGGCGTCATGAATATTAACTAACATGATTGTTCACATTTCTTGTGACAAACCCTGCACTAAACTGATAGGTGTGTTTACTCCTTTAATTCCCTTTCCAGTTCTGTGAGGCATGATCTATTATTAACTTTATTTTATACAAGGGAACATCAAAACTCAGAGAAGTAAAGTAACTTGCCTAAGATCACAGATCAAGGATAAGGCAGAGCTGAGATTTAAACGAAGCAAACTGGCTCTCGAGCCTGCTTTTCTAACCATGACAATATCTGACTTCAGCGAGGCGATCTGTGAGTTGCCTTCTCCGTTCTGCATATCATGGAACTAAACAGAATAGAGTAGCTGGACTCTGTCTTTGCCAGATACCAAATACAGAGGTTTGGAGAAATTAAAATAGTGCAGGAATATTGGTTCTCTAACTATTGGAGCCTGCTCACCCGTCTAGGTGAAGCTAGGAAAAACTCAAGGGCAGAGATTTTACCAGTCCATGTCTTTTCATGCACTAGGATCCATCCTTTGTGTCTCCTTCCATGTTCTTGCTCCTTAATTTGGAATTGTGATGTTTTTGCCAGTTGTTTGTTTGTTTGTTTGGAAGTATGTAACATTTGTCTTGGCCCTCTCTTGTCAGTTCTTTCTTATGGATACAGAAATGGAAAGCCCTTTTTCAAGAAAAAAAAGTATGATTACCCCAAGGATGAGGTTAACTTATTTCACGTGGCTACAGAATAAAATAAGAAGGTAGAGGTTGTTTTTCTACCTAGTTATTTTGGGACTTGGCACTAAGCATGAAGTACATCAGGCCTCTCGGCGGTCCTTGATTGCTTTAAAGTTCTGTGACAGTTTTTATGACTTAACACTAATGTACATCTCTAACTTCTAACCAGCCGTATAAAATAAAAAATGTTCTAAAATTTCAAATCAAGTGTTGTATGTTTCCGGTCCATAGATAGCTAAACCCTTCCTGAGTTTTAATTAGTGAGTTCAATACAAAGAAGGTAATAGATGGGGGAAGCATGTTATGAATGACGACCGTAGATGATTCTCACTAATTTGAAGTTGCTGCTGCTTTCTTCCAATATGATTTGGCCAATCTTTATTTCAGCTGTGACAAAATAACAGGAATCTTTATTTCCCATTTGATTTCCTACAAGGCATTGGTTTGTAAATCAAAAACCCTACCTGAGATTTTTGAGACTTCAGGAAATAAATAAAAAGGCAAGGAAAGAAAAAAATAAAATATATCACCATAAAAATGATACATTTTTAAACACAAAAACAGTTATAGAACTATTTTTAAAAGGCACATTAGAATATGTGATTAACTTGCCTTTCTATTTGAATGCTGTATTATATAAAACAACACAAATTCAGAGAGAAAAAAATAATGATAAATTTAAGTTCGTACTTACAACATAATATATTGACTGGTATATTTTTAGATATAAGATGACATGGTAGAATATATTTTAGCCTTATGTAATTTTATTACAAATAACTATGATATGTATTACTTTCAAAATTAGGTTTTTAACGTTTATCATCTCATTCATTTAATCAAAATGTTTTTCATTTAATAGGGAAACTATTTGGTATTGACTGACAAATAACAAAAGATTTGTGCCCTTTCCTGAGAATATTTTTCTATCAATCTATAATTTCAACTTACTGGGTTAAATGCCATGAGGTTCTATGTAAACATGCATATATGTCATCTAACAATCTATGTATAATGTGTCTTTGTTTTAGCTGAAAAACTAGTAACTACATAAGAAATTTTAAAATTTGTGTGGAAGTTAGATGAGTTTAGAACGGAGGGTGACAAAGTCCTGGGGAGAAGACTTTGGGTGGACTTACGTACATGGGGAGAAGCTCTGGGCAGCTAAAGAACCAAAATGACCTTGATATAAGCTAGAAGCTAAATGAATGTGGACGACAAAACCCTTGGGGCATTGGTATGAAAAAACCAAGTTTATGAATCTAATAAATTTTATTAACACTATTGTTAAAAGTGGCAAGCTGACCATCTAAGTATAGCTGGAATGGTAAGTATCTTTAATAATAGCTTGAATTTAATTGCCGGGCACATGTCAGAGATTCTATCTGTCCCTCTGTCTACCTTACAAATTTTATATTGACTCTTTAATCTCAATACTTCGAAGTAGGTGTTTTGTTTTGTTCTTACATAATTGCTAAATCAACCTTAAAGGTTCATTTAGTAAAGATCATGTGTTGTTTTGTTCCCGTTAGACCATAGCATAGTGAAATACAGTTGGCTGCATTCGTTTGAATAGTTTGAGTCTAACTGAAGGGACACTAGACACACATAGGTTAAGAAACAAGCAGTGTCATTCCCAGTGGGTAATGTTCAAGGCACTAAGTCAGAGTTCTTGGGCACTGGGGAATCAAGCCCTTCAGTTAGCAGGTGATTTCTTGGGCAGCTTACTTAAGTTGTTTTTACAGCCCAGTGCTAAAATTTCTGATAATTTTAATATCTGCTTCTTTTTTTCTCTAACAATCAGAGGTGGCCTGCCTTTTTGTGGTGACTTGTACTATACTGATTCATGGAATCATTCACACTTTTTGCAAGTATACTTGTCTGTATCTGAAGGGATATCTGTCTTAAAGCCAGACCTGAGACCTCAAAGAGGTGCCCATGAAATCATGATTAGTCTAGAGTGTGAGGACTTTATCTTTTAAAAAACAAAATTATCTTTTAAAAATGTCTTTATCATAATGTTCTCCAGGTCCATCCATGTTGTTGCAATGGGTAAAATTTTCTTCCATTTTACAGCTGAGTTGTATTCCATTGGGTAAATGTACCATAGTTATTTTATCCACTCATTTACCGATGGACACTTGGGCTGCTTCCAAATATTGGCTATTGTAAGTAATGCTGCAATGAACATAAGCGTGCTTATATCCTTTCAAAAATAGTGTTTGGGCTTTCTTCAGATAAATTCTCAGAAGTGGAATCACTGGGTCATGAGGCAGTTCTGTTTTTAGTTTTTTGGGGTGACTCCATACTGCTTTCCACAGTGGTTGCACCAGTCTGCATTTCTACCAACAGTGCACTAGGGTTCCCTTTTCTCCACACCCTTGCCAGCACTTGTTATTTGTTGACTTATTGATGATAGCCATTCTGAGTGGTGTGAGGTGATACCTCACTGTGGTTTTAGTTTGCATTTCTCTGATGATTTGTGATGTTGTGCATCTTTTCATATGTCTGTTGGCCATCTGTATGTCTTTTTGGGAGAAGTGTCTATTCAGGTCCTTTGCCCATTTTTTAATTGAATTGTTTATTTTTTTGGTGTTGAGTTTTATGAGTTCTTTATAAATTTTGGATACAAACCTCTTATCAGATACATCAGCTAATATGTTCTCCTATTCTGTGGGTTGTCTTTTGATTTTATTGATGGTTTACTTTGCTGCACAAAACTTTTTATTTTGATGTAGTCCTATTTGATTATTTTTCTTTTGTTTCCCTTGCCTGAGAAGATATATTAGAAAAAAATTATCACTGTGAGCAATGTCCAAGATTTTACTGATTATATTTTCTTGTAGGACTTTCATGGTTCCTGGTCTAATCTTTAAGTTTTGATCCATTTTTAATTTATTCTTGTGTGTAGTGTAAGAAGGTGGTTTAGTTTCTTTTTTCTGCATGTATCTGTCCAATTTTCCCAACACCATTTATTGAATAAACTATCTTTAGCCCATGGTATGTCCTTGCTTCCTCTGTCAAATATTGAGTATAAAGGCATGAGTTTATGTCTGGGCTGTATTTCTGTTCCATTGATTTATGTGTCTTTTTTTAATGCCTGTACCATGCTGTTTTGATTACTATGGTCTTACAGTATAGTTTGATATTAGGTGGAGTGATTCTTCAAACTTTGCTCTTCTTTCTCAGGATCGCTCTTGCTATTTAGGACTTTTTGTGGTTCCATATAACTTTTTATAATATTTGGTCTAGTTCTGTGAAATACATCATTGGAATATTGATAGGAATTGTGTTAGATCTATAGATTGCTTTGGGTAGTATGGATATTTTAATGATGTCAGTTCTTCCTATCTATGAACACGATATGTGCTTCTACTTATTTGTATCATGAATTTCTTTCCTTAGTGTCTTATAATTTTCTGAATACAGGTTTTTTACATCCATTAAATTTATTTCTAGGTATTTTATTATTTATGAAGCAATTATGAATGAAATTGTTCTCTTAATTTTCCTTTCCGATAGTTCATTATTGGCATATAAAAATGCAACTTATTTCTGGATATTAATTTTGTACCCTGATAGTTTACTAAATTCATTTATTAGTTCTAGTGGTTTCTTGGTGGAATCTTTAGGATCCTCTAAGTACAGTATCATGTAATCTTCAAATAATGACAAACTGAACTAACAAGCAAAATAGAGACAGACTCAGAGAGCAGGCTGACAGTTCTGGGGGTGGGAGTGGGGTGTTAGGAGGTGATAGATCCAGCAAAAAAGAAAAAGGACTCATCCCTGGCTAGTGTGGCTCAGTGGATTGAGTGCTGGCCTGCAAAAGAAAGGGTCACCAGCTCGATTCCATCAGGACTCATGCCTGGGTTGCAGGCCAGGTCCCCAGCTGGCGGCACATGAGAGGCAACCATACATGGATGTTTCTCTCCTGCTCTTTCTCCTTCCCATCCCCTCTCTCTAAAAATAAATAAGTAAAATCTTATAAAAAAAGAAAGAGGACTTATGGACAAGGACAACAGTGTGGTGATTGCAGGGGGAGGGTGGTGGGTGGCAGTGGCGGTGGGTGGTGGTGGGTGGTGGTGAGTGAGAGAGGATATAAGGGGGAGAAATGGTAATGAAAAAATATAATTAAAAATTTTAAAAACTATTTTTGAGAGAGAGAAGGAGAAAAAGAGGGAAGAATCTTTTTATCAATGTCAAGGACACTTACCAGAACCAAGGTATTAGTAAATATAAAATCTAGTTAAATCGATAATTAATTGTTAGCATATTAAGTAGAAACACATGTGTTAGACAAGTACAACATGGTGTTGGCATAAGTAAGCATAACTCTAATTTAATCATTTTATTTGATTAAATAAAAATGCTTGAAAGTTACAAAACAAATGTTCAGTGTTTTTTTTTCCCGTAATATTGATAAACTTACTTTCCCTTTATTGTTTCAACAGTTAATAAGGAACAATCTTTCAGTTACTGGATTTAATTACTGTAACTCAAGTTTACTCAAGCACAAATAGAATTAATGGCATGTGTAGTAATAGAGAATACCAAGGAATATCTAGGTGTAGAATCTTTGCAGACAGGCTAGGAAAACACAGGTTAAAAACAAAAATGCTCAATGAATCAAGGTGTCAGGTAGAATTATAATGAGTTCAAGAATTTGTTTCTGTTCAATGGGATATTCACAATATTTAATATGCTCTCCAGACCACAATTACTTTTAAGTTTTATTGTGAGAAACTGCCATGTGTCAGGTAATTTACTATATTCCTAGATATAAAAAGAAATACAATATAACTTTTTACTCCAGGGAACTCAAATTCAAATGTAGAGAATAGTATGTAAACAAAGAATTTTTTAAAGTGGGTCAGGCAATAGAAATGAGGAGAGAGACAGAGAGAGCCTAGAAATGTCGGGAATAGAGAAGAGGGCACCAATAAAATTGCTTGGAGAATTAAAGATGAAATTTGAACTGGATCTTAAATGAGGGGGATTTTCCAAGCACACAAAATAAGACAAAGTATAACCTACATACACAGGAAACTATGAACAAAGACCAAGTAAGTGAAATGAAAGGCCCTGGCCAGTGTGGCTGAGTTGATTGCATCATCCAATAATTGAAGGGTTTCGGTTTTGGGTTCAATTCCTGGCCAGGGCACATGCCTAGGTTATAGGTTTGATCCCTGATCCCGGTGCATATGATCCTCAGTCCGGGTGCACACAGTCCCCAGTCCTGGAGTACACGATCCCTAGTCTGGGCATATATGAGAGGTAACCGATTGACACTCTAGAACTGATGTTTCTTTCTCTCCACCCCTCTCTCTAAAAGCAATGAATAAATGTCCTCAGGTGTAGGGAAAAAAATATGTAATGAAGGTTAACAAGAATTTAAGATTTTAATCCGGAGAGATGGTTTGAAATCTTATTCTGAAGATTATAAAGAGGTTAGGGACTTGGATATTATCTGAAAGAGAAAGGAAGCCAAGAAGGTTTTCAAAAGTGACCTAAGATTGTTCTTTCAGAAGACAGCCCTGGAGTCACTCAACAAAAATAAAGATTGTCAGCTGAGCCCATATATCTCCTCAAAGGAAGGGTTGCATTAAAAAAAAGTCTCTATCATGACTTATAGGGACACGCTTAATAACTATTCAGTGATTATTACATATCTATGTTTCTTCTACAATTAAGTCATGAAAACTGTTTTAATAGGCTATTGCTTCACACTATTGAGAATATCCTTTTCCTTCGAGTTCAATAGAGCAGTTTCATTAGAAATGAATAGGGATGAAAGCTATTCTTGTGGAAGTTAACAATGTATTAACTTTATGGAAACTAATTTAACAATTGAGTATATTGTCCTCTTGAAAAGAAACAAAAGAAGGAAGGAAGAGGAGGTAACGTTGCTTGCTTAAGTTGGGAAAAGTTAGTAACACCTTTTTCTCACTCATTCTGTGAAGTAGGATTTACTATAATGTACTTATCTTGTGATCACCTTAAGGAAAAACATGGCATAATTGTGGGTTAAAAAATGGATCCCCTGTAATACCATATTTTTAATTAAAAACAACATTAATAAGCAACTTGAAAACTATTACTTTTAAAATTTTACAATCAATGTCATTTGTCCTTGGCCTATACTTTTAAATAAGTGCACTGAAATGAAAAAAAAATGAATTAATGCACAAAGAGATATACATGTGGTGTTTCACAAGAATAGTAATGTCCATTTCCAACTCTTCTGGTAAACATGTAAACATGATAGATCTATATTAAGACTGTTCTCTCTCATTTGAATGGAAGAAAATTGTCAGAGACAACAGAGCATGCAGAAAGAATGCAAAATCAAATAGCTAAACATTTATAGTAGCACACATATTTTACAGAACATCAAAGGATGGTGTTTTACTTTCACTTAAATACCAGTTAAATAATAAACATTTTTAAATAAAATTGAAAGAGCAACATGTTGAAACTTTAATGGAATTTTAAAGTGACATATTTGCAGATCAATCCAGCAAAATAACAAGCTGTTCTGTTGTACAAGTACAAACAAACATGAATAAATTTCCAATACTGTGATCTAATCGATTGCAGAATTTAATAAACTGAATTTCATCCTCTCTTCTTACCACTCACGTATAGTCTTTGCCATGTTTGAAACTGGTACATGAATGAATTTTACACAATGCACTCAAGTCTTTGGTATGAAGCAACTGCCTTTACTTGTGACCTCATAAAATGTTAGCAACCCATTACACAAATCTATTCTATCTAACAGATATATGTATTTGTAATTCATGTAATAATGGTGAGGTAGCCTCGATATATTTCGATTTTCAGTGCTATTCTAAGATGTTTACTTCTGATCCATTCAAATTACCTCTTGTTCAGAAGACTATAATCTGTCTGAACCTGGTCAAATACTACCCTTTGGCAGCAGATAGCACCTGAGTTATATCCACAGGTGGTCCTTCAGGTTTTCATTTACACAGAACTGCAATTGACCTACTATTTATTGGTCTTTCTTAGAAGCCTGCCTTCACTGTATTTTGGAGAAGTGGGGACTGTTATTCAACATATTTAAACAACCATGTCTAACAACGGCTCTGATTTATGGTTTCACAAATCAACAATGCAAGTAACCACGAATAGCTCGTTCACAAAAATAAACTACTTCAAGTAATTCTGCTATAAGAAACCTATTAAATACCTGGAAAAAAACACGCATCTCTAAGAGTTTTTTTTAATTTCAAAAATATGGACTGCAGTGCTAAAGGCATAATTACCAGAGTTAGCCTTGTGGCATGCAAATAATGTAGTATTTCGAAAAAAGCCATAATGGTCTCTTACAACACGTAATAATTGTAACTGGATTGACTAAGATGACAAAATCTATACTCTCAGATTTCTAGCAACTTTCATGTACTCTTCCCATCCTGCCTTTTCCTTAGTATTCTCTGTATGATATTTAAAGAAGATTTAAGTGTGACAGATCTAAGTATACACAATGGAGGTAACCAGCCTCTTGATAGAAACATAATATCTATCCTGAGGTTTAGATGTGTTCGTATTTTGCAAAATATGATAGACATTATTGAACTGTTATCTAAAGCTAAAGACATTATAGCACAAAAGAGGAAGTGAGGCCATAAGAAGAAATTAGCCACCAAAAGGATGCCCCTTTTATTCTCACCAAGCACAAAGGAAAAAGAGGACAGGAAATCAAATGAAGGGACAGGACTGCACATAATATTGAGAATTATTGATTCTGTGGTGGAGAAACAATTTGAAATTTTAAAATTAATTTAATGGACACTAATATAATATTAAAAAGCTTTATATCTGTTATAGTGTATCCATTCAATCAGTTTATTTCAAAATTGTGTATGCCAGGTCTACCCAACTTAAGAGAACTAATAACAGTTGACTCTGATATTTGTAGATATAAAAATCATAAGCATGGGTTATTTTGTAAATACAAAATGGCACATACCTAGCAGACTCTGATACATATTCACCCAACTCATCATTAAATGACATGTAAATAAAAATGATGAAAATTTAAAAGATTAAAAACTAAGACATAGAATCTTTTTATAGATATTGGATGATCCTCCAAGCCATCAGACAAATAGAGCCTAAGAAAGTCCAACATGGAAGTAGTGGCTTCTGAAAATAAACAGTCAAATTTTAATTCCTTCTTACTCTCCATCACTTATAGAAAGACCCATACATTGCACCACAAGGAAAATTGGCCAGCTACCATTCATTCATTCATGGTTCTCAAACATGTATTCTAGATCACAAAACTAACATAAAATTTTATAGCACTAATGTGCAAAGCGTTTTTCTGGACAAAGCATATCAATACATTGCTCTAATTTGTACTAATCCCAAGGTACATGAAAATTCCTAAAACATTTTGTGTTTCATAATAGGGAGTAACAATATATGTACACAAACCTATTCATACTAAAAATGGAAAGGATTAAGATGTAAGGATCCATTATGAAATTAAGAATTGAGGTGTAAAACACTATAATATAATGAATGTACATCTCAGTTCTGAGAGATCAAAAACCAAAAGGCAAACAAGAAATTATACAACTTAAATAATAATAGAGCAATATATTAAAAGTTGTACAATAGAAAGAAAATACATTTTCATACCCAAGGTCCATAACACTTAAATATTTTTGTGCATTGATTACAGAGAATTAACAATTTGCCTTGCAAAGTAAAAATAAATTAATGTAATCAAATGGGAAATTAATTACAATTGTCTTTAAAAGTCTTATAAAATCAACATTACAACACAAAATTGAATATAGCCTCCTCCCTAATAAGTTTAAGGCTAAAATAGAAAACAAAACAGTACACAAGATCTATTTGAAAATTCACAATAATCAGCTCTGTACCAAACTAAACTCAAGGAATTAGTCAAAATTGTACTGTGAATAAGCCATGGACTTAACTTCCTTCACTATGAAACAAGAAAGAAAATTAAAAAAAAAAACTAAACTTCATAGTTGGTAATAAAATGCTCTAAGAATATATATTTAAAAGAAGATATAAATTAATAGATTAAACAGAAAAAATTAAACAATGCATTAATAAGAAATCAGCAAGCAGAGGCAAAGTGGTATATTCAATAAATAATTCTTAAAGTCATTTTAAAAAATATATATATAATATATGCAAACTTTTTGTAAAGAAAATAAAGTGATAGGTATACTAGATACCAGTATTTAAGAAAATGGTTAAAACCACAGAAAAGCAAGTACTTTATAAAATTGTAAATAGATTCTCTTTTACTTAACATCTAAAATTTCTGTTTGTATCACTCCACAGATAAAGTTGAGAGTCTCCTAAAAATTAAATTCTAAAAAGTAGAATCTTTCAAAACTGTTTCATAAGGAGGAATGTATAAATACCAGGTTGGCCAAAAAGTTTGTTTGTCTGTTTGTTGTTTCCATAAAATAAAAGATACATTTTACATTTTCCCCAATAATTTATTGATTTGAATATTTTGAGTTATGTCAGCTATCTCCCGTGTGGTGCAATGTTGGTTGTTCTCAATTACTGTCTCGATTTGATCACCCTCAGCTTTAACTGGTCTGACTGTGGAGCATCGCCCAATGAGAAATCCTCAACCCAAAACCTTGCAAACCACTTTTGACACGTTCGATCAGTCATAGCACCTTCTCCATACACTGCACAAAACTTTCTTTTGTGTTTCAGTTGTATTTTTACTTATCTTGAAATAATAAAGCATAATATGATGAAAATGTTTTTTATTTTCTCCCATCTTCAATATTAAAATGGCTACACAAAAATTCACCAATTTTGATAAGTATTTTTTTAATGCATGCCGATGTGACAGCTGCCACAGTACAATCTAACAAAATTGTTTCAAATGAAGTTAAAGACAACTAAGCACTACTGGAGCCATCTTATGGAAAAAAGTAAATAAAATTTGGGCCAACCCAATAAATCCTTGACCATATAAATTAAATAAAAATTAGTTAAGAAATATACCTTCTCCAAAAGATAAGACTGCAAGAATTTTAGAGATGATATAAACATTTTTATGTTTTTTAAACTATTGTAGAATGCAGAAATTATAAAAAGCTTCGCAACTTATTTAACAAAACGAGTTTAATTCTAGTAATTAAAACATCGAAGGAAAAAAGATAGTAATTAATTTTATTTACATATATATACACAAGACTTAATATTTTATAGCCACTTTATTTGAGCCATATATGATCATGATACTCCATGATAAAAATAGTTTCTGCTAATAAAGAGATGATGGTTTAAAAGTAAGAAACCTCATAAAGCATGTATACTTTATTAATGAGTTAATATAGAAATTATCTCCACAGGTATTACAAAGGTATATGAAAAACTTCAATGTGCATTTCTTATGCACCATCATAAACTGGAAGAATAGACTATTTCCTTAACATGTTAAAGAATTTACAACTAAAAGCAACTGCTGAACTTGTCAATAATGATGGACTAGAAAAGACCTGCCAAGTTTCTGCCTATGAGTGTAGAGACTATAAAAGGGGGAAAATAAACTAAATTTAACAAATTTAGAGACACAAGTGTCTTTAACAACTTCATTTGTTTTGTTTTGTTTTTGTTATTCCCTAGATCCCTGTTAGTAAATCATCCTTAATCTTGACAATGGCCGTCACTGGTTCTTTCTCACAGTGGTGGATGATGGGAATGACTTGTGCTAGTGGTTCGCCAGATCTGAAGTTGCCCAACTTTTAAATATCCCTTTTTTTCAATAGGCTGACACTTGTGGACTTCCCTCAGGAAAGACATCAGCAAATAATTAAAAATGGGGTTGCCCTTTTTATTATTGCTTCTACTAGCTCAAAACTCATCACACAAAAAAACCCAAACCCCAATCTGCCTCCCCCTTTTTTTAATTTCGTAAGATCCAGGCAGGAGAGGTTGCATTTCCTAAGAACTTTACACAGGTATAATTGACATACAATTTGCTGTACATATTTAGAATGCATGATTTGATAAGTTTTGGCACGTTTATTCACAAAGAAACCAACAAGAAAATCAAGACTGTGAACACATTCACCACTCCCAGTAGCTTCCTTATGCCCCTTTTCAGTCTTCCTACCAACAGTCCCCTGCATCTGAAAGAAATCATGGATCTTTTCTCTATTGCCACAGATTAGTTTGTATTTTCTATCACTTGATACAAATGGAATCATATAGAATGTGCCATTTTTATTTGGCTTGTTCAATGTAGCAAAAATACTGTGAGACTGATCTATGCTGTAGCATCATCTCTGTGTCCATTTTTGTTTTGGGGTAGTGTCCCATTCTATGGATAAATCACAACCTGTTTCTCTGTTCATCTGATGATGGACGCCTGCATTGTTTTCAGTTGCTGGAAATTACAAATAAAGCTGCTTTGTTCATTCATGCACAGGTCTTTATATGAGCATATTCTTTTAAATCTTCTGGTTAAATACCTGACTGTAGAATGGCTAGGTCACATGGCTAAGTTCATGAATAACTTTTTAAGAAACTGCCATATGGTTTTCCAAACGACTTTACCATTTTCCGTTCTTACCAGTATTGCATGAGAATTTTAATTTTTCCACATCTTTATCAACCGTTCGCTGATCAGTCACACATTTTAGTTATTTCTCTCAGTCTATGGCTTATATTTTCATTCTCTTTACCTTTCCAAGAGTAAAGTTTTAACTTTGATTAAGTCTTAGTTCTTTGTTCTTTTATGGACCATGCTTTTGTTATAATATCTAAGAAGCCACAGAGATTTTTCTCCTATATTTTATTCTAGAAGTTTTATTCTTTTAGGTTTCACTTATATGCCTATGATCCATAGGTATGAAATTTTTTTTTTGCATATCGATATCAAACATCATTTACTGAAAAGACTAAGCATTCTCCGCTGAAGTGCATTTCTTTTTTTTTTTTTTAATCAGAGATCAGTTGTCTCTACATATGTAGGTTTACTTCTGGATTCTACTCAGTCTCATTAACTATATTTCTCTCTTCATGTCAAGTCTATACCACATTGAATACTAATGCTTTATAAGTCTTGATATAAGGAAATTTTCCCTCCAACTTTAGATTTATTTGGGTTACTCTAGGCCTTTTGAATTTCAGTATTTTAGTATTTCAACATCAATATCTCATTCTACACACACACAGCCTGCTGGGATTTTGTTTGGGATCAAATTGACTATATAGGTAGTGTAGCAAAAGTAGGTTTACAGTTGTATGTGAAACAAAAAGCTTATTTACTCTTATATTATTTATTAATTACTGTATTATTTTCCATGCAAACAACTGCTAGCCTATGTTAGTCCCACTGTATAGATCACCCTGGGGAAAAATAACATCATAATAATAGTCTTATGACCCATGGATGTGGTGTGGCTCACCTATTCCTTATGTATCTTTCATTTCTATTAGCAATATTCTGTAGTTTTCAGAGGACAGATCAGGTCTTGGACATTTTGATTACTTTTATACTTACTTAATTCATATTTTTGATGTTATCATAAACAGTATTGCTTTTTACTTAAATTTTTGTTTGCTGTTAAGTAATGTAGAAATACAACTGAGTTCTTATATAATGCTGTAACCTTTAACCTTGCTAAGTTCACTTATTCTGGGAGTTGCGCTGTTGCCATTTTGTAGATGTCATTAGATTTTCTACATAGATGGTCATGGCATCTGCAAATAAAAGTAGTTTCATAGTCTTCTTTCAATTTGGATCCCTTTAATTTCTTATTCTTGTCATGTGCACTGGCTAGAACTTTTACATTCCGTTAAATAGAAGGTGAGAACAGACAGCTTTGTCTTTGTCCTGATCTTAAAAGAGCATTCGCCTATTATGTGTGATGTTAGCACTGAATTTTTGTGGATGTCCCTTACAAGGTTGAAGATGTTCCCTTCTGTTCTCGGTTTGCTGAGTTTTTACTAAAAATGTGTGTTTGATTTTGTCAGATGCTTTATCTGCATATAGTGAAACAATTATATATTATTTTGCATAAGTTACATGGATTGATATTCAGATGTTATTCAATGTATCCCTGAGATAAACTCCACTTGGTCATGACTGTGTGTTTTTGTGTGTGAATTGCTAAAATATGCATAGAACTTTTACACATGCTTATTAGGTATATTTCCTAGGAGGTTTTCTGTAAGTTATTTCTCTGTTTCTGATGTCAGTGTAGTGAAGACCTATTTAAATGATTTGGAAAATATTTCCTCCTCTATAGTTTTCTCTTCAATCTTCTTCAGTTTGTATAGAATTTTTATTATTTCTTCCTTCAGTGTATGACAGAATTTACCTGTGATGCCATCTACGCCTGGAGTTTCATTTGTGGGCAAGTTTTTAGGTACATATTCAATATCTTTAATAGACATAGAGATATTCAGGTTATTATTTCTTCTTGAGTCAACTTTGGTTACTTGTGTCTTTCAAAGAATATGTAAAGTATGTCTAATATGTGAAAATTAATTTGCAAAGAGATATTTATAATAGTCTTTTAATATGCTTTAATCTCTTTAGAATCTTGAGTAATCTCACCTCTGTCATTCCAGATTTGATATTTGATATTTGTGTATTATTTTTTTGCTGATCAGTCTGATTAGAGTTTGATCAATTGTATTGCTTGTCTCAAAGAAACAGCTTCTAGTTTCATTAAGTTTCTTTATAATTTCTAAATTTTTATTTTGTTTCAAATTTTATCTTTATGTTCTTCTGCTTACTTTGGGTTTGATTTGCTCTTCCTTTTTCCAGTTTATTAAGGTATAAGCTGAGGTCACTGATTTGAGACCATTTTTCCAATATAGGCATTTAGTGTTACAAATTTGTGATAAGAACCAGCTGCAGTTTTGAAACTTTTTTCATATTCTGCAGTCAGGGTCTTCTTCCTCATCTCCCTTACATTATAATTTTCTGTAACTTCAAGAAGTCAAGAACACAAATATTTTAAGTCCAGGTCTACATC
This sequence comes from Mormoops blainvillei, assembly GCA_004026545.1. NCBI lineage: Eukaryota > Metazoa > Chordata > Mammalia > Chiroptera > Mormoopidae > Mormoops > Mormoops blainvillei. The sequence goes on from PVJD01000339.1 coordinate 293,497, forward strand.
CACATTCACACTTACACATACACACGCATGTGCTCTCTGTCCCTCTATATAGATATATATAGTTATATTTTATTCACATATATGTATATGATATAGAGATGTATATGGAAATTCATATATGTATATAAAATAACAACTATAATTTTTTATCTTACATAATGGCATATTACAAAAGAACACCACATATCCTGTTCTATGCTTAAGTTGTCAGTAACAGTATTAGGCATGACCAAAAACTAGTGATATCTGTATAAAGATGTAGGAAGTTAAAGCATAACAATATCACAATAATAGCTACTATTTGTTAAGAGCGTTCACTGTGTACCAGAGACAATGTTAAGTCCTTTACCACATGATGACTTCATGTCATTTTAAAAGGCACAAATAGTATCATTATTTTATAGATAAGAACACAGGTTGACATAGGCTACTGAGTCTGCCCATGATTCCAGAGCTAAACATGGCAGGGCTACTGTTTGAGCCCAAAATGTTTCTAAAGAAAGAATTTTTTAAAAACACACACACACACACACACACATCCCTTCCTTTTTAATTTTAGACTCTCCATAGTACCAGTCAGTCAATGGCAATTGTTCAGATTTCATTATATGTAAGCTTTAAACTCAATTGGAAGAAATCTTTCTTAGAGTTAACTATATCTCTCCCAATAATAGGGGGAAATTCTACCATCCATGAAAATTGCTTCCTCCAATAGAGCAAGTCATCTGGAAAACTATCTTCTTAGAGATTGTAGAAAATTACAGAAATGTGTTGGCCAGTCCCCAAGTTTTTCTGAGGCTAATTTCCTTTTGCAGATTTTCATTTGGTGTGTTCAAACCTTTTATATGCTTTTTAGTTTTCCCCTTGATTCTTGCTTTGCAGGTCTTCCAACACTGAACTGAGCTTTAGAACTCGCCATATTAGGGTTTCTTCCCTGTCCCTATGTATAATAGGTAAACAAAGTTTAGTCTTAAATTCACTTATTCCTAACTAATATTTAGGCTTTAAATATTCTTAAGCCTGATGGGCGCTATATGTGTTTCCCAAACCCATTCACTCAGGAATCTTGGGCGAAGGTGTCCTATCTATCATGTACTTACTTCTCCTAACATTGTCTCTCCTTGTGCAAAATTCTCCAGGTTTACCGCACTACTCTTGTGCAGAAAAATATGCATTTCTTCTCATTCTTTCCTGAAATAGGACTATCACTGATTTAGCTTTTGGAACATGTTAGTCCCTGAACCTTGGCTAAAAATCACACTAAAGCAAAGCATACCATTCATGTCATCAACAAAATCCTGATATTTTGTTAAAAGTCTACACACTGTAATTCTATCAGTTTTGAAGTGAGCCTGAATTTACTTTACATGTCTACCGATCTCTGAATAGATTACCCCTTGCTCCCTACATATGACATCTAACTCTCGAAAGTTTTAGATCACTAGTTAACCTTCCTTGGCTACAGAAATGCACCCTTACCTCTTGAAGATCAGATTCTATGTGCTACATCAGTGGTTCTCAGACACGGTTAATTTTGCTTCGCTCACCTAGGGGGTCACTTGGCAACATTCGGAGGCACTGTCAGTTGTCACAACTGAAGGTTGGGCATTGCTGTTGGTTTCTAATGGATACAGGGCAGGGATGATTCCTACAATGCTCAGGTCATGTTCGCAGCTCCCCCATGGCCAAATACCTGGCCCCAAATGTCAACAGTGCTGAGGTTGAGAAACCCTGATCTAGGTCATTTCCTACTCTCTAAGTTTTATTTTTGTATGGAATGTGTCCAGGGAAGCTAGAACCACCTCAGCATTCATAAATCCCTGAAGGAGCTTATCCTGGTTCTAGCTCTCTACACACTTACCTAATCCTGCCAGATGTTAATTGTATCTCATTACCTTATAGATAAGAAAACAGGTTGACATAGGCTACATAGTCTGCCTAAATCACTGTAGATTTCCATAGTCTTATAATTCCTAATCTTTATTTATGTTTACATACTGCTTCATATATCAGCTATGTTACTTACCTCTCTTGCCCTTGAAGGCATCTGAGTCTCGCTAGCCTCCATTACATGCAGCCCATGGGTATTTCCAGAGCACCTTCCTAATATTTTGCCCCAAACTCACATGCTTATTTCAGTTTTCTTGGTCTCTCCACACAAGATTATACAAGTTAAAGAAAGCCTAATTAAACACACTGAAGAAGAAAGGGATATAGCTCAGAGTAACTCATCTAAGTCTGCTCCCCCAGACTTAGGGGAGCAGACTTAGGGGAGCATTTGGGGATTGCTGCCAGGCCGCCTTCCTGCAGGAGAGTCTCATTATCAGCTGTAAACACTCTGAACATTCCATGTTTTGGGTTCAAATCCTCCACAATAATTCTTTTCTTTCTTAGAACAATTGTGGAAGTGAAAGACTGTCAAAATGTTTAGCTTCCTAATTGGTCAATATCATTTCGGAAGATAGACTAATAAAATAAAAAATGTAAATTATAATAATTGGAAGGGTTGAGAGATAATGGTTGTGTTGAATTTATTAAGCCAATTAAAATATACTGAAAAACATATGCGTATAGAATTACAGGGATGATAGCAAAAACAGAAAGAAAATATTGAAAAGGGATATTCATCATATTCCTACTAAGAACAAAAATTGTAATATATGTAAATATAAATTTTCTCCAATATACAGAATATTTTAGTGTTTTAATGTAAACATACAAATAGCAATCAACATGAGTTTTATTATATCCCAAGATGAAAGCTTTACAATTAAAAGGTATTAATTCACTCCAAATTTTTCTTTAGAAATAACACAATTCAGATAAATTTATCAAATAAATTTTATTAGGGCACTGACATAATATTTCTAACATTGATCTCTTATCCTCAGACATCTCACTTGTCTACCCCTAGAGAACCATTTCAATAAACTAAAAACAAAGAAGTAGAACTTTATTTGCTTTCATGGGGAAATGTCCAAAATATAGTACATGAAACAAATCCAAATGCATACAAACAAACAGAATTTAGATCTGTACAGCTATTATAATTTGAGAGGAAAAACATATTCATTTTTATATGCATAGAAAATATCCAGAATACAGAGCAAAATGTTAACAATTTACTTTCTAAAATATTGTTCTGGTGAGCATAAAAGAAAACAGAAAACAGGATAGTGGGAAAGAACTACTTTTACATGTATAAATTTTATAACTAAGTGTAGACATGGGATGAAAATGACAGTCAAAAAATATTTAAAAGATGAATGATCAAATGTAAAACCTATTATATTAATTAAACAGCATGATACAAGCATTAAGAAAATAAAATGTTTAATAGGAGAGCATATGTATTCATATATACTTGTATGTGTATGAAAACACATGTGAGTACATAATCCATACAGATAGCACATAAATATTAATGCAGAAAACTTTAATATATGTATCTATAAGTATTTAATGTTTGAAAGTTAACAAAATATTTCATAAGTGTGGGTAAATGACAAATGAGTTTGAGAAATAGTACATTCTTTTGACAACAAAGTTAGTTGAATTAATGCTTTGCATGCAAAAAATAAAACAATGAAACTATTAGAGGAAAATTAAAGTAAGTGTTTATTAAATATTTTTGACATAATCTTGTACATACAGAAATGCAGAAACAATAAAATAAAATATAGAATAATTTGAATATATTAATTTTCTGTTTATATAATGAAAATCCCACCTAAAATAATTAAAAGATGAATGACAAGCTCTGAGAAAAATATCAGTGATGTTTATGGAAGCTAAACAATTAATAAACTGATTTAAAACTTACTATAAATCAATAAAATTATAAATTGACAAAAAAATGATAATATAATACCAAAAATAAAATATATGAAGGTCAAGCAAATATACAAAAAAAATATACATATAACTAGTAATCAAAGTGGTGAATATTAAAAAGAAAAAAACTTTAGATTTTTATTGGAACAAATCACCACAAATTTTTTTAATGTTGAAATAGAGAAGATAGATTGAAATATCAATATATAATTTTAATCATTAATTGTATTATGAAAGGTATAAGTGCACAAGGTGCTCATCTTAAGTTTGTTCATTCCAAAAATGTTGAAACCACCACCAAAACCATACTGGAACTCATGTACTATAAAGTAATATATGGTATTATCCACTAACTAAAATTATGTTGTAGTTGATTGCTTATTAATGTATAAATATACTCACAATAAAGTTATAATGTCAGGTTATGAACAATTTATATTTATTACTTTTATTTATTTACAAAAATACAAATATTCTAGGAAAATGATAGTTATATAAAACTATTTTTATTTTTTCCCTAATATATTTTGTCATCTTGAGCATAAACTGTATTAATTTTAAAAATCAGTGAGAAAAATGTATATTTAAAACTGTACTATACCCAAATCTATACCCTAAAGTTAATTTATAGTTTCAAACATTAAATAATGAATACACTTACTAATTTTTCAAGATAAAAATACATAAAGAAACTTTTCAAAGAAGAGAACCTTATTACTTTTAAAAGGCAGGGAAGTAAAATTTGGAAATGCAATCATTTATTCTTTCAGTAAATATTTATAAAGTTCCTATTCTGTAGAAGACATGGAGTGAGGCATTGGAGATATAATGCCAATAAAAGTAGTAATCTACTATCTTCCCTTAGACAGATTAGATTCTTATAGAATTGGAAGATTTTAGTCAAATCACTATTTTAAAAAATAACTGGTAGAGCGCACTATTAAAAAATAGTGTGGTTTGACAACACAAGGGTTTCTGCGGTGGCTTCCTGAGAAGGTGATGAATGAGACTTGATGACGACGTGGAGTAAGTAACATTGTAGGGCTGGGCTTATCCAACATCATTGTCAAAGAAGAGAGCATGAAAAATAAAAGGAAAAAGAAAAGGAAGCCCTTGTAAAGAGCATGAAGGCTTCCTTGAAAAGATACTGGAGAGCAAGGAGAGTATGATACAAGAAGGCTGGATGAAGGCGGAGTCAGCTTATTCAGAATTTTTAAGGCCATATGAAGGGTTTTAGTAAAAACAACAGAACACTAAAGTGCTTTAAATAAAGGTGGATAATGTGATAAGCTTTTGTTTTGAAAAATGCATCTCGTAAACAGTACAGAGTAATCCCACTGAGCAAGAACTGATGATACACGGAGACTAAATAGGACAAAAAAGTGGCACTGGTCGAGTTAAAGAGAAATGGACTGATTAGAGATATATTTCACAGGTAAAACCAACAAACACTCATAACGGATTGCTTATAGATTTTGAGGATAAGGATGGGGTATTGGATGAATCGTATGAATTTGACCTGCAGAAATGTATAGCTTCATTCGCAAGATGGGAACCGTAAAAGAAAAGCAAACTTGAAAAGAAAACCTGTGGTGTGGTTTGCAAATGGTTTTAAGGTATCTCTTAGTTTCTGAATTCAGATGTCAAATAGGAAATTGATATGTATGTGGGAAAATCAAAGAGGTCAAGCAATAGGAAAAAAACGTATTTATTGTTACTATATAAATAGTAATAGATGCTGTATATGTAAATACACAGTATAAGAGGACATACAGGATGGAGCCATAAGGATATGAAAAAGCAGTTATAAGAAAAGCAGGTAGAGGAATTTGAGCTTTACAAAGATATGGAAAGGGATCATGAAGAAATAAAGGAGTGTGGTCTCAGTATGGAATTCCAGTAAGGAAAACAATTAAAGATGAAAGAAAAGACCAAGTGTTGAATGTTACTGAGATATCAAAGTAAAGCAAAGAATTAAAAAAAAAAAAGCATCAAATTTAGTGATAATAAGGTCAGTGGCAAAGTTTGCAAAAGTCTGGATGGCTTGATAGGTTCCCATGAGAGATTATAGTGATTGATGAGGAAATGTAAATAGGTGTAGAATTTTTTGGAAAGATTTTCTACAAAGAAGAGAATAAGGCAGAAGAGGATAACAGGTTACAAGAAAATTCTATGTTGTTTATGTTTGAAGGCTAAGACTCCAGTGTATATAAAGTCCATGAAAATTATCTAGGGTAGGAATCACCAAGCTGTAAGGCATGAGGTACATCCAGCTACTGCCTCTTTTTGTAAGTAAGGCTTTATTGGGACATAGACAGTCCCTTCCGTTACATATTTTCTATGATTGCTTTCATGCTACAATGGCAGATTTAAGAGGTTTTCACAGGCACCACATGGCCCATAAGTCTACCTGGTCCTTTACAGAAATATTTTGCCAATTCCTGATCCAGATCGAAGAAATAATTTTGCTATACAAGAAAGTAAAATGTAAGATAGGAATGATATTTTAAATTACTTAGAATGTCAGAAAGTACTGATGGAGCAATTCTTTCAGATGTAGGTGGTGTTATACCTTGAGAAGTAAAATTCTGACGTAATTCCCTAAATTAGAAGGCAATTCTCCTCAAATTCTATTTTTTTTTTAAATCAATGAATCTGAAAAGCTTTGGCAATTATGAACAAGAGTAAACTAACAAAACTAAAATACAAAAAGTAAAACTAGAGAAATATTACATATTTCGGAATTTAAAAGTTTAAGGAAAATGTACATCTGGTGATCTAATGATTTTTTTCTGGACTATAAAAGTAGGAATAAAAGGAACGCACCTGCCTCAGTTATCATTTCTAGCATAGTGATCCCTAGTGGTTAATGAACAAATACATAACTAATGAAGATTTTTAAGAAAAAGTAGTTATTACATAAAATAATTCCTTATATATGCTAAATTTTCAATAAAATGGGTACCCTTCTAAGAAACTATAATTTAATAATCTGATTTAAAGACACAAAAAAAGCAAACAAATCTAGATAAAATTTATGTTTTCTCAGTATTATATCCAAAAAAGCAACTATAAAGGCTGTTTTGGGCAGACATTTTTTTAAATTTCAAGGAAAAGATAATGTCCACATAATTTTAGCTATTTCGGAGTTAGAAAAAGATAAATTATTAAATATAAAACTTGATAGAAATAGCATAAGATTGATACCTCTTATTAATTGGGAGGTTTAAAAATTATAAACAAAATAAAATAAACTCAATGGGAGCTGATCTAGGAGAGAGTATTATGAAAGAAATGACCATAATTTATTCCAAGCATGCAAATAACATTTAACATTGGGAAATAAAAATATGTAATTTATAAAATCAATAACTAAAAAGTATGGGAGGGGGAAAGACATGTATCACAAAAAGAAAATGAAAAAATGCCAAAAAGTGATTTAGTAAAATTTCTTGTCCATCCTGATGAATGTTTATTTTATGAATGAGACTATAGTTATTAAAAATGTAATCAAGTTTACCTAAAATGACATATTTTATTTATTATTGTAAACACAGCACTGAGCCCTATGTTAACACCTACTAATGTAGGTACATAATACATTTTTGTTGGATAAACAAGTGAATGAATAAACAGAATGATAAAATGGACAAAAACACAGGAGGCAGTCTGTGTTAAAATTAAGAACAAAAAAAATGTTGCTCCAACTCACCATAGTTATTTAATACTATTCTAGAAGATTTAGTCAATAAAATACAGGAAAAAAAAGATAACAATTAGAAAGTTAACACAATTTCTATTTTACAAGATTATTTTTAACTAGAAATCTCCACAAATTAAGTTCATCTATTGTAATTAATTGATTTGTTCAAAATTATACTTGTTCATAATTCAGAATATTTTTCTAAATGTTTAGCATCTATAGCATAGGAGTAGTCTGACAACATTAGTAAAACAGTGTATTTGCTTTTGGATTAATCTCTGTGTTCCAGTAAATTTACAGTAAGAAATGCAATGAAAGAGAAGGGTTGTTATCTTCTTTCTAGGACAATGATCCTCACCAGTCTTCATGTTTTGGACGGAGAATTGCACATACATTCCCGAGGAAAATGTTATGCCAAAGTTAAAGTGGCAAAAAGTTGAAATAGGAACTTTAAATTATTTCTACTCCTCAGTCATTTGAGAAAAGACAGACCTTGAGTAGATAGAGCGCCAATGGGATTACGATTTGCAATAGGTTAAAAATTTACATTTACATTTGACATTCTCTTATCTTGCAAGTTTCATGACTGGAGTCTAAACAGTGTTTCCTCCCAATTTTTAAAAATCTGATTATAATACTATAGATCATATCTCAAGATATAAAACTGATTTACAACCTGGCATCTGGAGAGGGAGGAGAGACTGAGAAAGGTAAGGTCAGGATTCATGCCTCTGTTGTCTTTCTTTACTGCAGGTCAGAACTTACAGTGGGAACAGCTACCACACTGAACTGGCATCCCTAAATACAACGGGAAAATGAAACCCCCAGAGGGCACGGGCCTAGTGCCAGGACTTAATTGCCTAAGATAGGCATGGTTACCATAAGGGACAGCAGTATCAAAGTTGTAATAAAAATAGTTTGATTCAAAAGCCACATATCGTGTTGTCTATTTAATCAGTGTCCTGAGGAAAAACAGTACATGAGCAGTCTACTAAATTCTTACTTGACCTGTATAAGTGGAAGAGTGCTACGTCAAGTGAGCATAAGTCTAACTTGAATCACCAGAAAAGTCATGTCCCCCTAAGCAATTCCCAGACTTGAGCCAGTTTACAGATCCAGAACCCTTTGAATGAAAGGCAGGTCAGATCCCCCTCAGGAATGACCCTGCTAAACTAGCAAGCACGTACACTCTTAACTTTTTCCTAGCCTTCCCCAAAGAGACCAACAACTATTTACCAAGGGGACTGTGCATTGGAGAAAGTAAAGTAATCTTTGGTGGATTGCTGGACCATGCCTCTAAAGTGATACTAATTCCTGGATATCCAAAACATCGCTGTGGTCTACTAGTCAGATTCTCAGGGCTCCTGGCGATTAATGGACTTTTCAGGTCCATTTCACAGTGGGTTCAGTGGGTCCGTGAACCCATCCCATGGTTATTTCACTAGTTTCAAAATGCATAATTTGAAGAGACATATTCAACAAATGGCAGAATCCAAAACCTAGAGTAATTTTGCCTTTCCAGTTAAATGAAAAACAATATGTAGTCTTCTCTAGCAAAGATGCCATTTTTCTTTTGTCTGCAGGATGCTTATTTTTGTTAAGGAAATGTACCCAGTGGTACCTTCTATTACATAGCACACAATAGTAACAAGAGGTATTGGGGATATGTAATCAAAAATGTATTTCACTTTAAAATATAGGTAATGGGGAAAAAATAGAAATTTTTTAAATTTTAATTTATAATATACTTATGTAAAAATAAGACCTCATATTATATTTAAGCAAATATGTGTTCTAGAGGATTATCAGCTATTCCTAAAATCACATATTAACTTCTTACTCATAAAGAATGCCCTATTTTTTAAAAAAAAATTTTAATTCCCACTCATCATGAATAAACACTTTGGGAAATTTAAATTGACTCCACTTGTTAAGAAGATGAATTGAGGGCTGTACACCTGATCAAATTGGAAATTTGCAAGATTTTTCTATAACCCATTTCTTCTTTAGAGTTAATATCAATAAAAGAATTGTGAATTCTGCTTTCTTTGAAATGTGAATAAAATGTTCAGCCAAGGGAGTATTTTACAAATCCTGGGGTATTATTGAAATATCGCTGTGTCTGGTACCCGAACTAAATTATAGCTCAGACAAAGGACTGAAAGGTCAGGTTTATTATTCACTTTAGTAAAAATGTAATCACAACAACTTGTTTCTACATCAGGGAGTATTAGAACCATTATTATTATAATAATAACAATGAAAATAATACAGCCACATTGTATTTTGCATTTTCAGTAGACAGTAGGGCTTATGGCTAATATTTATATTTACACTGAAGCTTTTTAAGAAGGAGTTCAAGAGTTGTTTTCGAATAGTAGCTCATTAATCATTTCAACAAGTTAGTTGGAAAGTTATTATCCCAGTTCAATAGATGGAAAAATTATATCACAGAAAGGTCAGATATATATTTACTTGTCCAATATTACACAAGTAACGTGAGTCAGTTTCAAATCTCTGAGACCTCTTTTTCACCCCTTGATCTAACCACTGGACCAATGTAATTTTGGTCCATATTGTGGTTTGACCACCAACCTAAAGTACTTTAAGGCTGACCTCTCTGCAATTACTTTTACAGACCTAAAAACACAAAGAAAACAATTTTTCATCTATGAAGACCATACTGAAAAACAACTCAGGCATAATTAATTTATATTTGTATTCTTTCTTTTTTTTATGTCTTATTAGAAACATTTAACAATAGTTGATGTCAATTTCAAATTATAAATATCAAATACTTAATAGCAAAATACACCATGGTCAAATTTATGCTAAAACAAACAAGCAGTATTTTCAGGGCTTTATTTGAACACATATATATTTAATAGGAGTCAGTTAAAAAAAAAAAAAACAAAATCAAAAAGTAAACTTTCAATATTTCCCAGCACCACAAATAATTAGGTCTCTAGAAGAAAATTAAATAAGTGATATTTTAGGAAAGTGACTGGATAGAAGTCAGAGGAATTAAAAAAGCATAGAATTTATACCCAAAGGTCGCTGCTTGTTTTCTTTGTTTAAACAGTTTTAAATACATTAGTGTAATTTCAGTACTTTATCTGATGATGCTTAATTTTAAAAGACTACAAAATAACAATTGTTGTCCCTTAAAATGAAAATAGTGATTATTATTACACATCGACTTTCCCAAATAAAAGTTTCAGCCATTTCCCCTCTTTATCTATATGATTTACTGTTCCAAATTTAGTGTCTATATTGCTTTGCTCTAACCTTAAAAACGACCCTGAAATGGAATCAATTCACAGCTACATTCCCATTTGAAAGTACACATTTGCGCCCTCGCTGATGTGACTCAGCGCACTGAGTACCCTACGGCCTGCAAACCAAAGAGCCCTCTCAGTTCGATTCCCAGTCAGGGTACATGCCTGGGTTGTGGGCCAGGTCCCCAGTAGGGGGAGCGTGAGAGGAAGCTACACACTGATGTTTCTCTCCCTCTCTTTCTCCCTCCCTTCCCCTCTCTCTAAAATAAATAAATAAAATCCTTAAAAAAAATAGAAAGTATACATTTGCCTGCTTACAGCTTAAGAAAATTTTCTTAAATAAACCCAACTATGTTTATTTTATCTTGTCTGCATCAATATCCAAATATATCGTAAAAATAAATATACTTTATAGTTCTTAAATTCAATTAGATTTGAAGATTCCAACCATTATAATATTAAATAAAAATGATAATTAGAAATTTGTGTAGAAAATTTGTTTTGATGTTTACAGTTACTTTGTTTACCTTAAAATTTTCTTTTAAAACCAAAGTGATAAAAATGTTTACTGCACCTTATTTTCTTTTACTACAAAATTTTATGTTTAAAAAAAATGATGAACCCTCTTGCTAGCTTAGTGATTACATCTTTATCCCTATCACGAAGGTCTGAGAATTCAGTACATACACAAAAAACTGAAGTAAGGGAAAGAAAAGAACCTTCTAAGAGATGATGATTTACACATCCAAAAGTTCAGAAAACAATCACAATAAATCGAGGCAATGACAAAAGAAACAAATTTATTTTGAAGTCTTTAAATATTTTAAAGTCTCCCACAAATACTTACTTTTGAGGCAATTCATGTGAACTGAACAAGTTAGTAAAGAACAGGGTTTATGAAAAAGTGTAATATATATTACTACCTGTGTGCAATATATATTTAAGTTTTTTAGAAATTGTTATGGGAAGTATATGGGTGTTCAATTTTACATGGTTGTATAACTACAATTATATTTCAAAGTTACTTTGATATATATGTTTAAGAATACCATTTCTATAATATTAAAATATGAAGACATCTCATTTCCATGTACAAACAATAATGCCAAATATCATAACCTTATTCAGTTATACATGTGATTATTATTTATCTGATATCTAGACCTCAGTTTTGTTCAATATTTTCCTTTTAGTCAAGCTTATTCATAATTTTGGAAGATTTTTTCAGGTTGTCATATATACTTTAATATTTTATTAATGTGTATCTGCTTTGTTATCATTTCATTCCCAAACCTTAAGTTTACAAATATTATATGTAGGATTTGACTTAAAGTCAAACTTCTGTCTTTTAAAGGACTAATTTTCCACAGCCACATTTGTTTAGACTTTAATTTCTCTTGACAATGAAAGCATTATTTTTTAAACTATTTAGCAGGAATATAAATCATAGCCTTGGCACATATAAAGCAGTTTCAAGGATATTAAAGCAGTTTATTTAAAAGCCGGTGATTTTGATACCACAGACAATCCTGTGCTTTTTCTCAACCTTCCCTAACTTGGTTAAACTTTTGGTATTATGAGTGCATGAGAAAAATACCCTCATAATTTCTTTTTCATTTTAAGAGTATTGAAATTTTATTAAACTGACCAAATGAATGATAGCTCTTTTGGTACTATAAAAAGCAATTTTAATTTTTAAAACATATTCAACATCACTTCTATGCTTTTTACTGATCCAAAGGCAGACTAATCTTTCAAAACTCCAAGTATCCAGTGATATACAGGTTTCCACTGGTTCACTTTGCTTTAGTGACTCAGGAAACTCTAGAGACATGAACATTCTAATGAGTCGCCTTCTCCAATGCTAATATGACAGAGCAATTTCTAAATTATAAAACAATCTATAAATGCAGTTACTGAGAACGAAGATGACTAGATTCTGTTGAATACAGGAAAGTATAAAACAGAAAAAAATTCTGGGATCATATGAAGATTAACGGGGAGTGTCAAAAGCTATGCAATCCTAAGACCATAGTCAGACATCTCAACTTGGGATTCTAGAGAGCAATCACTTATTATAACCTTGTCCATGAGTTGCCAACATGAGCTAATTTTAGAAAAAGAAATTGAACCCTTTACTGTTATTTTAAATTGTTCCTAAATGGACACAGAAGGCCTTTTTGGCAGCTGTCACTCTGAAAACTCTATTCACACATAAATTTTAATTGGATCAAATTCAGACTACAGATTTTTTTTTTAAAGGAAGCAATATTTTAAAGGCTTTCAAATAACTGTTTACTTCGCAGAATTTAACAGACATATAGCTATGTCTGTCTTTGCATGTGTGCACATGTGTGCATATATGTATGTAATGTACTTGCCCCTGAAGCGGTCTATTTTTTTCTTTTTTTATTAACTCAGGAAATTCTTTTTTCATCAGCAATGCATATAATTAGTTCAGGTTTTCAAGCATATCCCATCTTGCTCTTGTGGTCCTGGGAATGATCAGAGAAATTTTTAAAGTTTACTTAACTGAGAAATGTTTTGATTTGGGATATATTGTGCTAGCTGAATGGAGTCATTGATTTAATGATGGGTCACAGAGAAATGGAGTGACTAGTTGAAAGTCACACCAAAAATGACAATGTGTAGTTTAAACGCTATTTTCTAAAGAAAGAATATTAGACTATCTAGACATAAGATACTTATAATTTTATAGAGGATTAAATATATATCTTAAGAAATATATTCCTAACTAACTAATTCTGGTCATTTCAATCCAAGTTTTTTTTTTCCTCATATTTTGAATCTTCAAAATGGACAAAAATTTTAATAGAAATATATTTATATTCTCTCTCTCCCCTTTCTTCCCTCCCTCCTTCTCTCTAAACACATATGCATACTCACATACAAACACACACATATATACACACATAAATATACTTTATGTGACTATACAAAGTATAATTTCAATTGTAACATTTTAACATAATACAGTAGTAGTTAGCCACCAAAATAAAGTATATTTTCTATAGCTTTATACTGGCAACATGTAAACTGAACTGAATGATACTGATCCTGCTTCACTTAGAATCCTCTTTGAACATATTAGGCTTTTTAGTTCTTGGAAATTCATTCGGTGTACTTCAAAATGTCAAGTTCTAAAGTGTAGAAAGATGTTAATAACTCCCTTAAGTCAATAGTTTGAGCCTGACCTAATACATTCAATAAATATAAACTGTTAGAAATGGTCTATACCACCCACTGCACAGCAGTGAAAGCAATAATAAAAGCCCCAAATAAAAACCAATATATTTATAGTTTACTTGACACTGAAAAATATAACCAAAATATCAAGTGTTTGGAAAATATATACCTAATGTCACCCACAGTTCCATTTTCCTAATGGTAGTACTTTTAGCTTTATGGAGTCATTCAACTTTTACTTCAATTACTTAACTTCTAAAAACTTTGGATGGAGGATCTCTTTAGAGACAACTTTCATTCATTTTTCACTGATTTCATTATTTTTAATTCAAAATACAAACTTGAAATGTTCTCTCTTGTCCTATATTCACAATGGCTAATTTTATATAGGTCCCTATATAAAAATGATTTTTCAGTCAATAAACATATCCAAGAAGAACCAAGATATTCAAAATTGTGTTCTGTACCATCTTTACGTAAAATTTTGGTATGTAGAATGAAGTCATTTCACAATCCTGTAATAGTTTTAATGAGATAAAACTATGTAAAGTTCACCAACTATTTTCAAAAATACATATTAGCAATTTTTTTCTTTTACTGACATTTTACAAAGTTTTAGGCAAAGCCGTATCCTTGTGGCTTTAAGTTCTCTTTTCTGAGAACATATTGAGAGCAGACAAATTAAGTGATTCAGCTCAACCACACACACTGATCCACTCAAAGTTTGATGATTGAGATGTATGTATCTATTAGAGTTGTGCCATATATCATATTAATTATTCATAACTATCTACTCTATTCCTCTTTTATAGATATAAGAGATTTTTACTGCCTAAGTTATTATAATATTCTCCTTCAATTTATTAGCAAGAATGTGCACAAGGATTTTTCAAAATTAAGTCTTGCTAAGAATAGAGCCAAACTTATTTACTTTGTAAACAGCATGCTATATTTGTGTGGTAGCTCACAGACACCATTCTAATCATAAATCTTAATATTTTTATTTTCTTCTTAAAAGAGACAAAATGAATATTTTAACTATTTAGACCATGATAACTCAAATTAGTGTATAAGTGGAATTTTCAATTTAATGCAACTTTTTTCAAGGCACTATCTTAGAAAATTAGCATTCGATGCTAAGTTTTCTAGTTAAATATTTATGGCTTCATTGTATACACTTTGACATTTTGAATAAGAAAAAAAATTAACTCACAAATCTGCATTATAAATAATTAATGATTCTCTATTTTCTAAGCCATTGATAGGTAAGGTTTATGAAAACAACACCAGACTAAAATTTAGCATACCACTACCATCTTAAAAAAAATCGTAATCTTGGGCACATCATTCCTCTCTTTCGGCTTCATTTTGTAGAGTTTTCTAAACAGGGAAAATTTTACTCCAGTGTGACAAAGACAGAAGAGAAAATTATGGTTTTCATAACAATTTCTAAGAATTTCTTTTTCCTCATGTTATATCCACCTATAACTATAATGCACTGAACATCCTGTCAGGGGGAGTGGTGGCTACAAGGTTTTTGTGTGTTTGTGTTCCAAAACAAGTTAATAGTCATTTAAATATAGTTCTACTGGATCCCTCACACTGGAAAGTGGAGTTACAGTCTTAAATGCATATAGCCTACTGTTTCTACTTTTTAGGGTATGGAGAGTTTGATCTGTTTCAGTAGGGCTGCCATTTTGACTCAACTGCTTCCTTATAACATGTAATTAAATTTTTCATTACTTAATGTCTTAAGACCATGTTCATCCCCAGCAATGCTACTTCAACATCATGACCCAAAACTCTACTCTATATAGCAGATAGTATCAAACTGTGTTTCTAAACACTCATGGTTTTCATGAAATAAAACAGGTTTTTATTTTGTTCCTATTATGGTAATTCCTAGGTTCTTTGAATAAATAGTCTCTGGAATTCAAGATGCCTGGAAAAGTTTTGGAACCGCGGTTTTTAATTTTAGTAATTTAAGAATCTTTCTTCTTTTTGGGTAGAATCCATTCTACTGCAAAGAGAAAATGAATGCATTGACATGGAGTTTTCTTTTCTTTTTATATCTCTAGTCTTTTAAAAGGATTTCAAACTATAAAGAGAATCTAGAATAAAGCACGATGAACTTGATTTACTAATCACATATATTGTATAAATGTCGGCCTGCAATAAAAACATCTTTGTAAAGAATTCTATATAAAATATTTTATTCTCTTTCATTTTTAAGGGCAATAGCGTATAAAGGTTTCTTTTAGGAGTTTATTATCTGGGATTAGTTTCTCATTTTCAGTCATGGACTAAAAAGGAGAAAATGAACTCTGTGAAGAATAGCTCAATATTGCAAATTATACTGAGTTGGAGATTATTTCAAACTCAGTGATTGATCTGAAAACATTTTCATTAGCATTTGCATTTAGACTATGGAAAGTTTTGGGTATATATTATCAAAGAGCAAATTATATTTTTGCAACTGTTATAACTATTATTAAAAAAGAGCAAAGTCTTTAAATACTCATTAAAACTTTGTTTTGAAAAAGTAATCATCTAAAATTGAACATTAAGACGACATAGTGCCAGAATTTAACTTCTCTTCACTAGTTTATTCCAGTAGTGAGGCCCCGGCAGTCACAGTCTTTCTACTTTCTGATCAACTTTCCCAAGAAATGAATAATTTGCATCTTGTATTATTGACAAGTTGAAATCTGTGACTATTTTTCTATTCATAAGTATATTCGTATAAGTGATCTTTAAATTAAATAATCAGAAACTGGGTCCAAACTTTTTTTTCATGAAAATGACAATAGTGTATCATGAAATGCCTTCATTTGAGGCTAAGGTCACAGAAAAGCTAATACCCAGAACTCAAATCTCTCTCTTTTTATTTATATACATTTATGTCACTTAGTTTTGGATAAGTTTAACAAGAATACACATTATTTCTTTTGGGGATGACAGCAACACTGACAAACGGTCCCTGTCTGGCCTGTCATTATATTGTTGCCAAATCATCCACAGCATCATGACCTGATTTTCCTTTCCAGGGACATAACCAAGAAAAGAAATTTAAGTTTCATTCGGAGTACATACAAATAGCCAGCACTTAAGAAAACCTTTGAAAAGTGATCAATGTCCAGTAATTTTTTAAAAAAATGAACAAGAAGAAGGAAAAAAAAGAAAAGAAAGACGAAAGGAAGACAGACATCTTTAAAAGCCTCATACAATTACACAGTGGTCCTCTTTGACATTCTCTATGCTGGTATAATAACTACATGGCAAGTAACACGGAAGCAGTTATCCTTGTGAGATCCCTGTTGCATGCTTTAATTAAAACTAAAAATTTACAACAAAATCAACCATTGGGTAAATTGCTCTTTGGTTTAAATCTTTGTTACCTCCTGGAATTTTGGTAAAATCACTTTATTTTTATATTAAGCTAGTCCCTCTTTCTTTACTCCATTACAAAAGTCAAACAACAAGAACCAGACATAAATTTTAAAATGAGTTTTGTTCATGTGTATGTGTGTTAAGTCCAATCCCTGTATACAAACTTAAAAAAAATAGATGTCGTAACATAGTGCTTTATTCCAACTTAATCTCATCCTTGAATGAACTTCCTTCAAATTTTAACCATAAAAAAAAATAAAGCAGTCAATTTCCTGGTGGTGGTAATTTAATTAAGTAACCTTTCACACTGAGCAAAACCCAAAAGCAAAGGGGTCATTAATCTTTCTAGTGATTAGAGACACCTATAGCGCTTCAAACATTTACCTCTCCTTCCCCGCAGTAGAAATGCTTTTAGGAGGATCATGGTTCATACCTCGCATTCCCTGGAGCCAGAGATGGTATATGTGCAGGGCCCAGATCCATTAACGGATATATCCATGGTCTCAGAGTTTGTAGGCTTGTAGTCCACGTAATACTCCTGTAAAGGGGAATTCATTTGTCTTTCAGACTCTCTGGTCTTTTTCCGCCGTCTTTTCATAATAGAGTGCTGCTGAAGTTGCTTCATGCTGGCTGGGTAGCGTTTCCAAGACACATAGATAACCAAGAGGATCATGGCCACCGAGAGGAAGAGAGCCACGCTTCCTGCAATAATTTTATGAAATGAAACATGCTCATACTCTTGTTCTGTGCCAGGAAGCTGAAACCCTGGGGACGGGCTTGGTGTTTCAAGGATGGGCTGGGTGGGGTCAGATTTATAGACAGTAGGTTTAGGAATAATCAGAGGCTTCTGGGGAGTTTGGGGCACCAGGTAGGATTTTTCCGTGTTGACCACCTGGACTTCAGAGCAGATATTATATGTCTCCACTGCATCACTAACCTTTTCACCCTGGATGTGCTTAGGTCCTGCACATATCATGGTGCTTTCCTTATTTCCTTTGAAATTCTTAAGCCAATAAAACAGGGGACAAATACTCCGACTGCATTCCCACATATTTCCAGACAAAGTAATGGATATTAATGATATCCACGCATTGACAGTTTCCTGTGAGATGTTGGTAAGCTTGTTGGAATCCAAATTCAATTTTTGCAAATTGGGCAGACATTTAAATGTGCCCGGCTCAATTCCTTGGATGTCATTCCCTGATAAATCCAAGTTGTGTAAGGAACTCCAAGTCCATGTCAAGCCTTGGCTAATGGAGCGAATCCTGTTCCACTGCAAGTAAATTGAGCGGAGGTTGAAGAGACGCGGAAAATGCGCAAAATTGATCTTGGAAAACTGATTGTGCTCCAAGTGGAGTTCCTTTAACTTCAAGAGGCCAGCAAAAGCATTTCGGGACAAGCTTCGAAGACGATTGTAACCCAAATCCAGGAAGTCAAGATTTCGACAGTCTTGAAAAACTCTTATTGGCACAGTCTTTAATGAGTTGGATCTCAAGTGCAAAATGATGAGTTTCCGAAGACCTTTAAATTGTTCCGATTGCAATGTCTGAAGTTTATTGTAGGAGAGGTCCAGATTGCGGAGATTGGGAACTGGATGAAAGGTTTTATTGTGCAGATAGGTAATTTTGTTGGAGCTTAGAATTAATTCTTTCAGTCTACGGATGCCTTGAAATGCATCTTCATCCACTGAGCTAATGTAATTATGGTCAAGATAAAGCCATATAAGCTGGTTAAGGCCGGCAAACTGATTGGATTTGAGTTTCTGAATGCTGTTGAATCGTAATGATAAGCCTTGTGATCCTCCAGAAATGTTCTCTGGGATATCTGCGAAAGCATGAGACTCACAATACACAATTTTGCCATCACATCTGCAGTTCTTTGGGCAAGCTCTCTGAGCCCCTGATAGCATAACAAGCAGCAGTGTAGAAAGTAGCACTAGCACCACGCGCATGCCTCTCAGCTGCGTAATTAAACGGAAACCTACAATGTTAAAAAGACAAATGCACATTGTAAAGCTATTGATACAAATCACCTCCAGCTTACCAATATCAGGAACATTTCATCTAGTGTTGTAATGGGACTGTTGATTTAAGAACAACGTGCTTAACATTTAAAGCCTTCTTGTCTTCTGTGCTGCATGTTTTCTATATAGGTTTCATTCTTTGATTTTCAAATCGCCAGTGTCGGAGAACCAATAGCTTCCCCGAGTTTCCTGAGTTCATGTAAACATCGGCACTGCAAAGCACAGAGCCTGCCTTAGCACTTGATGCCGACATTTTAATAACAATAGTATTTGGCTAGTCACTCCGTTGAACACCAGTACCAAAAGCAAGAGTACTAAGTCTTCTGGTAATGGCATAAATGTGACTTTGTAAACCCCCATACTTGTACATCTTTCCTAGTTGAGCACACAAGCTGTGATTGGCAAAGGTGCTTCAGTCAGCTGTCAAGGTAACCCAAGTTTGCTCTGCCTTAAATTGTATCCGTATTTCATAACAAAAACAATGCATGAGGTCTGAAAAAAATCGCATTGGAACTAGCATGGGCAGCCAATTAAGCATGGTATGAAGACTAATTACAGTCGAGGTACTCTCAACACTCAGGAAGAGCTGCCTTCTGTGGCTCCCTTGCCCAGGCATATGCACATACCATACACAGATCGAGAACCCTGACAACTGGTAACACGAAACGCTCCAAAGTTAAAATCCTCAGATTCTTACTAAATATTTCCATAAGATGCAAAATAATCTTGTGCAGTATTAATTGTACTGTTATTTTTAACAGTGTTGCTTTCGCAAATGTAGGGTATAAACAAGTAGAGAAACGCAAACTAGCATTCCCCTCCCCCCATCCCAACCTGCTCAAATTTCCCACTGACTTTTCTTTCCCCTACCTCCATGAACTTCTGAAAGCCTGCAAAGTTGCAACCTATTGGCACTTATGCTGCATTTCCAAGTCATGGTACCTTAAGGGACTTCTTTCCTCTGTCAACAGATTTGTTAATTCTTAGCGGTAGGGGAAAAAAACCCCACAAAACTACTGTGTCCTGCAGTTTCTTTATTCCTCTTAAATTTTCATATTTTTAACTGAGAGGCATTCAGCCAAACCTCTACCCCCCCCCCAAAAAAAAAGAAAAGAAAAGAAAAAATTAAAAGCTCTCCTTTTACTCAACCAGTTAAGTCTTTTTTTTTTTTTTTTTTTTCTATTTGAAACCCGATCTTGCTCTGTCCTCTTGCCAGCTACAGACTCATTGAAATACATTCCAGCTCTCCCAGACAGGAGAAAGGGGGTGGGGGAAGCCAGTCACACTTGAAAAAATAAGACGGGCAAATGACTGCTGAAAATTTGGAAGCTGTGTTCGGGATACAGCTTCAAAGATAAAACAAGCCCTTGTGCGACCTCTGATAAAGTAACGACCCCACCCCTCCACAAACGCTGTAAAGTGTTAACAATCTTCCTGACAGCGACCTGAAATACACGCATGGTTAATATTATCAAGAAATAGAAGCAAACACGATATTTATCTCATGCCCAATTCCCAAGCTGTGGGTACGCATACAGAAGAGACAGTCTTAAAGATATTTCTCTCGAGTCCAAGTCCGTGTTATGGATTTACGAATTATTAAAAAAAAAACTACAAAAAGGAAAATGATCTAAAAATATAATAGCAACTATAGCGAGTCAACTGGCAAACTCAAAGGCTGCTGCTTTTTGCCTGTTTCCCCGTCTTTTATCAGCTAAAGCCACGACTGAGGATAGGAAGCCAAGAAGATCAGCTTTGCTAAGAAGGAAACAACAAAAGTTCACTTACCCATCCTTTGTCATCCAAAAACGGTTCCCCCCTCTCTCAGCTTTCTTCTTATTTGGTCTCTCGTGCTGAAACCACCACCACCTTCATGACACAGTGCGGCTGTCATTCACACCATTCTGATCTCGTATGTGAGCTAGTAGCCCCATACAAACTTCCCCGGAGAGGACAGGCAAAAAAAAAATATATGTATATACACATATACATGAAAAAAAAAATCAGCATGGGGTGGGATGGGGGTAGGGAGAAGGAAGCCCTGGGGGGAGAGGGAGGGCTTTTAGGCTCTGAGGACCATTGTGTAATTCACCAGAGACCCATCAGCAGTAATTGGCAATCAGTGCAAAAGAGCTACAGCCCCATCTCGAAGGTAACCAACTTCTCTATAAAAAAGGGGAAAAAAAGAAGAAAATCTTCAGAATACCTGGCATTCCTTATTGTGCTGGCTTTTGCCATTCCCAGATAAAGCAATTCATCCTCTGGATTTCAGTTCCTGGAGCAAGTAGGCCTCCTGTGCTGTATGAGACCCCAGTTTAAAAGCTATGCAGGCTAGGTTTATCCATTTAGTTAGCTGGTCAGGTTTAAAGTGTTTTGTAGCTGTGCTGAGAGGCAGCCCTTGTCTAATTCAGAAGGCTTTCCAGAGACTGATGATGCTCAGAGCTTGTTGGTGCTAATGCTTGAGTTTGTGATACACTGAGTGCCCTCCGCTGGAGAAAACAGATTGCACATTAAAGACGGGAACAAGTGAGCCTGTCAGTGGTGTGCAGCCTTCCCTCTCTCAGAAAGGGAAATTAAAGGCACAGGATCACTTTTTTTTCTCTCCAATAATATATGTTATGAAAGGTTTATGCCAAAGAGTACCATTCTGTGATATCAATATTAAGTAAAACACTGCTTCATAGTAAATACTACAGAATTAGTAATTTTAAAAAGTTGTCATGACCTGATTTATTTATTTATTTATTTGTTTATTTTTGCTGCACATGCACATATCACAGGGAATTTATCTTTTTCTCAACAACAGAAATAATTTGAGTTGTATTTTTGTTGCTGTTAGTTTGCTTTATTCATTTACATTTTTTTTCAAACAAGCCATATACAAAAGCAGTCTTATTCAAGGGAAAAATATGTAATTAGATCACTTTTAAAGATGGTTACACTGACAAATCTTAGGTCTAATTTTTATATTCCCAAATTATAATAATAAAATTAATTCTGAAATTTTGTGCATTGTATTGAATATTTTAGATATTTTAGGTGTACATTTTTAGTCTTAAAGCAGTTATCTTTAGTACTGTATTACCAAATGTGCAGTCATAATGTGCTTTTCTAGGGGAAAAAAACCCTGTATGTTCTGTATCATTGTCGTATTTCTCTAAAATGTGCAGAATATCCTCAAAATTAGGAGGGATGAAATTATAAAATACCTGAGATATGTATTTTTTTAAAAATACACTTTTTCTGAAACTGTACTGAACTTTGAAAAAAATAATATAACATTACACTTCCATTTTGTTTCCCTTTACTTGTTTATTTCATAATCCTCTGAAAATAATTTTTGGAACAATCCAGGAGAATGAACAACTGTAACACAGAGAAAGACTGTTCGATAAGTTTGCTGACCTAATTTAGCAAGTGTGAGAAGTTTAAATGGATTTAACATAAGCAACTAGAATTACTGTGAATCACTGAAAATAATTATTTTTTTCTTGATTTTAGACAACCTGCCAAAATATTTCTATGTTGGGGATGCTTATCATATGCGTAACAAATAGAAATTGACCCACTTTAATAGTAGGCAGTGATAGGCAATTGTCCAATTACTAGGATTTCTCAAGGAACAAAAAGGGATAGTATGTAACCCTAATATATTCCTTTCCCATTAACTGATATCTGAATTTCTATTTTAGGAATATTTACCTTTGGCTTAAGTATTAATACCTATTAAAATGCAAATATACACCAAAAGAAGCAATATCATTTGGTTAATGAAGGGGTATACCTAATTAGGAAATAAATAAAAATAAATATAATTTGTTCATAGCAGTGTAGTTTACATAGGAACAAAAACCCCACTCAAATATTCAATGATAGATAATTAATTCAGGAAAAAAAATATATTCATGAAATAGAACATGCGCTGCCGTTAAAATTAAAATGGTTTGTACTTTCTGAGAGAAAAGGATGACCGCAACGTATAAGGTAAGGAGGGGAGGGGCAGAGAACACAGATGAAAGAGTCTGTCTCTGAAGATATTTTTACTTGCATTGGGCCAAAATAAAATATACAAAGCATATTTTTCTTGGAGATAGATTTTGGATGTATTTCATTTCCTCTTTTATGATTTTCTTGTCTGTCCACATTTTCAGAGTTTTAAATATGATGAATATATGGTGCATGTATGTACCAAACACATAAACCTAAGTGCTTGTGTATAAATTTTCCTTTGTTTAAGAAATATGAGAAGAGCTTTTGATAATGGACTGAAAAAAATCCCATGATGTTACCCATATTTATGGCGTAATAGAAGTTTTGTTTGAAGTACTAAAAGCTAATAGATGCTGTATGACAAAGTCATCACTAGATCCTATGCAGAATTTACAGAGTGCTGTCACAAATCACTTACACACACACACAAATCAGTTACAGGTCTCTTGAACAAACTGTGAGGACATAAGAGGATCAAGAGATTTGAGATAGAAAAAGGACGGTGTGTGAAGATTCCTTTGGAAACAGTCCTCATCTATGCGCACATACACATGCACTCACCTTTCACTCAAGGGAAGGTTTTGGAGGGAAGGGGGATATCAGCTACTCAGTTTAACTATAATGAAAGGGACTTCTATAGGCTACTTGAACTTGGTATGTGTTTCCAGCAGTGAGCCCAGTAAAATAGAATGGTATCTGATTCTTGTCTGGGAAGTCCAACAGATAAGAAGAGATGTCACAGCAAAGAAGAGTTAAACACATGTTGAGATTGGCTTTTGGATTTCATTTGCAGAGTTTGTGGATAAAAACATGAATAACTCTTTTCCATGGAAGAAAGTAGGGCTATGGAGGAGAGAGAGTTAGATTGGAGTTGTTTTAAATCCCAGTGAGACCCCCAACAAAATGAGTCTATATAAATATACTGCCAAACAAACAGACCAAAAAAAAAAAAAAAGAACCAATCAAGTTTGAACAAGCACTGGATAGATGGGGAAAAAAAGGTGTCACCTATATCGTGGGAAATTGGCCCATTATTTCTAAAGGCGCTATAACAAAAATATCAATGTACCAATAAGAAAGAGAAATATCTTTGACACCTTCTAGGCTTAGAGATCTCAAATCTTTTTACAATAGTATGGGTTTTGCAACCATGAAGTTTCCTGAAAAGGTCAGATATTGCTGTATGTGTGGGAGGAGGTAAGCAAGAATGAGAAAAGCAGACAATGCTTCCTCTGTTTCCATAGGCATCAGACAACTCACTTGCAACAGGCCCTACTATATCTGACCCTCCCAGGGGGAGAAAGTTTAAGGCTTATATGAAATATGGGATATTCATATATAATATAGTAAACACAATACTTTCATTTACTGATTTCAGGTGTCATGAACTAAGGATAGAACAGGATACCTTGTTTTAACCAAAGCATCCACTGATCTCACCTTGATAACTTAAAATTGACCATGGTAGAAGTATTTTATATCACAGATATCAACACAAGTTAAAAGTTAACAATACAGATTAAACTTAAGAATCTGTTTATTTGTTATTAAACAGCTTAAGTAGCTGTTTATTTATAATAAGCACAAAAATTGAGAAATATGTTTCCAGTATTTGAAACCTATTATCTGATTGAGTAAAAAACTCACTTATGTCATTAACAAACAAGCCAAATTTCAATGTATGTCTATGTTATTTTACTTTTCTCTTGCTCATTAATGTAAACAAAATTATTCTATAGTATAGTATAGATAGTATTCGCGTTTGAGTAATACTCCAAGAGCCAGGTGTTAGACATTTACCCACATGCCATGGTGCCTAGGGGGTCCATATATTCACTGCTCCAAAAGTGAGCTATTCTGAACACATAAATGCTAATGATGACCTAATTTCAATAAATAAATCAAGTAACCAATTGCTATTATAACAATCATTTTCACATTCCATACCTTCTTTCTTTCCTAAAATATCATTTGTTTTCCCCAATTAAAAATTAAAATAATGCCTGTCAGTTAAAAAAAATTTAAAGTACAATTAAAAAGATCTCAACTCAAATCAAATAAAAATAAATGGAAAATTATTTTAGTTCATGCAAATGAACATACCATAATCTGATATAAATTGATTTGGAAATTAAAAGTATAAGTGGTAACCATTTTTTTTTACTCCATTTCTTGGGCCTGACTACCTTATATCCATTCTAATTCTGGTTTCAAGATTACTCCAGTAGTTCTAGCTCCAAGTGTATTATAATTCAAGAACTAATGGAGTCTTTTTCTTTCCACCCCTCAATAATTTCCTGGGCCACAGAATTGAGACTCCTTGATTAGTTACATACAGGTCATGCATTCCATCCTTAGAGTAGTCCTGCGGTATAGCTTCTAAAAAAACACAGGTACTAAAAATGGCAGAAAAAAATGTATGTATGTCTCCCAAAGTCATCAATAAAAAGTGGCTGCTGTACCAGAGCAAATCCTAGGTGCATCTAGGTGGGGGACCATGTAACTGATTCTCACTGTAGCAGAACTGACCTGTATCACTGTCAGATTAACATGAGCAAGGAAGAAAGTTTCTTTTTCCTTCCTCTGACTAGAACTCAGGACTCTACAGCCCTGTTTAGGTACTGGATGACAGGGGATTATTTATGTTAGCAGTATAAATGGGATGAGGGGTAATGATGGATATTGGAAGCAAAAAATATGCACCAATCACATAAATACACAAACCAACCAAACATATAAGTAAATGAAAATAACAATTAAAAAGCAAAAATGCAACAAATAACAAAACATAATTATGTCCCAGTAAGCGCCTTATGCTCTTGCTCTACCCTAGCATCAGGATATCACGGTACCTATGCTTTTCTTTAGTCTCAATATGTAAAGCTCTTCATACACAGATTTACCAAATGTCCCTAAACGTCCTAACTTCAGTTTTAAATGGTAGAAGAGCAAAATTAATATTGTTCCTGCTCTCCCCTGCACATAGTAACACACTCAAGGAGAGAGAGAGGGGGAGAGAGACAGAACCACCATGCATGTGCACGCTAAAAAATAACTCACTCTTGAAGACACATTTTAATTATGCACATAGTTCAATTTTAACATGAAGATGAACCTCAAAGTATACGTATCAAAATAGATGACCTTTTATCCTTTTTCAGTTTATCTATAATGAGTTAACAGTACTTTATGTTTGACAGCAGTGATAGATACTTGTTAAAAACTTAAAGAATAGTAATATTTTATTATATGCATTCAGCCGAGTCTAGAAATCTTGATGTCTACACTTAAAATCTTTAACCCCAATGTGCATATTAATTAAATTAAGATAATGTTCAAATTATTAATATAGTCTCAGTAAATTCAGTGTCACATTTTATTAACCAGTGAACTAAATTATCAAATAAGAACAATAAATTGACAATCTGTGATAGGATATTAATACGTAGATAATGATATTGTCAAATGTAATAAAATGGGGTTGAGGTGGGTGGAAATGGGACATTAAATCAACAAAAAATAAAAATAAATATATAATTAATGGATTAAAAAGGTTAGTAAATTAAAAAAAAAGATGTCATGAAACACAATCATGGGAGATAATTTGCATTGCAGAACTGAGAAAGGGATCTTTAAAAATAGTATTTTAATGGGTTTTCAAGTAAAGTACTCTCATATATTTGCGGAATTAATAAATTACTTAGTTGGCGAGACTAAAAGGGTGATGTAGAGTAAACTAGGTAAAAATGAAGGATGAAAGAGATAAGTACAGCAGAGAAAATAATTTAAAAAATAGTTTTGAGAGCAGTTAATGCTTGACTTATTTGAATAAATAATGGGAAACAAATGAACAACAGTAACAGCCTCACCAACGATTCAATATTCAAGATACAGACTTAGAAATAACTGTAGTTGCTATCTTAAAAAGATCACAAGCTGTGAATTTCATCAGATAAACAGAGTTTATAAACAAGAATCAGATCTAAATGATAAATTTAAAACAGAATAATTGAAAATAATTTAAATCAATATCTCTATAGATAGATTTAAATGGAAACTGGGCAGATCTGAAAGGAAAATTACTTATTGAGCTAGATAAAACAACAGAATATCAAATTTAGTTTAGGGGCTTTTATGAATATCTGTATATTTTTTTCTCACCATACACCATAAAAAGATGCCATATTACTGAACTGAAAAATGCTATTAATAAAGCAATACTTACCCTGATATATTTAAGTTTACTTTATTTTACTTAATAATGAGAGGATAGTCTATTTCATTGACTTCTCAGTATACATAGATTGAAGGACACTGATATAAATATGCAGGTATAGAAAGTAAAATTAAGATAAACTTAATAGCCTTTCAAAATCTCATAAGTAGTTAATATTAGAGCTATGAAAATAATTCAATGCAGGTGCAATGACAGCACGTTGCTGATAGGAGATTTTCTTTGCTGTAGCTAGTAGTGGCAACATCTATTGGGAATTCTGTTACCAAAAGGTAAATCTTGGCTCAATAACTTATAATTATTTGTCTTCAAAGTCTGTTGTTTTCATGAACAATGAGGTGACATAAGAAATCATGCAAAAAAGATTGGCAAATTCTAATATATAAAAAACATACAACTTTGGTTCAGGAAAAAATTAAGAACAAAATGAGCCATGGCTGGTGTGACTCAGTGGATTGAGTGCCAGCCTGTGAGCCAAAGGGTCCCCAGTTGGATTCCCAGCCAGGTCACATGCCTGGGTTGTGGGCCAGGTCCCCAGTAGGGGGCGCACTAGAAGCAACCACACATTGACGTTTCTCTTCCTCTCTCTGTCCCTTCCTCTCTCTCTAAAAATAAATAAAATCTTTTTTAAAAAAGGAGAAAATGAGAGCAATTGATCAAGGATAGTTTCCATGTAATATTTTTAAATGCTTACAATATAGACAGGGGTAATAAGTTATAGGAAATTCAGACTGGAGAAAAATATAAATTATATACCCCTACTAAGAAAAAAAATAGAAGTTAAAAACCACATACTAACTATATTGTCAGATATTATATTTTCAATTATAATGAACATGTTTTTATGCTTGTGTTCATCTTCTATATGGAAGGGGTAGCACAGTAAATTAAAATAACAGAAATATTTTGAGAATTAAGTAAATAATGATACAAAACCAGTTTTATTAATGTTACTCTAATATCTCTGGAAAGATTTATGTTTAGATAGTTTTACATGTAGTTTTTAATAGCAAAAATATACATTAAGCAAGTACTAATTCCTGTGTAGCTGGAAATAAAAAATTAAGTTAAGTAGTCCTAACTTAAGTTCTTTATCTGTAAAATAGAATAATAGTATATCATTTATATTTGTTGTTTTGAGTATTAAATATATATGCATATCTCCTTATCAATATCCATATATTAATAAGGCTATAAATATACTTTCATTCAATTAATGTGTTTCTTGTTTTCCCTGATAGTTTTAATAACAACATTCAACTCAGCTTGTATGCATTTATTTTGTATTTTTCACTATCAACTTTTTTCTTGAAAGAAAAAACAATTCATATATATACACGTATGTGTGTGTGTGGGTGTGTGTGTATTTATCTTTAATTGACCACCACTATCAATACATTACCAGGTCTTTCAGTCATACATGTATTTTTGCATTCTCAATAAGGGGACCTGTGTATGGTCCAGGCTCAACTATAAATTAGCAAAGGGGCCTTAGTAATATCATAATTTCTATAAACCTTTCTCCCCATCACTTCTAAATGAGATCATCATTTTGTTTTAGGTGCTAACAGTGTCTGATTAATGGCAGGCTAACTGAATTTCATAAAACAAACAATAGGTAGTAAATATCAGGGAAATTCAAGGGGATGCAATCATGCAGTGTATAAAGATGTTACAGTCAACAATGGACTACATACATGATGGCGGCCCTATAACATAATAATGGAGCTAAAAATTCCGAATGCCTAGTGAAATCTTAGCCATCATAGGGTTGTAGCACAATGCATGACAGTTTTGCACTGGTTTCAGCCTATCGATAGTAATGCTATCAGCTGGAAATGTCTGGGGACACTGCTTGGGTCCCAATGAGCGTCCCACAGACACTTTCCCTTTCCAAACCAATGTTACAATTGGACTGATACTTATATTGATTGCAAGACACCTTGAAGTAATAACCATTAGGAAACTTTGAAGAAAATAAAAGTTTATTACAGGTCTTAGAACATACAAATCCTCTGAGGGGGCACACAGAGAAGTGAAAGGGGTGAGGGGTAGAGAGAGATGGACTTGGAGACTTACTTTTAAGGGGGTCATATGTGGGTGCCTAGGGTTTCCCAGGCTCACTCTTCATTAGTGAGTTTAAAAGAAAAAAAATCTAGAGTAGGAATAACAAGTAATCCAAATGGTCAGTTATTTATTTTTTATCGTCTCCACCAGAGAGTTTTATATTTTTTTTGCATATTTTATTGATTATGCTATTACAGTTGTCACATTTTTTCTCCCCTTTATCCCCTCCATCCTGCATCCCATCCCATTATCTTCACACCTCTTAGTTCATGTTTATGGGTTGTACATATTAGTTCTTTGGCTTCTCAAATTCCTCTACTATTCTAGCCTCCCTTGCCTTTTTTTTTTTTTTTTTGGTCAACATTTTCCTGCCACCACTTTCCCCAGTCCCACTCATCCCCATGTCCCACCCTCAATCCTTCCCCCATTTGGCTTTGTCGATGGGTCCTTTATGCATGTTCCTTGATGATCTTTCCCCTCCTTTTCCCTTTATCCCCCTCCTTCCTTCCCTCTGGTTACTGTCAGTTTGTTTTTTCTTTTAATGTTGCTGGTTATATTGTGCTTGCTTGTTTGCTCTGTTGATTAGGTTCCACCTATAGGTGAGATCATATGGTATCTGTCTTTCACCCCCTGGCTTACTTCACTTAGTATAATGCTCTCCAGTTCCATCCATGCTGTTGCAAAGGGTAGTAGCTCTTTCTTTCTTTCTGCTGTGTGGTATTCCATTGTGTAAATGTACCGTAGTTTTTTGATCAACTCATTTACTGTTGGGCACTTAGGTTGCTTCCAATTTTTGGCTATTGTAAATTGTGCTGCTATGAACACTGGGGTGTACAGGCTCTTTTGACTTTGTATTTCAGGATTCTTAGGGTATAATCCCAGCAGTGGAATTACTGGGTCAAAAGGCAGTTCCATCTTATTTTTTTGAGGAAATCCCATACTGTTTTCCACAGCGGTTGCACCACTCTGCATTCTGACCAACATTGTGTTAGGGTTCTCTTTTCTCCACATCCTCACCAACATTTGTTGTTTGTTGATTTGTTTATGATGACCATTCTGACTGGTGTGAAGTGATATCTCATTGTGCTTTTAATTTGCATCTCTCTGATGGCTAATGATGTGAGCATCCTTTCATATGTCTCTGGGCCCTCTGTATGTCCTCCTTGGAGAAGTGCCTGTTCAGGTCCTTTGCCCATTTTTTAATTAGATTGTTTGTCTTCCTGGAGCGGAGTTGTGTGAGCTCTTTATATATTTTGGAGATCAAACCCTTGTCTGAGGTATCATTGGCAAGTATATTTTCCCATACAGTTGGTTCCCTTTTCATTTTCCTGATATTTTCTTTAGCCATGCAGAAGCTTCTTACTTTGATGAAGTCCCATTTGTTTATTCTTCCCTTTATGTCCCTGCTCTAGGGGACATATAGGTGAAAATGCTGCTGTGTGGAATATCTGAGATTTTCCTGTCTCTGTTTTCCTCTAGGACTCTTATGGTGTTGCAACTTATATTTAAGTGTTTTATTCATCTTGAGTTGATTTTTGTGTGTGGTGTAAGCTGGTGGTCAAATTTCATTTTTTTGCATGTAGCTGTCCAGCTCTCCCAACACGATTTGTTGAAGAGGCTATTTTTACTATTTTACTATTTACTAAGAGATGATTATGGTGGAATATTAATTGACCATAGAGACATGGGTTTATTTCTGGGATTTCTATCCTGTTCCATTAATCTATGTGCCTGTTCTTATGCCAGTGCCAGACTGTTTTGATTACAGTGGTCTTATAATATAGTTTGATGTCAGGTATTGTGATCCCTCCTACTTTGTTCTTTTTTCTCAAAATTGCTGCAGTTACCCAGAGGTGTTTATGATTCCAAATAAATATTTGAAATATTTGTTCTATACTGGTGAAATATGTCATTGGTATTTTAATAAGAATTGCATTTTATCTATAGATTGCCTTGTGTAGTATTGACATTGTAATGATGTTAATTCTTCCAACCCATGAACACAGTATATGCTTCCATTTATTTGTGTCTTCCTTGATTTCTTTCTTCAGTGTTGTATAATTTTCTGAGTATAGGTCTTTAACCTCCTTGGTTGTTTGTTCCTAGGTACTTTATTTTTCTTGCTGCTATAGCAAATGGGATTTTCCCCCTGATTTCTGATTCTGATATTTCATTGTTGATGTACAAAAATGTCTTTGATTTCTGAATATTGACTTTGTACCCTGCTGTTTTGCCAAATTTACTTATTGGGTCGAGTAGTTTTTTGGTGGAGTCTATTGGATTTTCTATGTATACTATCATGTCATCTGCAAATAATGACAGTTTTACTTCTTCCTTTCCAATTTGGATGCCTTTTATTTCTTTTTCTTGTCTGATGGCTGCAGCTAGGACTTCTAATATTATGTTGAATAGAAGTGGTAAAAGCAGACATCTTATCTTGTTCCCAATCTTAGTGGGAAAGCTTTTAGTTTTTGCCCATTAAGTATGATGTTAGCTGTAGGTTTCTCATATATAGCCTTTATTATGTTGAGGTATGCTCCCTCTGCTCCCACTTTGCTGAGTGTTTTTATCACAAATGGGTGCTGTGCCTTATCAAATGCTTTTTCCACTTCTATTGATATGATCACGTGCTTTTTGTTTTTCCTTTTGTTTATCTGATGTATGACATTTATCGATTTTCAAATATTGTAGCATCCTTGCATCCCTGTGGTGAGTCCCACTTGATCATGGTGCATGATCTTTTCAATGTATTGCTGGAGGAAGTTTGTCAATATTTTGTTGAGGATTTTAGCATCTATGTTCATCAGCGACATTGGCCTGTAGTTTTCTTTCTTTGTTGTGTCTTTATCTGGCTTTGGGATTTGGATGATGATGGCCTCATAAAAAGAGTTTGGGAGTCTTCCCTCTTCTTGAATTTTTTGGAATAGTCTGAGAATGACAGGGGTTAGCACTTCCTGAAATGTTTTGTAAAATTCTCCTGTGAAACTCTCCGGTCCAGGGCTTTTGTGTGCTGGGAGTTTTTTGATTACTGCTTCAATTTCACTAGCTGTTATTGGTCTGTTGGGCTTTCTGCTTGTTCATTCAGTTTTGGAAGATTATATTTTTCTAGAAATTTGTCCATTTCACCCAAGTTTTCAAATTTCTTGGCATACAATTGTTCATATTAATTTCTTTCAATCCTTTGTATTTCTGTGGTATCAGTTGTAATTTCTTCTTTTTCATTTCTGATTTTATTTATTTACATCCTCTCCCTTATTTTGTTGATGAGTCTGCTGAAAGACTTGTCGATTTTGTTTATTGTTTCAAAGAACGAGCTCCTGGATTTATTGATCTTTTGGATTGTTCTTTTAGTCTCTATGTCATTCAGTTATGTTCTGATTATTATTTTCTTCCTTCTGCTCACTCTGGGCTTTGTTTGTTATTGTTTCTCTAGTTCTTGTAGATGTAGGGTTAGGTTGTTTATTCGAAATGTTTCTATCTTTTTTAGGTAGGCCTGTATTGCTATGAGCTTTCCCCTCAGGACTGCCTTTGATGTTTCCCAAATGGTCAGTTATTTAAATGAGTCAAAACCCGTAACAAAGTATTGCCAGTGAGGGTAAGATAGCCAGGCTTTTTAGTCACTTGGTGGTGTTTATTTCAGATCGCTTTCACTGAAGTAGATGTCTTTGGAATGGATTCCTCTTTGAAGTGAGTGTCTCCACAACTGAAGCTTAAAGCAGGCACTTGGATTACAAAAAGAAGGTCCAACTGTCAGGGCTTACACTACAATTACTTAAGAGTTTGTGGTGATGCCAATGTAAACAAATCTACTATGCAAACAAATCTACCAGAACAGTCCTACAAAAGTATATAGCACATAAGATTACAGCAGTGGGCTCTGCCATCTAGGTTTGGTAAGTATACTTTGTGATATTCCTACAATTACAAACTCGCCTAAGGATATATTTATCAGAAAGTATCCCAGTTGCTAAGTGACATGACTATGTCTGGTCATCGTGCTTCCTTATAAACCTTGACAAAATTGGATCTATCATGGACTATTCCACTACCCACTAAAAATCCCTCATCCATCTCATGCATTATATTAAACAATAATGAGAATCTTTGAGAATAACATTTTAATGAATTAGAGGAGAAGACATTAAATGTCCACCTGCCCAGATTAAAGTCTTTTCTAAATGAAATCATGACTTCACAATTAACCCTCTATTTCTAAACAAAGAAAGCTTTTCAACTGAAAAAAAATTAAAATTTCTCAAATGTAAACTGAAAAAACTTAAGCCTATCTCAATGTAAACTCCTTATTTGTAACTATATAGTGGCTAGCTGGGGGCGGGGGGGCGGGGAATAACACCTTAAATGTTGATTTTATACATAACAGTTTGTAGCAACTTCAGCATTAGTATTGTATTTATTCAGGGATGTGAGATATGTAATTTTCTGTTACAAGGTCCCCAAATGACCCTGAGTAACTCTCATCTAAAGCAGACAGCATGAAGTTAATCGTGAAAATAGCAAATGAACAAATGAACATAGTTTACCAGTATTCCATTCCATTCCATTCTGCTGGAAAGTAAATAAGGCAATGGGAACTTAGGTGCTTATCACTGCAATTCCTACACCCTCCTGGTTTAATGAGTTTAATGATTAACAGATAATTAGAATATAAATAACAACTATCTAGATACTACCTTGAAATACATGTCCCTCCAGAAAATACTTCTACGCCAGAAACAAAGGTTTCCCATGCATATGCACTTGTGCACACATGCACACCCAACCCTCCCACACACAGATGTTTTTGTTTTTGTAGTCTCTTTGGCTTGCCATAATTTACTGCCCATGAAAATACAGTTTTATTTAAAACATTTTCCAAAAATAATTTTACATCTAACTTATTTGTAATTTACTATTATAGTAATGAAAAAACACCAAAGAAACCCAATGTCACCAGAAATTAGTAAAGGAAATTGAAAGGGTCTGCCATGGTCTGGCGGGATTCTCGAGTTTCAGTTCTATCTGGATACCAGCTAATGAATATGACTTTGGCCTAGTTGTTTAAAAGCTCAGGATGTTGTTTTTTTACACCTGTATTTGGTCTTACAAAATGTACTATATTTTCTATAGATGATGGCAAAAGTGAATAGGTATTAATAAATTAAAACGTTCAGTCTTAGAAACTTCTATAGGCTAACTCAAGCATATTTCTGGGGAATGGGCATCGCATGTCAGATTTAACGGGGAGGCTTTATTTCAGCAGGTGGTGTTCCCAAATTACAGGGCAAGCCAAGCACCTGGCCCAGTCTGAGGAGGCAACGAACTCGCTGCAGCATGTGGATGAAGAAAGTGCCACATACTAAACCTGGTGAACTCAGGGGAGGCCAGCGTGGCAGCCTTAAACACTCCGAGACCTGAAGCAACCACATAGGATAGTCTGAAATTAAAACTTCCTAACTAAAAAGGGGTCATGGCAGGTAGCCCTGTCCTAGGGTGGTATCTTCCCTGACAAACGCCAATCTTTATTTTAATTGAGCTTATCTATCTGTCTTTTGGCATCTATGAAAATATATCTTTAGATTGTCAGAGTAATGCCCTTTCCAGATATTTCAGGGCACAATTTCTCACCAGAACAGACTACAGACTCCTCTTTATTATCTTATTCTCTCTCTTACCATCTCTATGTGCTATCAATGTTAATTGTTAACTATCCTATGCCAACCAATGTAAAAGAAATATGTGTCTATCTATTTTACTTTTTATCCCATCTCAGAGGTATTCCCATTTTGCTTTCTCCCTCCTCCTAATCTATCACCAATGGATTTCATGTAATCCCCTTACATCTTCCCCTTTGACTGCAATGTATACAATAAGTGTTAAAACTGCCATTTTTCAGTGCATTTTCTTAGTCCATTGAGATTGTGCTTCCTGGCAATTGTCATCAGTTTGGCTGAAATAAACGAATAAAAATTCTCTACAGGTTTGGATGTTTCTTATGTTGACAAGTAGTAGGACAGGAGAGCTTGTTTCAGAAGACAAATGGGTTGGGGAGATGTATGCTTTGTACCTCAACACAGAAGTTAGAGTCCCACAGGTGCCCTTTCCAGCCATCTACTCAGACATGAGGCTCTAGGGTTCATCCAAAGTACAGCTGGAAGAAAGGGTATGAGTGGGCAGCCTTTCATTTGCCTGGGACAAGCCATGATCGCACATCAGAATTGTTAGCGATCATCGTTAATGAAAGCAACCAACATCTATTTAATCCTTACTTTGTGCTAGTTACTCCTCCAAAGAGTGTACTTTTTTGTTGTTGTGTTCAAACACATACTCTAAGTATTGTTACTATTTTCATTTTATAGATGAGGAAACAGAGAAATAGATTTGAAGATAAATTTCTTGAGATTGTACAACTATTATTGCTCAGTATTAGAACCCATGGACTTGCCTTTAGCCTCTAGGCTAGCCCAATGCAAGCTATTCTACAGTAGTTGCCCTATTTTAAATTAGTAAGTTTAGTAAAATATACAGGAGTAGTTAAAATTACTAAATGCCTACTATGTGCTTTGTATGGTATTAGAACTGAGAGCACAAATAGTTATGACACACGCTCAAATTCAAAGTTTTGAATTTCTAAAAGTAACACATATATTCTAAAAGATAAATCAAAATAATACTTCAAAATGTACA
This sequence comes from Mormoops blainvillei, assembly GCA_004026545.1. NCBI lineage: Eukaryota > Metazoa > Chordata > Mammalia > Chiroptera > Mormoopidae > Mormoops > Mormoops blainvillei. The sequence goes on from PVJD01000339.1 coordinate 329,907, forward strand.
ATAGTTGAAGTAATCAAATGAGGCAATTGGACTGGTGTGGCTCTAATGCCACGGGAGCCTAAGTAAGCAGAGTGATACCTAAGCCAGAATCAATGCTGTTGAATCCAAGAAAATGACACTTGGGAGCAATCTATCACAGCCAACCGGAGCTCAGGCTTTCCCAAATAACACAGCCTTAAGTGACTGTTTTCATATCTTCTCCGTAAAACCTTAGCTCCTGCTTGCGGAGCTCCATTTCTGGTTTGGTGAAGGCCAATTTGAATACATTGAAATTGAAATAAACCCCTGAAAATGTTAATGTGCCTTAGTTTTTATTTTAATACAATGCGTGACAAAAGTGTGTGATAAAACTAAGTTTTGAAAGTACAGAATATGAATCTGGTGAATTACTCCTTTGGCCCATGCAGCTTTTGACAGATTACAAATCTGTAAGTCTGGAAGCCATTTGTCTGTCAACAGAAGTGTCAGCAAAATTCTTGTAATTCAGGTGTTCTTAGGCTGCATAGCAATTCCTTACTTACACTATCCCCTTAGGTCAGATTGTCTGTGAGTTAACCACAGTACATAAAATATGTCTGACCTTTAATTTGTTAAATTATTGTTCAATATTAACTCTTAATTCGAGTTATGAGGTTTTTGCTTCCTACCGGATTTTCCTATTAATGTAGACACATAATAAAGACTAGATATCATACCGTTACAGCACCAGCCAATAGTGTTCTGGAACAGCTGTGGGGTTTGATTGCCCACCACCAAGAAGTGTGACTCCCAGTGCAAGAGTTGGATGAAAAGGGGTTGTTTATTTAAAGGTTATACAGATTTAGAATAACGGCAGATTTCTGTCCTTAAGGCCTGCTCCCTTTAAAAACACCCCAAAACACATAGTCCTGCCTTTCTCTGCCAAACCAGGTCAGTTTCACAATACGCTACTCAGAGGCACCGCTTTCAGAAAAGCAGAAGTCTACAGCTCAGCACTCCTGGTCACGTTCAGCTACAAGCATCTTTCACATCTCTGAGTGGCCAGGCAGGTCCCCCGCAGTAGCGCCAGCTCTGCTGCCGTTTTCTCCAGGAAGACTTTCTGACCTCGTGGCAGACTCACTGACCTTCAGACCTCCCAGCAGACCTCCTCTCTCCCTGATGACCTCATGGTTCCCTCCTTCTGACCCTCAGCCCGCCCTAATTTAAATGCTTGGCTCAGAACTTCCTGTGTGATCTCATATCCAGTCCTTCCTATGGTGCGTTAGTGTCTGTTATTTTTGTCAGGTCCCGACTGTCTTTGACCCTCTTTTGGCTGCCATCTTTATCCAGAGTAGGAGTTCCCAGTGACATAGGGGCATCAGGGGTGGGCATCGCCAACCCCCACCCCTATTGTGTCACAATTACCTGACCATTCTCATGGTTACATACACAGTTCACCCTGGGCAGCAGCCCTCTTCCCTTCAGGAAGTTACAGCCATTAGCTTGCCTTTCATTATGCGGTATATCTTAAATGCTGTGCCTTTCGCTCGGTGGGAACCCTGACCCATCCCATATCCTGACTGAAGGATTGCCCACCACCAAGAAGTGGTGTTCCCCTATTATCGGGGTACACATGCTCTGTACCCTGTTACAATATGCTGTATGTAGGAATGTATATTGTTATGTGGGGGTTAAATAAATATTAATACTTTTCCTCCCTCCTAAGTTCTTCTAGCTGGGCTAGTCATTAAATTCACAGAGACAGATTAATAGGAGAAAACCACATTTGAATATATGCATATGGGTAATTGACAAAAGCATGAACAGTCCTTTGCCATTCCAAAGACAATGAGGTAATATGGCGTATATAAGACATTTTTGGACAAAGGAGAATGATGGGGATTGGGGTATGAGATTTTAGATGTGAGAATGGGTGATTTACAGGTAGTTGAGGGAGAGTCAAACACACATGGCAGAGATCCTTGCTAGGTGACTCATGCATTGTTTTCAAAACCCCACACTGATGAGAAGGTTACTGAATTAAGAAATATTTGATTTCTTAATGCTATAGTTATTTTTAGTGGACATAACCAATAAATAAAAACATAAATTTCAGACTACAAGAGTTCTACAATTATAAAGAAACATGGCATTCAATATTTCCATTACACAACCAAATTGAATATTATCAGTATTCAGTTTTTACTTTTTACACTTGTACAGGCATGGCATTATTTTCTACTTGCATGGTTTAGTGAATTGTTCCTTGGAGAAAATGTTGGAGCCAATGAAGCTTATTTTATTATTGATTTGTGACTGGTGGTTGATTGACTTGTTAACTTAATAAGTGAGTTGACTAAATGCAGCACTTACACACACTTCCTTGAAATAGCCTTCACCAATGATATAAAAACTGCAAAGTAGCTGCTTTCAAAGGAAATAGTGGATCGAATGTTTAAGGGTATTTTGTGTGTGTGTGTGTTAAGACTAATACTTTAGTGCAGCGTTTCTCAAGGTCAGTACCATTGGCATTTTGGACCAAATAATTCTTTTTTCCGGGAGATGTTTTGTGCATTGTAGGATATTCAGCAGCATCCCTCCTTTCTACCCATTATATACCAATAACAACTCCCCACTTTTTACTTGTGATGATCTAAAATGTCTTCAGATATTATCCAATGTCCCCGGAGACCAAAATAAACTCCCTTCGCCTCTGCTCAAGTAGAGGATTGGTGGGGGTGGGGAGTAAAGGAAATTTAGAGGTCACAAATCAAAAGCAGGATCTAACTCAGCACACATTTTTACTAGAATGGTCTCGAGGCACAAAAAAGAGCATTTAGTATAAATTAAATTGAAGTATTAAATTAATATGTTTCATTATGTTAAAATTACTAAAAATAAAATTATTACTCATGTATATATTTTTAAAAGCCAATCAGCTTCAAGACCTAACTAATTCCTTTATCCATACAGTTTAAGAATGGGAGTGTATATCCATACAATTTGGGAATCTAAATTCCCAAATTAAGAAAATATAATATTTGCCCTGACTGGAGTGGCTCGGTTAGCTGGGCATCATCCCACAAGGCAAAGGTCACTGTTTCAATTCCCAGTCAGGGCACAAGCCTGGGCTGTAGGTTCAGTCCCTGGTTGGGGTGCATATAAGAGGCAGCTGATAGACGTTTCTCTCTCACATTGATGTTTCTTCCCCTTTCTTTCTCCCTCCCTTCCCCTCTCTCTAAAAATAAATAAATAAAGCCTTTTTTAATAAAGAAAGAAAATGTAATATTTGAAGGCACTGCAACTCTTGATAGGTTCTCTTAGTTTGAAAATATTAGGCCCTGAAATTCTATCATCTAGGATTTTCAAAATGGAGGGTTAGAGTAATGACATTTTCAGAATGAGGTATTTGTCATATCACCTTATCAATGATGGCATTCTATGATCATTTTAAACGAAAGGCTAATTGAGAAAAAAATCTATCTTGAATAACAGAGACATTATGTAACTATTTCAAAGCACACAAATGTTAATTTAAAATATTGGACACTAATTAGTTTGAACAACTAAGTAGACTAAATAGTCTAATCACCCATTTTTTAAAACTCAGAAAATACAACAATTATGACAAAGAAATTAGAAACAAAGTTTTATCAATATAATATTTAATTAAAATTATCCTTGAATAACAGTAATATTAAGGAAGACATGCATTTACAAGCACCAGTTCCAATTCTTTCCTTAGATAGTACAAATTATCATTTATATTAAAGACCAGAGCAGAGTTCGTTAATTTTGGCTTGATTGCCATAAAAATAAATCGGAATTGGCAATTCTTAATAAATCTAAAGTCTATAATTTATGTCAGCCTCAGAACAGTTCAACAGACTAAGAAGTCACTTGCCTATATTCTTAAAATATTAAGAAGAAAATGTATGAGATATGCAATATTCAATCACTACATTAACATGTGCTCATTTATATTTTCGAGTAGAAGCTAAACTTCTGGCATTCCTGCAAGCCAAGATTTGTCAATTCTTGAATCAAGACAAGATTTACTAGTCATTTCTATAATGTATCACAGAACGTCTTACAAGCTTCATGGTGTTTTCCCACAGTGAGACTTTAATTTCTTTAACTAGAACTGTTTGAAAAACAATAGAATATTACAACTATATCGAGCAATTCAAGGGGTTTCACAGACAAAAATATCCATCTACACATTGCCAAGGAGTTTCTGTCTATGGGGCACTGACAAATGTTACTGCACTATTCATTCACTATGTAAAGCTGACCCTAAGGCTGCCTGTAGAGACATATTTAAGTTGAGTCAGGCTAGACTCATTGCTTGCTAAAACGTTTTTTATTCTCTCTGACTTTTAAGTTCTTGATAGCTTTATATCAGGTTTTTATGTAAAAGTAAGTTAACCAGTTGTTTCTAGAAAAATGGCAAACTCTCCTGTGATTATCTCCACTCTCATTGAAACTGTATCAGACACCTCATTGTGAAGCTTATGGCTGAAGTTATGGCTCTGATGTATTCATACAGTGTTTCTTTCACCAATAGTGGACTTAGAATGCACTTCTTTGGAAAAGTATCCTTTGTTTTGGGAAGATCTGTGTTGTGTTGGTTAACCAGAGGGGACCTGCTTTGGAGCCAAGAGGAGAACAGAAAGGATATTTTGAGATTACACTGGCAAAGAAACCCTAAAGCGAAGAGGTCGAGAGAGGCAGAGACCAACCTGAACACTTCAATGATGCTTTGAATGCATTTCAGACTGAGTAACTGAGTGTTTGGACTTGGAGTGGAAGGGGTTGTTGTAATCTGACAGAATGACCTGAAGGTCTCAAGTTTGAGGTCATCAGCATCCCATAGAATCAATATCTGCTGCAGATACTAGAATGAGAAGGAAAGGACTTTAGGGGGTAGGTGTCTGGTCTCAGAGCGGGACCAACCGATAGTGATGGAAGTCACACAAGGTTGCTGAGGTGAGTTGGTCTCTGTATGGTGGTGGCTCCAAGGAGTCAGAAGAAAACAGAGACCACACAAATGGTAGTTGGGTCTGGATGAAATTCCCTTTTGGTTTTCACAGGCCTTCAGTAACAGTTTTGTCTAAGGTAAAACTTAGTTTCTGCTGTCACTGTTAAAAAAAATAGAGGTCTGGCCCTGGCTGGTGTGGCTCAGTGGACTGAGCATCGACCAAAGGGTCACCAGTTCAATTCCCCAGTCAGGGCACATGCCTGGGTTGTGAGCCATGTCCCCAGTAGGGGGTGCACATGAGAGGCAACCACACATTGATGTTTCTTTCCCTCTCTTTTTCCCTCCCTTCCCCTCTCTCTAAAAATAAATAAATAAAATATATTTTTTTAAAAGTTGTCTGGAGACATGTTTTGTAAGGGAGAACCAAGCAGTGGTGGTGGCAAGAGGCCACCAAGACAGATTCATTAATTTGCAGAATACCAGTAAAACATGGGGCACACTCTCTGAAATTTTAAAATAATGCTTGGAAAGAACCAGGGTTTGGAAAGAAAAAAAAAAGGTAGGATAATGTGAAAAAAAGAGAGAGAAAAGTAGAGAACTGGAGAAAAAATGAAAATTTCAAAAATCAGAGAGATTATGAAAGGATTATAAATTTGCCTAAAAGAGCAAATACTGTCATGTACTTGCAAGATTCCACATACAAAAGTAATTCATGGAACTGAATGCTCTATGGCCTGCCTTTTCTTTTAACCACAGCTGCTGAGGCAAAGTTCCCACGCAATAATATATAACCCTATGTTTGTTTATTTTTAAAGGCTTTATTTATTTTATTTTCAGATAGAGGGGAAGGGAGGGAGAAAGGGAGGGAGAGAAATATTATGTGTGGTTACTCTCCCCACTGGGGACCTGGCCCACAACCCAGGCCTGTGCCCTGACCGGGGAACTGAACTGGTGACCCTTTGGTTCCCAGGCTGATGCTCAATCCATTGAGCTACACCAGCCAGGACACGTTAAAAAGCTAATTTACCAAGTGTTGGCATCATAATTTCAATCAGACACCTTTCTTTGCATTGATTATCAATTCATTGGGTATCCTCTTGTACCATTGCTTTCTATTTCAAGTAATAAATAGCAGGTATAACTTGAACAAATTTTAATATATATGTTCATATAATATTCTCCCTTAGAGATAACCACTACTAATGTTTTCAGCAGAAACTTAAAATCATATTATGATTAAACACATGCAGACACACATGCCATTCTTAAAGATAGGCAGTAACTTATGAAGCCCATTTAAATAGATACTAAAAAACTTTATGATGATCTGATTTTCTCCAGGTTTAGATTCCTCTACTTTCTATGAAATCTTTCATTACTTATCACAATTTAATTTTTCCTGTAACCTAATCTGCAATTAGACAATACCATGCTATACTAGTGCCATTACTTATTGTCCTTTATTTTTATCACTCTTACCATTTTTTATTATTATTAATTCCCATTCACATGTAATATTTATAGAATTAATATGTGGATGGCACACTGAATGAGCTTTTGCATGTGATAGATTTGTGAGGCACCTGTAGAACAATGATGGTTTGGATGATTTAAATTTCTTCAGTCACAATGTTTTAACCTGAAATTTTGCATCCATCTTCCCCTGCATACAGAGAAATGTGAGTCAAATTACATTTTATTTTTATCTTTTATAGATAATGTGTCTTTTCTGCATTGGATAATTGAGTGACTTTTCCCCTTTATTAATGTTCATGAATATTTCTTAACAGAACATTGTAAGCACACATTCTATAACCCAAACATATAGAAACATTTACAATGTAATAATATTAATATTTAATATTTAGGTTATACATATACTAATAGATCAAAAAGAAAATAATATAGTGAATTGATAAAGATTAAATTTTTGATAATTAATATATAGTAATAAGAATTTAAGAAATAAACATAAATTCAAATAGTATAATTATTTCAGAATACCTGGACATAGGTATTAACATGCATTCTTTTTGTCTGCAAATTTCATTTCTAGTTATTTTTTCCAAGGAAATAATTGAACAAATATCGCAGTTACATAGACTTTATGGTTCTTAAAGTTTTAGTCATGATTACCAAATAAGTATGCGCTATATCTATGGAATTATGCTTTATACACCAATGGACTAAAATAGTGAATACAAAAATAAAATTGTATCCAAACCTCTAATAAAAAGATAAAGTTATCTTTGCTTGCAGATGACATGATCTTATATACTGGAAACCCTAAAGTCTCTACCAAAAAACTGTTAGTTTTATAAATGAAATTAGTAAGCTTCAGGATACAAAATCAATGTATAAAAATGAGTTGTGTTTCTACATAATAATTACAAACCATTTGAAAAAGATATTTAAAGAATGGTCCCATTTACAATATCATTGAAACCATTAAAATACTTAGGAATAAATTTAAACAAGTTTATGGAAGACCCATGCCCTGAAACCTATAAGATATTGTTAAAAGGAATTGAACAAGACAAATAAATGGAAAGCTATCCCATGTTCTTAGAAAAATTAATATTGTTAAAATGTTCATGCTACTCAGAGTTCTACAGATTCGAAGCAATCCCTATCAGAATTCCAATGGCATTTTTCACAGAAATATAACAAGCAATCCTAAAATTTGCATGAAACCTCAAAAGACCCTGAATAGTCAAAGCAATATTAAGAACAAAGCACCGCCCTGACTGGTGTGGCTCAGTGGATTGAATGCTGGCCTGTGAATCAAAGGGTCACTGGTTAGATTCCCAGTCAGGGCACATGCCTATGTTGTGGGCCAGGTCACCAGTTGGGGGCACACAAGAGGCAACCACACATTGCTGTTTCTCTCCCTCTCTTTTTCCCTCCCTTCCCTTCTCTCTAAAAACAAACAAACAAACAAACAAACAAATAAATAAATGAATAAAGCAGAGGCATGATAGTTCCTCATTCCAAGCTATGTTGCTTAGTTGTAGCAATCCAAACAGTAAGTTACTGGCATAAAAATAGGCACATAGACAGACCAATGGAAGAGAAAAGAGAACCAGAAAGAAATACAGTCAACTAATTTTTGACAAGGGCACCAAAAACACAATGGGGAAATGACAGTGTCTTTAAAAAGATATGTTCAGAAAACTGAATATCTATTTGCAAAAGAATGAAACTCTGTGTTGTACCACTCCCCAAAATTAACTCATAATGAATTAAAAACTTGAACATAAGACCTGAAACCATAAAATTTCAAGGTCCTGGCCTGTACAGTCCAGTTGGTTGGAGCATCATCTTGTAACCAAGACATTTCGATTCCCAGCTGGGCACATACCTGGGTTGCAGGTTTGATCCTTGGTCTGGGCGTACTCAATTCCCTGTCCAGGCCAGTACAGAAGGCAACCAATCGGCATTGCTGTTTCTCTCTCTCCCTTCCTCTTTTCTCTCTCTCTAAAAGCAATGAAAAAATGTCCTCAGGAGAGGAAAGAACAAACAAACAAAACTACTAGAAGAAAACACAGAGAAAAAAGTCCCTGACATTGGGGTTGCCAATAATTCTTGGGTAAAATACCAAAAGAACAGGGGGAAAATGTTAAAATAAATATGTGGGACTACATCAAAAAACAAGCACAGCAAAAATAATAAGTCAAAAAGGTAACCTACAGAATGGGAAAAATATTTACAAATCATATACCTGATGAGGGGACATCATATCAAATATATAAAGAACTCATACAACTTAATAGCAAAAAGCAAATAACCTAATTTAAAAATGAACAAAGGATCTGACCAGAGACTTCTTTTTTTTTTGAAAGACATACAAGTGGCCAATAGACTAACGACACAAGAAAAGTGCTCAACATTACTAATCATCAGGGAAATGCAAATCAAAACCATGATAAAATATCACTTCACGACTGTTAGAATGGCTACTATGAAGATAAGAGGTAAGTGTCGGTGAGGAAGTGCGGAAAGGTAACTTTTGTACATGGTTGATGGGGATGTAAATCGGTACAGCCATTAAGGGAAACAGCCTGGTAGCTTCCAAAAAAGTAGAACTAGTAATTATTAGGCATAGAATATCTTTAAACATTCAAAAAAATGATAAAGGGATACCTGGCTACCTATTAAGTCAAATACATGTCCTGATTCATGTACCAGTGGTTCTCAGGTTCTGAAGTTGAATGTGCATCAGAATCACCTCAAGTGTTTGTTAAAACCCAGGTTGCTGGGTTCTGACCCAGAGTTTCTAACTCAATAGGTTTAGGGTGAAGGTCAGGAACTTGAATTTGTAACAGTTCCCATGTGATGCTGATGGATCCACACTTTAGAAGCCACCAATCTATACTGATTCCTGTACACACTCTCTCCATTTTTACTTTCAGAAAAAATAGCCCTAATTCCATTCAAACATGATTACTATCTGTGGACCCAAACCTTTCTGGCAGCCTCTTGGTTATTCCACATATAAGAGCCTGCTTTAGTGACAGCCATAGAATGTGATCTCCTCTGTAATGAAATGGGCCAACATGAGCTGATGCAAATTATTTTTTTTTAAGAGAAGGTTATAGATTTTTTTCTCTTTAGCTATGTCATTTCCATGGTTTGGGGTTATACATAGTTTTTCACTGGATAGATGGATTTCTAAAAATTTATGTACACAGATTTCATATCATAAACATTAAATTTCAGAAAAAACATAAAAGTAAAACATGCAAAATGTAAAAAAAGTTGCTTCAAAATAGAAAGTTTATCAGAATTTTGGAAAAATAGAATTTATTAGTCTGAGGTGAAAGGAAAATTAAATTAGGACTCAATTGGCTACATAAAATTAATTAGAAGTAATTTCTCTATAATAAAATGGAAAGCAGAAGCTGAACATATTTAAAGCAATTTTGAGAGACCAATTATAAATACGGTTCATGAAAAAAAGCTTGTAAATATTGATAACAACATATCAATATTCAAATAGATGTGCCAGTAATGTATGTGAAAACAAAATTCTTATTGGTAAATGCAATCAGCAATTCTGAGAATAAAAATGTACATTTTGTGATAAAATGAATGCAAATTAAAATAAAAAAGAGTGCATTTAAGAAGTGCTAAACATAGCTCTGGCTGGTGTGGTTCAGTGGATTGAGTGCTGGCCTGCTAACCAAAGGATCGTTGGTTCGATTCCCAGTCTAGGGCACATGCCTGGGTTGCAAGCCAGGTCCCCAGTGGAGGGCCCCGAAGAGAGGCAACTGCACATTGATGTTTCTTTTTCTCTCTTTCTCCTTCCCTTCCCCTCTCTAAAAGTAAATAAATAAAGTCTTTAAACAAAAAAAAAAATTGCTAAACACATAATAAATGTTAATACATGTGCAGAATAATTATTTCGGGTGAGATACATAAATTAGCATAATAATTTGAAATGTCAATTATATAAAATTTGTCAGTAACCATATATATGTATGTATATATATTTATATTCTTTGGCTTGGTTGGTATTTATTGTTTTCAAAACTGAGTCTAAGGTAAAAATCTCCAAAAAATTGAAGATGTCGGTACAGCCTCACATATTTTAAAATTGGAACTAATAAACTAACCATTATTTTATCCGTGCTTAGTTTAAGTAAATTGCTTCAATCAATTTCAGAATACATTATTTAATCTTTACCTGGTATTTAGTGATACTCTGTAGCAATAAGGGGAACAAAATTTTAGGTAAGTAAAGAACAGGTCAAATGTATATGTATATTCATAATGTGGTAATAACTATATAAAATTTTATCTATTATGGATGGAAGGAGAGATAATTCATCACCTAAGAGTGATAAGGATAATATATTTCTTGTCTAATTTGTAGTTTTAAAAATTACATGTAAACAGTTTACTATGAAAAAGACACACACACCTTTCTCCTACTTGTCAGAACTGTAGCTTGGTTTGTGCTACTTTCTTTACTAAAAGAGGGCTGTTACTGTATATCAAGGTTTGGTAAATGCTGGTCCTTGTGCCAAAACTGGCCAATCACTTGCTTTTATTAAAATTGATTATACTATCACAGTTGTTCCAATTTTCCCTCCTTTGGTCCCCTCTACCCAGCACCCCTCACTCCCTCCAGCGATCCCCCCTCCTTTGTTTATGTCCATGGGTCAGGTAGATAAGTTCTCTGGCAACTCCATTTCCTATGCTTGTGTTTAATATCCCCCTGCATATTCTGTAACTACAAATTTATACTTCTTAATCTCTTCACCTTTTCCCCCATTCTCCCAGAACCCCCAGCCAACTGGCCACCACCTCAATGTTTTCCATATCTGTGATTCTGTTTCTGTTCTCCTTGTTTGTTTAGTTTGTTTTTCAGACTCAATTGTTTATAGCTATGTATATATTGCCATTTTAATGTTCGTAGTTTTGATCTTCTTCTTTTTCTTAGATAATTCCCTTTAACATTTCCTGTAATGATATCTTGGTGATAATGAATTCCTTTATTAGCTTTTCTTTGTCTAGGAAGCAGTTCATCTGCCTTTCCATTCTAAATGATAGTTTTGTTGGATAGAGTAATCTAGGCTGTAGGTCCTTGCTTTTCATCACTTTGAATGCTTCTTGCCAGCCCTTTCTTGCCTACAAGGTTTCTTTTGATAAATTATCTGACAGTCTTATGGTAACTCCTTTTCAGGTAACTAACTGTTTTTTTCTTGCTGCTTTTAAGATTTTCTCTTTATCTTTAACTTTTTCCATTTCAATTATGATATATCTTGGTGTGGTCTTCTCTGTGTCTATTTTGTTTGGGACTTGCTGTGCTTCCTGGACTTGCATGTCTATTTACTATACCAAATTGGGAATTTTTCTTTCATTATTTTTTCAAATAGTTTTCTAATTTCTTTCTCTTTCTCTTCACCTTCTGGCATCCCTATGAGATGAATATTAAGTCGTCCCTGGGGCCCCTCACACTAGTTTCAATATTTTGGATTCTTTTTCTTCCTTATGTTCCAAATCATTCAGTTGATTCTTGGCTTCATCCACTCTGCTGTTGATTCCCTATAAATTGTACTTCATTTCAATTAGTATTTCCTTCATTTCTGATTGAATCATTTTTATGTTGTTGAAGTACCCACTGTGTTCCTTGAGCATCCTTATTACCAGTGTTTTGAACCCTATATCTGATAGATTGCTTATCTCCATTTTGTTTAGTTCTTTTTCTTGAGTTTTGTTGTTCTTTCATTTGGGCCATATTTCTTTGTCTCCTCATTTTGGCAGTCTCCTTGTGTTTGTTTATAGGTATTAGGTAGAGCTGCTTTGACTCCATGTCTTGGTAGTATGACCTAATGTAGTAGGTGTCCTGTAGGGTGCAGTGTCACAGCTTCCCCGATACCCAAACCTGGGTACTCGAGATGCACCCTCCATGTGTGCTGTGTACTCCATTCTCTTGTAGTTCAGTCTTGATTGCTGTCAGCAGGTCAATGGGAGGGATTTACCCAGGCCAGGCAGCTGGTAGAACTGGTTGTGGCCACTGGCCAGCAACCATCTCCCTCTGTGACTTATGAAGGTGGGTGGGTGGTGGAGCTCTGATGTGGTCTATAACTGTCCTTTGAATGTGCAGGTTCTAGGGTTTCCCAGGCCAAGATCAGCTGCTACCTGTGTTGTGCCTGGGGTCCCTTGGCATCAGCTATAAAATGATCTGCAGATGGCTGCTGTTAGTGCTGGCATAGGACCACTTTGTGAGAGGTATGGAGGCTGGGCTCAGCTATTGCTCGTTTGAGCAGATTTAGGAAGTTCTGAAGCCTGCACTGAGCCCAGCCATTCATATGGAAAAATCACTATTTCCAGTTTGGGTGGGCAGATTAGATGAGACAGAGCCTCAGGTAATCATCAGGGTGGGACTAACCATGTGAGACAAGTTGAGGGAGACTCAGATATGGTGCTACTGCACTATGGCTCTGTATGGCACAGGGCTCAGAAAAGGAACAATGGGCCACTGTCTTCAGTTCTGTCTGTGAGGAAACTGTCCACCAGCTCTCACCCTGATGCCAGGCACTTCAGTTCCTCCCTGTATGCCACTGGTGCCCTTCAAGGTGCTGCCCTGGTGCTAGAACCCAGAGAAGGTTAGTCTGAGTAAGTCTGAATGCGGAGTACTGCAAGAGGAGACACCTGAGAATCTTGCAGTTTCTTCTGCTGATCCAACCCCCACTGGTTTTCACAGCCAGAAGTTATGGGAATTATCTTCCTGGAACTGGGCTGGGTGGTCTGATGTGGAGCTGGAATCCCTCACTCCCAATATATTCCTCCATTTTATATCCACCACATGTGGGTTTGGGCCTAGCCTGTTCTGCATCTCCACGTGTCTCCCCCTTTGCCCCTCCGACCCAACTGGATGAATGTGGTTTCTTTAATTCCTTAGTTGTTGGGCTTCCATACAGCTTGATTTTCTGATGTTTTTGATTGATAGTTTTCTGTTGTTTAGCTGTAATTTTGCCGTGATTGCAAGAGTTGCTAAGTTGTGCTTACCTATGCCTCCATCTTGACCAGAAGTCCTGGCATTTGCACCCCTCTTGCTTTTTGTATCACCTAATGGCTAAGAAAGGTTTTCAAATTTTTGAATGATAATTTGAAAAAACAAATGGCTTATAGTAGTTGTTTTGGAGTACTGACTTATTTGTCATTATTTGTGAAATAATAACAAAAGAAATAAAAATTCAATTAGAACATCAGCCAACATGGTAATGTATTTTAGTTTCCTGGGACAATAGAAAGATACTTAAATCTTTTCCGTGCTTGAAAAACCCATATTCTCCTATAACTTCTTTACTTTTTGATAGTATAATTAGAAATACAAAATGCTGTTATGTTCTCTTTTCTCTACACTATTAAATCATTCAGTTGTAAAGGCAATGTCTGGTGCATTTTAAGCCAAAATAATAGGGATGATCTTGATTTGAAAAACACTGCTCTGAGAGTGTAAACCAACACTGAGAGCGCTCCCCTGTCAAGGCAGACCAGCCTGGGCTCTGTCATGGTTCAACGCTTTGAATGAATATATCCACATTCAATACCAGGATGGGCTAAAAGTCTGAGAGAAAGTGCAGTACAGTGGGTTCACCCAAACACCAAAACACAAGGGGAGGGTGCTGAGTTAGGCAGGCCATTTTGCAGGGAACATTTTGCTTCCTTTTAAAATATCCATTATTTTACCCAATGTTGTACTGAAAATGAGCTTAAAGCAAATTTGTTGTCTACTGACATTATTATTAACTTTGACATACGAACTTGAACAAGTGTGCATTTTAAACATGTTATTTTTAAATGGAAATTGTCTTCTTTTTATTCTAAAATTAACGGAGTACACACAGTTATAATATTTCAGGATTACAGTAATTATATTTTTTAAAAACTGAGTTTTTTGTACTTTGACCCCTATTCCCTATCTCTAAAGAGCAAATACTACTTAGTTTTTAATTTTTCCTTTTTGTTTTTTAAAAACAAATATATAATTGGACTTGTATATATGCATATTATTTCTAATATAAATAAAAACATAATTTTATTGCCAATTTCTTCTCCTTGCTCCTTTAAATTGGTTATACTTTAAAATTCTGTTTGTGATAACTTCAAAAATTATAGTCAACACTTCCCTTGCTTGGATCCTCAAGGAACATGAATAAAGGACCCATCAACAAAGCCAAATGGGGGAAGGATTGAGGGTGGGAGGTGGGGAGGGGCGGGGCTGGGGAAAGTGGTGGCGGGAAAATGTTGACGTGGGGATGATGGGGCGGGATGCAGGGCAGAGGGAGATAAAAGGGAGAAAAAAATGAGACAACTGTAATAGCATAATCAATAAAATATACAGAAAAAAATTATAGTCAACCCGTTGGGGGCGCCGACCTCCCACACAAATGAAAATCCATGTGAAATTTTTGACTCACTCAAAACTTAACTACTGTTGGTCAGAAGTATTACTGATATATAAACAGTCCATTAACACATATTTTGTCGGTTATGTGTATTATATACTATATTCTTACAATAACAAGCTAGAGAAAAGAAAATGTTATTAAGAAAATCATAAGGAAGACAAAATATATTTACACTATTTATTGGCACACTCCACATATAAGCAGACCTGCACAGTTCAAACCTGCATTATTTAAGGCTCAATGGTTCACCAGATGTTTCAGAAGTCTATGCTATAAAATAAATCATATTCCCCTAGACCCAGCTGCCAATATCTGTGGTCTTCAATTAAGATATCTTAATTGATCATATGTTTTGAACAACCAAATGACATTTACTAATAATTAATTAGTGTAATTTTGAATAATCAAATACTTATATTAAATGTCATTTCAAAACTTATCAGCATAAAAGTCATTTATTCTCTCAAGATACATCCACGCACAGTGTCATAAGCTAGTCACTGAGTTCAAACTCATCTAGGAAGGCAAAAGTCACACAGACATGTGCAAGCAAATGCAGACTGCTCTGGCCTTCTGTATAGGTGGAGGTCTTCTTTGGTGCAAACTTGATGTGGATGAAGGCTCTGTTGTAGACATGAGTTGGTCCTTTCCCATATATTGCATTTCCAGGTGAAATTAAAAGGGAATCTCTTATATTTATTGTATTTTCCTTTAGTTTTTTAGAGATTCACAGAATAAAGATTCACAGAATGAAGAGGGAATCTGATACAGCTTAACAGTTGCTATTCATACAGGTCTGTTTTGGGGGGAACTAAAGAAAAGACAAAAATGTATTGCTATACGCTTCTGGGCATTTCGATTTGTTGGTAGTATAAACCTTTCTCAGGGAATCAAAAATCAGATATGCTCTAGTAAAGATTATGATATAAATTATTTCCTAGGGACATTGTTTTCTGTATATTTGCTTAAATGTATTAAAATTGGGAGAGAGTATAGAACATTATTTCAGGAGTCAACATTGGTATTTGTTTCCTTAGCTTTGGATTAGAGACTTGAAAACAAGCTTAGAGTAGTACATCTTGTAAAGCCAAATACTTGTAAATAAAAATGTCAAGGTATAAAATGCCAATCTAATTATACCGTAAACAAAAGTGGGAAAAAAAGGAATGGCAAATTGTCACCGTATTGGCAAAAAATATTAATGTGAAAGGGTTCACTTTTTTAGGAAGAAATGCCAGGGTCATAATTAAGTTAAAGGCACCGTTAAAAAAAAAGATAAACATCTTAACAGTAAGGAGAGTGAAAATTGAGTGGCAACACACACACACACACACACACACACACACACACACACACACACAGACTCAAATAATGAACACAAAAAAGAGCTCACTCTGTTATATAATAAAATAAATGAAAATGAAATAAAAATGAGAAACCCTCTACTACCTCCACCACAGGCCCAATCCATCAACAATCCTTTCAAGATAAAGGGAGACTCTGTCCCCTGTGAGTTCCCTAGTCTAAGGCACTGTCATCACTCACCTGAACGATTGCAAGAAACCTCTGCAATTTTACTCTTGCTTTCCTCAAATCTATCCTACACTGAATAGCCAAGATGATATTTTTAAAATATAAATAAACCATGTCATTCCTGTGTTCTTCTCAGGGCTGCTGCTTCTAGAAAGGGCTGCGCAAGCTGTACATATACCCTCGCCAGATGCATGAGGGTACGTAGCCAATGTGCTTACAGGTTTCTACTTCTTCGGGGTCTAGAGGTGTGCGGTGAGTTGGGACACTCGATTGCTTCTCCAAGGAGTATATCTTAATTTATTAGATACTTGTAGTAGGGGTATATTATGTTACTGAGAATGTAGACTGAAACAAAGCAAGTCAAAAATAGTATTTTTCTCTGTGCCAACACTGAATGTACATTCAGAAACAGCTAGTAAGATTAAAATTTACTTCTCTCAGAATCCGGCACAAGCACCCCGTTCTCTCTCTCTCCTCATTTATAACTTCTGTCTGCTTCCCTAGTGCTGTCAGCTCCAGGACCATTCTTCTTTTGTTTATAAGTAAATCTTTGGGTTAATTGACCCTTCCCTCAACCAGCCTGCAGTGTCTTAGAAAATTTTCTCCAAGTGTTCTTCAGGCAGATAGCATTTGTTAAAATTACTACTACTATGTAACAAATTAATCACAATTAGCAGTTTAAAGTACCTAATTTGTTTTACTCACTGATTCTGGGGACAGGGATTTAGACAAGTCAGAGCAGGGGTGGCTTTTCTCTACTCCACAGAGTCTGGGGACACAGCTGGGAAGACACAAAGGGTGAGAATATCCCTCTACAATTGTTTACTCGCATGGCTCGCACCTGAGCTTAAATGACTCGCCCACTAGGGTGCCTAATTGGGGTTGTGCGTGGCTTCCCTATGCCTCAGCTTCCGTGCAGCAGAGAGGACTCAGGATGCTCTAACTTAATGGCTCAGGGCCTAAACACAAGTGTTAACAACAACACAAGGCAGAAACGACATCACCTCAGGAGCCCAACAGTATCATTTACTCCATGGTGCGCCAAGTGGTCACAAGCCTGGCCAGATTTCAATGCAATTGCCAAAAGGAAGGGGGCATGTCAAAGAATCAAGGAGTCATGCTTTAAAATCTACAGTGATCTGTGTATTGATACACTTATTCCTCGTAAACTTTACATAGTATTCTAAAACATTTTTTAAACTTATTGAATTTATTGGAATGACATTAATTAATAAAATTATATAGGTTGCTGGTATACAATTTTATAATATACCATCTGTATATTGTATTGTGTGTTCACCACCAAATGTCATATCTCCTTCCATCACCGTTTATTCCCCCCTTTATCCACTTCTACCTCCCCGCACCTCCCTTTCTTTCTGGCAATCCCCATACTGTTGTTTGTGTCTATGAGTTTTATTTCTCTCTCTCTCTCTCTTTTTTTTGATTAATCCCTTCACCAACTTCACCCAGCCCCGAACTCCCTCCCCTATGACGGCTGTCTATTCTCTGTATCTATGAGTCTGTTTATTTTTGGTTAGTTTATGTTGTTCATTAGATTCCAAATATAAGTGAAGTCATGTGGTATTTGTCTCTCTATGACTGGCTTATTTAACTTAGTATAATGCCCTCCGGGTCCACCCATGATGTTGCAAATGGTCGGATTTCCTTATTTTTTGTGGCCGAGTAGTATTCCCCTGTGTAAATATGCCACAGCTTTTCTATCTACTCATCTACTGATGGATACTTCAGCTGCTTCCAAATCTTGGCTAGTGTAAATAATGCTGCAGTCAACACAGGGATGTGTATATTCTTTCAAATTAATGTTTCAGGTTTCTTTGGATATATTCCCAGAAGTGCAACTGCTGGGTCATAAGGCAGTTCCATTTTTAATTTTTTGAGGAAACTCCATACTTTTGTCAACGATGACTGCACCAGTCTGCATTCCTACCGACTGTGCATGAAGTTTCCCTTTTCTCTACAGCCTTGCCAATTTATCGATTTATTGATGATAGCCATTCTGACAGGTGTGAGATTATATCTCATTGTGCTTTTAATTTGCATTTCTCTAATGATTAGTGATATGGAACATCTTGTTATGTATATCGGCCATCTGAATGTCTACTTTGAGAAGTGTCTATTCAGGTCCTTCACCCATTTTTTAATTGGATTGTTTTGGGGGGGGGTTTTGGTGTTGAGATTTATAAGTTATTTATAAATTTTGAATATTATCCACTTATCAGGTGTGTCACTGGAGGATATGTTCTTCTATTCAGTGGGCTGTCTTTTCATTTTCTTGATGGTTTCCTCTGCTGCGTAAAAACCTTTAGTTTCATGTAGTCCCATTTGTTTATTATTTATTTTGTTTCTCTACCCAAGGAGATATATCACAAAAAATACTGCGACAAGACATGTCTGAGATATTACTGCCTATGCTTTCTTCACAGATTTTTATGGTTTTGAGTCTTTTATCTGTTCTGTGTTTATTCTTGTGTATGGTATAAGAAGGTGGTCTGTTTCATTTTTTTTGCACATGGCTGTCTGACTTTCCCAATATCATTTATTAAATAGATGAGCAATTCTCAACCTGTGTGCCACAAGAATTTTTAAAACATGCAATACTTGACTATTTAATCATGGTCACTAGCCTCTTTCCCTTAGGTTGTCAAATAAAAAAATGACAAGAGCTAACACCATAATAGCATTCTAGTGTGAATGAATCAAAATTATACCTATTTTTTCATCTGATAAGTATAATATATATTTTTGGTATGCTGCAAAATTTTAGTAATTAGTTTATATGTGCCATGAGATGAAAAAAGTTGAAAATTGCCTGAATAGACTGTCTTTACCCCATTGTATGCTCCTGCCTTCTTTATCAAATATCAAATGACCACAAAAGCATGGGTTTACCTCTGGCTCTTTATTCTGTTCCATTGATTTGCATGTCCATTTTTATGCCAGTACCATGCTGTTTTGATCACCATGGACTTGTAGTATAGTTTGATATCAGGTAGCATGATTCCTCTAACTTTGTTCTTCTTTCTCAAAATTGGTGTGGCTATTCAGGGTCATTTTTGGTTTCACATAAAGCTTTGGGACACTTGTTTTAGTTCTGTTTTTGTACAACTTTAGTATCTTAATAAGAATTGCACTGAATCTGTAGATTTCTTTAGATAATATGGATATTTTAATGATGCTATTTCTTCCTATTCATGAATACAATTTATGTTTCCATACAGTATCATGCTATCTGCAAATGATGACAGTTTTACTTCTTCCTTTCCAATTTGGATGCTTTTTATTTCTTCTTGTGGTATTATTGCTATGGCTAGGATTTCCAATATTATGTTGAATACAGTGGTGTAAACAGACATCCCTGTCTTGTTCCTGAAATTAAGAGAAACAATTTTAGTTTTTGATCTTTGAATATAATGTTTTCTGTGGGCTCGTTATATATGGCCTTTATTATGTTGAACTATGTTCTTTTCATTTCCACTCTGCTGAGATTTTTTATCATAAATGGGTACTGAATTTTATCCAATATTTATCTGCCACTATTGATAGGATCATGCCACTTTTATTCTTCATTCAGTTTATGTGATGTATCTTGTTTATTGATTTGCATATATCACGCCAACTTTACATCACCATTATAAATTCCACTTAATGATGATATATGATCTTTTTAATGTATCACTGGATCCAGTTTGCTAATTTTTAAAAAGATATTATTTATTTATTTTTACAGAGAGGGGTTGGGGGGAAGAGAGAAATGGAGCGAAACATCTATTGGTTGTCACTTGCACAACCTGGCCCGCAACCCAGGCATGTGCCCTGACTGTGAATCAAACCAGTGACCTTTCAGCTCACGGGTTGGTGCTCATGGGTTGACACTCACTTCACTGAGCCACACCAGCTAGTGGAGTTTGCAAATACTTTATTGAGGATTTTAGTGTCTATATTCATCAGGAATATTGGCCTATAATTTCCTTTCATTGTAGTGTCTTTGTCTGGTTTTGGAACTAGGATAATTTTGGCCTCATACAATGAGTGTGGGGGTCTTCCTTCCCCTTAAACTTCTTGGAATAGTTTGAGAGGAATAGGTATTACCTTTTCTGTGGATATTTAGTAAACTTTACCAGTGAAGCCATCTGGTCCAGGGTTTTTATTTGCTGGGACTTTTTTTTTAAATTACGGCTTCAATTTCATTCATTGTAATTTGGTCTGTTCAGATTTCTTGATTTCTCCTGATTCAGTTTTGAAAGTTTACATGTTTTTATGAAGGAATTTATCCATTTCATCCAGGTTCTCCTATTTGTTGGCATATAATTGTTCATTATATTTTCTTATAATCCTTTGCATTTTGCTGGTGTCAGTTGTTACTTCACTTCTCATTTTATTTCTGATTTTTATTTCTGATTTTATTCATTTGGGTCCTCTCTCTTTTTCTCTTGATGAGTTTGGACAAAGGTTTATCACTTGTTTACCTTTTCAAAGAAGACAGCTCATGGTTTTATTGATCTTTTGTATTAGTTTTCTTTTTGGACTCTATTTAGTTTATTTCTGCTCTGATATTTATTATTTCCTTTCTTCTACTTTGGGCTTTGTTTGTTGTTGTTTTTCCAGTTCCTTTAAGTGTAAAATTAGATTGTTTATTTGAGGCTTTTCTTGTTTCTTGAGGTAGGCCTGTAGTGCTATGAATTTTCCCCTTAGGAGTGCTTATCCTGTGTGTCCCATAGATTTTGGGTTTTCATGTTTTCATTTTCATTTGTTTCAATGTATCTTTTGTTTTCTTCCTGATCCTATCGTTAACCCATTCGTTGTTTATTAACGTTATATAGCCTCATGTCTTCATGTGATTTTCAGTTTTTCTCTTGTGATTCATTTGATTTCTAGTTTTATACCATTATGGTCAGAGAAAACCTTTGATATGATTTCAATCTTCTTAAATTTATTGAGACTTGTTTTGAATCCTAACATGTGGTCTATCCTAAAAAATATTCTAGGTACACCTGCAAAGAATATATATTCTGCTGGTTTTGGGTGAAATTCTCTCTAGTTATTAATAAAATCCATCTTATCTAGTATCATTTAAGGTCGACTTTTCCCTGTTGATTTTCTGTGTGCTAGATCTATATATTGCTGTCAATGGGTTATTAAAATTCTCTGCTATGACTGTATTATTGTTGATCTCTCCTTTTTATCCATCAAGATTTGTTTTATATATTTAGTAGCTCTTATGTTGGGTGCATACATGTTTACAAGGGTTATATTGTCTTATTGGATTGATACCTTTATCATTATGTAGTGTCCTTCTTTGTCTCTTATTATAGCATTCATTTTAAAGTCTATTTTGTCTGATACAAGTACTGCTGTCACAGATTTTTTTCATTGCCATTTACATGAAATATTTTTCCATCCCTATAGTTTTAGTCTGTGTATATCTTTTGTTCTCAGGTGAGTCTTGTAGATGGCATGTATATGGGTCTTGTTTTCTAACCCATTCAGCTACCCATGTGTTTTGATTGGAGCATTTAAGCTATTTACATTTAAAGTGATTATTGATAGGTACATATTTATTTCCATTTTATTCTTTATGTTCCTCTGTTTGCTGTTGTTGTTGTTGTTGTTCCTCTTCTTCTTCAAGAAGAAGAAATTTTAACATTTTTTGTAATACTTGTTTGGTGGTAATGAGCTCCTTTAGCTTTTTCTAGTCTGGGAAGCTCTTTGTTTCTCTTTTAATTTGAAATGATAGCCTTGTTGGGTAAAGTACTATTGTTTGTAAGTCCTTGCTTTTCAGGCCAATTCCTTCTTGCCTGAAATGTTTCTGTTGAGAAATCAGGTGACAGCCCATGGGAGTTCCCTTGTAGGTAACTGTCTTTCTCTTGTTGCTTTTAAGATTCTCTATTTGTCTTGGTGTGGGCCTCTTTGGGTTCATATTGTTTGGGACTCTCTGCACTTCCTGGAGTTATGTGTCTTTTTGTTTCACTAGGTTAGGAAAGTTTTCAGTCATTACTTCTTCAAATCGGTTCTCAAGCCCTTGCTCTCTCTCTTCTCCTTCTAATACCTTTACAATGTAAATGATGTTACTCTTCATGTTGTCTCAAAGGTCCCTTAAACTATCTTCATTTTTAAAAATTCTTTTTTCTTTTTGCTGTTTTGATTGGATGTTTTCTGCTACCTTGTCTTCCAAATTACTGATTCGATCCTCTGCTTCATCCAACCTAGTCTTTATTCCTTCTAGTATATTCTTTATTTCAGATATTGTATTCTTCATTTCTAACTGGCTTTTTTTTGTGGTTTATATGTCCTTTTTCATGTTGTTGAGGTACTCATTAAGTTCCTTGAGCATCTTTATAAACTTTTTTTTTTAACTGTATATATGTTAAATTGCTTGCTCACATTTCATTTAGCTATTTTTCTAGAAATTTCTCTGGTTGTTTCATTTGGGGCATAGTCCATTGTATTCCCACTTTGGCTGTCTTTAGTGTGTCCTTCCCTATATATTATTAGATAGATCTGCTATGTCCCCTAGTTTTACAACAGTGGTCTTACATAGTAGGTGTCCTGTGGGACCCGGTGGCACAGACTCCTTGATCACCTGAACCAGGTGCTCCAGGAATTTCCCTTGTGTGGTTAGGCCAGTCCTCCTATTGTAATTGTTTCTGGATTATATTGTGTGGAATCAACCCTCAACCTAGCTGACTGTGTGGATCAAACCCAACCACAATATACAAGCTTTTGTCCACGTACTGACCACATGAAATGGAATTCACTTCAGCAGTTTTTGGTGCCTGCCAAGATCTCCCTTTGATATGCCGCTCATGACACTAGTTGGATCTTGCTCTGATGTTCTCTGAAGCTGGCCACTAGATGTATCTGTTCTGTGGCCTCTTAAGAGGGACTCTGGTGCATGTCAGTGTCAGATGCTGCCTGTGGCTGGCCCTCGGTAGCCTGTTTGGATCTACAAAACTATCCAGAATTTGTTGCTGCCTCTGCCAGGTGTGGTGTGTGTGGGAAGAATTAAGCCGCATACCAAGGTGAGCTGACAGCAACCAGCACTGAGCCCAGGGGAAGGTCAGCAAAGGCCCAAGGCACAGCAAGTTTCTGCCTCTGCTACCTCGGTCTACCAGCTGGCTGGTACTTGAATTACATGAAGTAGGTTCTCAATGAGTTACCAGGTAGGGGAGTGTGCTATTCACCAGATTAACATAGGCTCAAACTCAGTGCCAGTTCTGGGTTCCGTGCCACTCAGCAAAAGACTCAGTGTATACCAAATCTAGCTGTCATGTACTGGGTGCCTTTGTGCCTTTGTGGTGGGATAGGGTTTCAGGGAGCCATTAGGGTAAGGCCAGCAGAGGCTTTCAGGCCAAACCAGACCAAGATTTGGCTGTGAGAAGCAAAGGCTCTGTACCGGTTGGCATGTGATAAATAAAAAAAAAAAAAAGTCTGATACTATAGCCATGCAACTCAGTCTGTCTCAGGTTCTGCTAGGAGCCAGATCTCAGCAGAGTGGGGCTGCCAGGAATTGGGAGGGTGGGGCTAGCAAATCTCCCGAAATGGGGAGGAGGCTCTGGTTAGGTTTGGGGGAAGGTGGGGATAGTGACTTCTGCCCCTGACTGACACAACTCATTCATTGATACCCCCGAGTCTGCCTGGACCTCTATACCCCTAACCAGGAAACTGACTCCTCAGCAAGGTGGTAGCCCCGCAGGATGGGGTAACAGGGAGTACAGTGGGTGAGGCTATTGCTCTCCTCTAAGCTGATGCCATAAGGAGTGGAGTGCTCAACCTAAGAACTATGGCATCTGCAGTATGGGAGAGGACTCACAGGGTTCCTGGCAGCTGTCTCTTCAGCTCTCTGTCCCAAGCCACAAACCCCAGTCTCTCCTCTCACAATTCTAGGTCATTCTGCCCTCCCTCTGCTGGAGCCCAGGATGACTGGATGTGAATTCTCTGAGTTTTTGTCCTCTAATAGGGTGCTGATTTCTTTAGCAGACTTCCAACTCTCCCTGGCAGACAGAATCCCCAATCTTTTCACAGCCAGATGTTATGTGAGGGCATTTTCCCAGTTCTGTGCTCTGGGTTGGGGACCCTGGTGTGGAGTTGAGACTCCATGCTCCTCCGGGGAAACCCGTGCATGTGAGATATCCCTCCAGAATCTTAGCTGACACTATGGGAGTGGGGCCTACCTCTCTTGTCTCCACCCTCCTACCATTCTCGATATGGCTTCTTCTGTGTATCTTTGGTTATAAAACTCTGTTCAGCTGTTCTTCAGTTAGTTATTCAGGTTGATGGTTCTATAATTTAGTTGTAATTCCAATTTGGTCCTGGGAATAAATGAATGTATCTTCTACCTACTCTACCTCCATCTTCTAAACTTTATATTCTTTTCATCATTGTCGTGAAATCTGAGAGGCGGAGGTGGCTACTAAGGGATAGTGAGGCTCATTTGGAAACCTGACTTGCCCGTCTCCATCTGCAGAAAGAAGTGGACGTGAACATGGATATTTGAAATCAAATTCAATCACCCTGCTGATTAGAGCTTTTTTGATGACGAAAGTGATATCGGTGTTTGACTTACTAAAGTTCTTGGACATTTCTGCTTACATGCAACTTAAAGATATGAAAGTCCTTATAAAGACACAGATATAGATAGGCCTTGCACAGGCATCAGGGCAAAACATTTACAAAAACCTAAATACAACAGGGAAGTTAAATTTCTTTGCCTGTTTTCTTTGGTATTACATTAATTATTAAATAAACTGCATATGTGTTAAATATATGTCTGTATGTATATAATTTTTGCTTAATGTTAAGTATTTTTGATAAAAATTAATAGAGAAAGTTAGTATAGGATATGTAGAAAGGAAGCCAGGACTTTTACAATATAACATCCAACAACTAATTAAAAAAAAAAATGTGTGTGTATGTGTGTGTGTCTGATCAAAGGCAGCTATATCTGAAGTACTCAATACATTTATGGAGCTATGTCTTCTCTTTGATGAAACGCTTTTGATACATGTGGTATGCAACATATTTGGTATATTTTTCTTTAACTATAACTAGATATAGTTGGTAATTAAATTGTGTTAATATTTTAATTTTTTTATTTTAATAGTATTTTAAAATATGGATGTTTCTGGAGTATAATTCTAACCATCAGCTCTTTATAAGATAGGTTTTTTAGAAATGTCAATTGAGAGAATTCTGGAAAATGCAATAATGACTGCTTAGGATTTTGCTGTATCTACCTTTCTTAGAATTAAGATATTTTTACAGTAGAAGTACTCTGCTTATAACACACAAATGTTCTTTAAAAACAGATGGAATTTTTATACTCAAGAGTTCAATTAGTGCTCCTTAGTAAATTTTTATTCCAGTTTCTGTTTGGGGATAGGGGAGTATTATACCTTAAAGAAACATATTTATAAAATATTAGTGATGCAAATGTCTCTTAGGCTCAAGTGGGGATACTAAAAATGATCATGTAACATTATTAAATTCTATAATTATGTCATATCATTATATTCCTCAGAGGAGCTCTTTTAATTTTAATTTTTAAGTTCTTATCTCTTAAATCCTTCTGAATATCATAATTTACTCCATTATTTCAACTATAGGCAAATAAATAATAACATGTTATGGCCCAGTGCTATATTTTAAAAAAACCAACTACAAGAAAATATGCATACATTTTATAAATTAGCATACACTAACAGTATCAGATAAAATATTAGGATTTATCACAGTTCCTGTCCTTTCCTTTGTGGTAAGGAGGGGGTAAAAAAAGAGGATATATACAAAAATCAAATTTTTTGTGTAATACTCCTGATAATTTTTTAATCAAAAATTGTTTGTCTATCATAAGCCATCTATTCTTTAATATATAATTTAGAATTATACCAAATGACAAAAAAAGAGATTAATTTTAGCAAAATGACCAAAAGAAGAGAAAACTAAACCATGTTTGAGTTTCCAGGAAACAGGGTGATATAATTCCATAAAATGAAAGACCCCAGTTTCTTAAATTTTCATAGACATTAGCAAAGAAATTCAAGAACAAGAAAACATTCTTCCATGCTGAAAACCAGGATAGAATATGACGCACAGCTCAGAAATTTTTAGAATTCTTTTTCAGATGAACTAATTAGAATGTCGGACCAACCTGGTTGACTATATCAGAATAACTATCCCATTCTTGTTTTTTGGTGATAAGTGTCATGAAAAAGAATAAATAGTTGAGTTGCAATAATTGATCTAAATACAGGTAGCATAAGTATCAGTGGGGGACAGATATTGATCCTTAACAATTGACTCTCCTTTGACAGATATTGACTGTGAATCAGTTTTACATTCTTTGAAAATGATAAAGAGAAAAATCAATAAATCAACAGCAAAGGGAAAATTTAATCAAAGCTTCAGGAAAAACTCTTATAAAATATTTTGGGATGCAAAAGAATTGAACGTGGTTAAAAATACTTTAAAATTATACTTTAAGAATTGTCTAAAAATATCAAGATGTTGCAAATTTAAAATATTTAAGAACATAAACTATTGTAGAAAATTATGTTCGTATATATACACACTTAATTTTACTATTATCCTGTGTAAAAATGTTTTAAAATATGTAATCATGGTTCAATATTTTACTAAGAGAGAAAAATTAGGGAAGATAAAATTCAAAAAACTAAAATGAGCTTTCCTTTTTATATATTTTTTGTATATTTTATTGAGTGCACTATTACAATTGCCCCATTTTCCCCTCCTTTATCCCCTCCACCATGCACCCCACCCCAATATCTCCACTCCTCTTAGTCCATGTCCATGGGCTGCACACACCAGTTCTTTGGCTTCTTAATTTCCCACACTACTCCCAGCCTCCCCCTGTCCACTTTTTTTTTTTGGTTAACATTTTCCCGCCACCACTTTTACAAGCCCCACCCACCCCCACCTCCTTCTTATATTTCATAATCTTATATTCTATAAAAAAGGGTAAAGATAATTTTTGTACTGTATATAGTTTTAAAAATCTGTTTTATTTTATTAAAAACATTTTATATTTAAAATTAATTTCTATATAGAATAGATTTAAATGAATTTTTGAAAACTCAATAACAACTAAACTAAAATAAGTTGTTTTTATTTTCAAATTAGCTGCTGAAGATAGAAAGAAATTTAAGAAACCATTAAAAACAGGTAGTATCCTGAAAAAGCTATATAATTTATGGTACTATTTCCACAACATTCCGGAATATGAAAGCTATAGAAATGGTAAACAAATTAATGGTTGCCAAGGCTCTGAGAGAGGAAGAGTGTTAAAAAGGTAAAACATGAAGGATTTTTAGGGTCATGAACCTATTCTGCATAATATTGTAGTGCGTAGGTACAAGACATTATGTATTTGTCAACATATATAGAATGAACACCAACATATGAAAATTTAAGAAATCTTTTATAATATTGTGTGAACCCAGAAAAGAATACAGACTGTATCAAAAGAAACTCACTGTGTTACAAATGTATAAAAGACTCATTATGGGAGATGAGATAAAATGTGCTGAGCTAAAAGGCATAAAAAATGAGATGAGACTATAACCCTAAAGGAAAAAGGAACTGTATAAAGGCATTATACTCTAGTTGATAACATTTTTTTTCTCATGGGGATATGGGTTAACAATTTCAAAACATTTATTGAAGAAGATACAAGATACAAGAAATATTGTACATAGGACAATGATGTCTCAGTCCCCTTCAACATGGGCACCTTGGGATCTCACACAGTTCTCCAGTCTTTGTTGATTACAGACCACACCTGTTCAATATTCTCAGGTGTTCTGCTTATTGCAAGGCCTTCCAGAACATGGATCACTTTCAACAGATTTTCATTCATCTTTGAAGCATTTGTGTCACACTTTTATTTGTGCTGCACTCATTGCATCATCCCTAAGAGCCTTCTGAATCATCCAGCTAGTTTCCGTGGAGGAATGTTCAAGCTTAATGCAAAATTTGATGCAGGTTCATTGCTCTACTTGCTCAGTCATTTTGAATGTGATGGCCATACAGTGCACATGCTCACTCAATGGTGTTTATCACCCCCACTGACTATACATTGAAGTCATCATTGTTCATGCATGTGCATGGCAGTCCATTCTCCTTGGCTGTCAGGTTGCATCAATGTTGCACAAACTGTTCAGGTTGCAACAATGTTGCACAAACTGTTCTAGTCATTAATAATGGTTGGACTTTTCCCAGACAGACCTCATATTATTCTTTTGTATTGGTGTATTGGGTCCTTGCAATATATTCCTAGAGGTGGAGTTGCTAGGATGAAAGGAAGTTCCATTTTTAATTTTCTGAGGATATTCCATATTGCTTTCTGACAGTCCATCAGGCTTCCCTTTTCTCCACATCCTTGCCAACACGTTGTTTGTTGATTTATTGCTTATAGCCATTCTGAGAGGTGTAAGGTGACATCTCATTGTGGTTTTAATCTGCATTTCTCTGATGATTAGTGATATTGAGCATCTATTCATATGTCTCTATAACTATACTATGCAGCAGCAAAAAAGAAGATACTCTTATATTTTGTGACAGCATGGAAGGACTTGTAGAATACCTTGCTAAGTGAATTAAGCCAGTCAGTGAAAGACAAATACCACATGGTCTCACTTATATGTGGAATCTAATAAACACAATAAACTAACAAACAGAATAGAAACAGAATTACAGATACACAGAACAGACTGACAGCTGCCAGAGGGGAGAAAACTGGTAAAGGGATTAGCCAAAGAACACTTATGCATAACCCATGGACATGGACAACAATACGGGGAAAGGGAGAAAAAGCGGGAACTGTAATAGCATAAGCTATTATGCTTACTGTAAGGCTTACTGTAAGTCTTGTAATTTCAGAGAAATGTCATAGAAAATATGCGATAAAGTATTAAGACTGATAGGTTTAATTCTGATATTTTTTACAATGACTCGAAA
This sequence comes from Mormoops blainvillei, assembly GCA_004026545.1. Classification (NCBI taxonomy): domain Eukaryota; kingdom Metazoa; phylum Chordata; class Mammalia; order Chiroptera; family Mormoopidae; genus Mormoops; species Mormoops blainvillei. The sequence continues at coordinate 359,298 of PVJD01000339.1, forward strand.
TTTCATAAACATTGAAAGTAAAATGAAAAAAAACCTGGAGGATATATAAAATTATCAAAAATCTTACCAAGTAATTAAAAAATTATAAAAATTCTTATAGGAGAGAGTATAAAATGTGAACTGTATACATTTAAATGGTAATAAACAAATGAAAACATTCAGGTTAAGTCATAATCAACAATTTTGACTGTGTATTTGTCAATGATTAAAAAATAACCAAATAAATGTGAAGTCACAATAAAATGGATACTCAAATATATCTGGAGGAGTATATATTGTCACAAACTTTGAAGAGGAATTTATGTTGAGGAAATAATCCTAAATAGATGCAAAAATGTTGGTACAATAATATGCTTTGCTATGATGTTTATAATTAGGAGAATTCAGATTCTCTATAAACTAAGGAAAGTTAGGTAACCTAGAAATTTATACAATGGAATATTATATAATTATTTTATTAACTTCTTAGATAATATATAATGAGAAGGCTGTTCATAATATTTACACAAATAAATATTCATAACTATTTGTTACAAGTAGCACATAGGTAAGATATCACTTTTTTAAAAAAAAGATTTTACTTATTTATTTTTAGAGAAGGGGAAAAGGAGGGAGAATGAGAGGGAGAGAAATATCAATGTGAGAGAGAAACATCAATCAGTTGCCTCCCATATGAGCCCCAACTGGGACTGACCTGCAACCCAGGCATGTGTCCTGATTGAGATTTGAACTGGTGACCTTTCACTTTGTGGAAGGATGCCCAACAAACTGAGCCACACTGGTCAGGGTGCTAAGATATCACTTTTAAAAATTTATGTATGCACTTTGAACTTACTAGAGGGCTATTTAACAAATAGATAATGACATTTATCTCTAGATAGTGGAATACTATGTGAATATTATCAACTTTATTTTGTGTGTAATGATTGCTTTCAGGAAATGAAGAGTCAATGCACAAATACTGTTATGTTTCATGAATTATGATTTCTTTGAAATAAAAATAAGCAATATATTCAAATTTTCCTTTAAAATATGATGTATCATTAAATTACTCATATGAATAAATATTGATTGAGTAATAACTAATTAGTTTCACACTGAGAGTACAACTTTGCCATTTAACTGATGCAGAATAAAATCATTTATTTATGAACTTTGGCCATGCTAAAGCACAGACTAACTTCAGACTTTCATGTGGCCTTTCACAAACTATAGAACACATTGACTCAGTTTTGGCACTAAAACTTATAACATGTTGACAAAATGGTGGTGATAATTTCATAGATGTCATTTCATTACTAATGCTTGAAACTTCTGTAGATTAGTTTTCTCAAAATGTTAAGTGACTAACTAGTCATTATTGTGTCTTCCTGTTTAGTTTAACTCAGTATAAAAAAAGAGAAAGACAAAAGTTTACCAACTTTTGCTTTTCAGTCCAGTTCTTTCCCTATTTTTTATTATATTGATATAAAGAGCTATCTTTTTGTTTGTCAATACTTTTTATGGTGGTAAAACTAATGTGAGACAGTCATTAATTATATACTAATTAATACACAGAGACAGGTAGGTATGCACTCACTAATGCATTCTTAAAACAGAATCATTTTCTTGGTCTCATAACTGTTTGCAGACAATGATCTACCAGGTTTTTGCCTTTCAGTGGTTATTTTCACACCAGCTTACTCTAACCTTAAAGAAATGTAATATTTATCTATTGACCAACATGAATTTGAAATTGGCTATTTAATAGTGATGATTCATTGACAGATTAATCATTTCACTGGAGTTGCATGTATATAATTTTCAGTTTCATGATATTCTGTAGGTCAAATTAAACTGACCTTTAAATCACACATGATTTTCTTCTCTTTAAGCAATATCAATAATTAAAATGATAGTTAACATTTATTGAGGGTTTATAATGTGTCAGGTGTGGTACTAGAGGTTTTAAATGAATTCAGTTAATGTTAATAACTAAAGAAGATGGGTAAGTGAGGTTGGTGCCTCAGAGGCAGGGCCCGAGAAGACCAATGAGTATGTGCTTTATTGAGGCAGTGCTCTCTGAGTAACCTGTAAGGGCATGAGGACAGCAAAAGAGGTAAGAGAAAAGAATTACACAAGAATGTAGATTAAGGAGCAATCTCATTGAACCTCATCTCAAAGGGAACCCTGGAGGATAAATTGCTCTAAAGACTCTATGCTACTGTGGGTCAAAGGATCAGGGCTTGTGTTCCTGTCCAGTAACTGCCTGTTACTCCAGGGGAGAGAGTATTAAGGTAGGAGGAGGAGAAAGGCAGGCCAGGTATAATGCCCATGCATCTCAAGCTACATAGCCTCAATTTCCTGGTTATATTCCTTAGGAGAATGTTCGAGTGCATGTCATTTTGGAAAGTACCCAAGCATCCCCGCAATGGGAGATATGTACACCCAAAATACAAAGGAATGTACTCCAGGAGAGCTAGGCAGAGCACCATGGGTATCTGATACAGTAGTTCTATTATTTCCCTCATAGAACTTAGGACATCAATGTTCAGAAAAATTAGGTGATGCATCCAAGGGCACACAAGTAGAAAAATTAGAGTTTGGATAAAAGTCTTTTTATTCTGGCTGTAGAGCCAGAATTCTTACTTCCGTATATAAAATCAACTAAGGTTTATAATTTAGCAATTGTTTGTAGAGATTTTTAAAAGCCTGTTCTAATAATCACTTATGAGTTCATATAGCACTTGGACATTAAATTAAACAAGAAGTATAATAGATGTTTGAAAATGCTTAAGAACGTTTCTTAGTAACTCAGGGAGTTATTTTTTTAATCAACTTTATTTTGAAACATGTATTTCTAGCATAATTGCCTTCCATTTCTTTCCATACAGAGTTTCTTTTGTTTAATAGTTTACCTTCTCAGAGCATGGTTTACTTTTTGTTTTATTATTTGAGCAAATTTTCAATGACATCAAAATTAACCTATATACAGGGTTCCCCAGAAGTAATGCCTGCTTGAGTGTGGGTGGTAGGGTAATAATATGGGTGTAATAATTCATAGATTTAATTCGAACATTTCACCTAAAATGTCATATGGTACGCTTGAGTGTGATATTGTTATGTTACAGAATTACATGCTTATGATTTTGTAATAAAAGATTTTGTAATTAAAAAGGGGAGTTATTTGTGTTGGACCCTACAGATTAGATTTTCTGCATTTCAAAACCAAGGGTTTGCCTAGGAAACTTGTTTAAAAAGAAATTCAAAATTAATATGTAATTAAAGATACTCACATGCAAGACTAAAAAATTCTCATAGTAGGAAATATACAATGGAAAATAAACACTTTAAGCTGAGTGATATGTGGTCCTGCCAACAGCAAATAGGATGTGACAAGCTGCAGACCCAGATATTACACTGACTACAATAATAAACATTCAAGAATATAGTATAATGAGCACACAATTATGAGTTTTAATAAGGATATGCTACAGCTAAAGCTGGAAATGCTTTTGGGGGTAATGGACCTACATAATTTAAAGATAGGCAGTAAACTGCAGACAGTAAAATTCAATTACACTGACTGTGAGATGCATTCAAACATGCTCCCATGAAGTATACGATTCCTAGCATCATTTTGCTGATAATGTTTCCCACACTTATGACTGGACACACTTATATTCTGATCATTTAAATTATGAACAGAATAAGGGAATGCAATGGTAAGTTTGGGATTGGAAAAACTGCTAGTTTATCATAGTGATACATTGTACCTTCTGAAAAGCATATGTGGACTTGGCACAATCACATAATTTTACAATAAGGATAGTTGTTAACTGAGGTCCAAAATTCATTAGGAAATTTAAAGAGCACATATCGGTGGAAGAAGTAATACTTATGGAAGGAAACTGTAAGAAAACACAACATACGGACAATGCTAGTTAGCATTTCATTCTGAGAATGATAAGATATTTGGTGGGACTATTCATTTTTAAGGTAATCAGATGAATTCAACAGGGAGGGAAAAATTCCTTTAAGTATTTTAAAGGAGTAGATAATGACTTAGTGGAATCTTAATTTCTTTACTTCAATGAATGTGTCTATATTATAAAGTTTCTTAGAAAGAGTCATTGTTTCCTACATGATGGTTTTAAACTCCTATATAACAACATGCTAGTATGGCATATCTTTTACAAGCAGAATAATTGTGTTTAAGAGTAGTTCTGCAAGAAAATAAAATTGCTCGCAATATATGCAAATTGCATGGGACTGTTGCTGTGAATGAAATGCTCATACCCTTAACTGGCAGATTATTAGATACTAACAAGAGAATATATGACATTACACTTAGCAAATTTACAGGCCATAAAAGGAACGCATACATTAAAACTGTTTGTATCATAACATTGCAGGCTGTTGGAAAGTAACATATTAAGCTGAACTACTTTATTTTGTCAGCAAAAACTACCAAGTAAATGTAGATATTTTTCTATTGTGTACCATTATTGGTGAGCTATTTTTTAACAATTAAGTCATTACTTAGAAAATGCAGCAAAATATTAGTCTTACATTTTTCTTCATTATATCCCCTGCCTCTACTTATTAAAATGAGAAAGTCATATAAATATCTTTGGTGGAATCATCCTAGCAGCAGTGACTTCAGTTACAAAAAAATGGTAAGAAGCCAAAGATAAGTCTTTCATGATCTTGGAAACTGTACTGAGCTATGATCTTTATATATTATTATAATTTCATTTTTACTCATATTTTCTAGATACCTTCAAGTCAAGGATGAAGTTAAAAAGTAAACAAAAAGATCAGGTAAGGAGACTTAGGGCCTTAAGTCTCTTTGGGAATCCTGCTTGATTCCTTTTTCATCTCTTGGATTTTAAAAATATGCATTTTTTTCAAGTTTTAATAGATTTTATTTTTAGAGTCATTTTAGATTTATAAAGACATTGTGCAGAAAGTGCTGGGAATTTACATGTACTCACTCTACCTCACATCCCGACATACAGTTTTCTTTACTATTAACATTATTCATTGTCAGTGGAGTAAATTTTTTGATAATTGATGAAACAATATTGGTGCATTAATAATGAAAGTCCATCATTTGTACTAGGATTCACTCTTTCTTTTGCACAGTCCTATTTATTTTGACAAATGCATAATGTCATAAAACCACCGCTATATTGTAATAGAAAATAATCACACTATCCTAAAAATCTCCTGTGTTCCACATATACATCCCTCCCTCCCTCCATCTCTTCAAATATCTGGCAGGCAATCAATGATGGTTTTACTGTCCTATAACTTTTCCTTTATCACAATATCATATAGTTGAAATCATATAGGAGGTATATCTTTTCAGATTGGCTTCTTTAACTTATCATTTTTTTTAGTGTGAGGTTTTTATTAAAGTATACAAAAGCTTGCTTCCTATAGAACATGTGCCACTCAGAGCCAAGGATGCCATTGGCTCCATGCTCAGCTCCGGAGCAGTGATTCATAGATTTTACCTTTTGAAAGGAGTTGGCTGTTAAGCAGCCCCTAATTTCTTCCCAAATGAGCTGACCTTGTTTCCAACAGACTGTGGAGAAATTCAGGCCTATGGGCACTTGCAAAAACACTGAGCTTGTGATAAAAAATAATTAGAAAGAGATTGGTGGATTCATTAGATATATAGGCTAGTGGGCAGATATTTAGCATTAGGGGAAAAAAGAAAATAAATAAAGATTTCTGAAATTTAACCATTTGTCTATAGTCAACTGACTTTCAACAAGTGTGCCTAGATCATTCAATGGAAAAGAATAGTCTTTCAATAAAATGGTTCTGGGACAACAGGAGAGTCATGCAAAATAATAAAGTTTGACCTTTGTCTCACAGCATGTATAAAAATTAACTTAAAATGGATCAAAAACTTAAATATAAGAGGTAAAATGATAAAAAACTGTTGAAAGAAAACATAGAATCAAGTTTTCATGACAGTGGATTTGGCAATGGAGTTTTAGATATGACACCAAAAACACAGGGAACAAAAGGAAAAATAGATACATTGCATTTTATCAAAATTAAAAACTGTTGTGTTACAAAGAATGCTATCATTAAAGTGCAATTATAACCAAGGGAATGGCAGAAAATAATTGCAAATTATGTCTGATAAGGGATTTGTAACAAGAACTTGTACAATTAAAAATTTTTAATGATTAAAATACCTGAATATACATTTCTTTGAGAACAATATACAAATGGCCAAGAAGCAAATAAAGAGATGTTCTATATTGATAGCCACAAATAGATAGCACTTCATGCCCACAGATGTATAGATTTTAAAAAGTCAGAAAATAACATGTCGACAAAAATGTGGGGAAACCAAAACCCTTGTACACCGATAGTGGGAATGTAAAATGATCTCGCTGCTTCGAAAAACAGTGAGAAAACTTCTCACACAAATGAACATACAGTTGCCATATGAACAGCAATTGAACTTTTAGGTATTTATCCAAAAGACATAGAATTATGCATCCAAGCAAAAACTTGTACAAACATGTCTGCAGCAGTATATTCATGTAATTTTCCTAAAAAGTAGAAACAACCTAAATATTCATCGTCTGATAAAAGGATAATCAAAATGTGATATATACATCCAATGGAACATTATCCAACCATAATAAGGAACAAAGTACTGAAACGTACCATAACATAAATGAATTTTGAATAAATAGTGCTAAGGAAAAGAAACCAGACAGCAGATAGTCACAGAAGCTCAGACAACATATGATTCCTTTTACATAAAATGTCCAGAAGAGAAATTTATGTTCATAGATACAGAAAGTAGATTATTGGTCTGGAGAGGGAGGGGGGAGACAGTGGAGTGATAGCTGATGGCTACAGGATTAGTTTCTGAAGTGATGAAAATGTTCTATAATTGACTGTGGTACCAGTATCAAATATATTGGAATACACAAAGTCCATTGATTTTAAACTTTAAATTGGTAAATTGTATGGTATGTGAATTATATCTTGATACGGCAGTTTTAAAAATGAATAGAAGAAAAAACAACATTGCACATTTTTGCAACTGGAAAATGTGTACTGACATAGAAGTTTCGAAGGAGCAGTAGAAGGAGACAATGTAATTACAGTTGTGTTGGTAAACGAAGATTACTTGGAGACAGTAAAGCTCAAAACTAAATAGCATCTGAGCTTACCACAAAGAAAGTGACCAAATATTTTAAGTGGAATGATTATTGAGAATTATACTGTTTAGTAAAAGGAATATCTAGACTTGAAACAAGAGCTAGATTATGGGCAAAGCTTTCATTCATAAAGCAAGGATGATCATGTTTAAGCTGCTTTTCCAAGCCACCACTCTTATTCTGTCAAAGTTAACTTATTTTAAACTGTAAGACACTACAGAAATCTGGATGATATAATAAAAGTATAGGATAGAGTTGAAGTCTAATGATGAGAGCACATTTCAGCAAATATTCAGCCTATAAAATTACTAATTTCATTGGTCTTTCCTAAATGTCACCACTGGATTGCTTTATCTGTAAAAAATATTTGGTAACCATACCAATCATGGTCTGCAGAGCCAAATTTTATACAATCTCCTTTATTTTTTTTTCCATCTAAGAGGGAGAAGCATGAACCTATGGTATTTTTAACTTGAGACTTGCTTGCATTTCAAATAGAATACCTTTAAAACTTAAACTTCCCAATTATTTTTCTATTTATGTCAACTCACCATCACCAATATGTGATCTTTCTATACTCATAATTTCCTGGATATCACATTTTTTATTGCATAGGATTAATTTCTTCCTCATGTTATTTTCAAAATTGTGAGTAGTAATTAAACATATAAAAATAACAGTAAAAAAGGAACCATTACTGAAGTAAAAAGAACCGACTCTTCCAAACACCTAGGACTACCTGATAATTAATTAGAGCACGTACATACGATAGTGGAACCCCTTAATGCAGCTATTACGAAAACAGGAAAATTGCCAAGCTAGGCTAACTCTAATGAAATGGTATTACATAATGTTATATATAATTAAAACATTTGAGTGAAAATACTTATTTTGCTATTAGAATTTAATTTTCTCCACAGTCATAATATGCCATGATTTATTTCTTTTAAAACCTTAAGAAATGGCTTCATTTCCAAATTCTTATTCCGTATTAAAATTTGAAATGTATAGCTGATGCCATCTTACAAGTGAATAATAGTGAAGTCATTTTGGCCAATAACTCCCACAAATTTAAGAAAAGGTTAAGCAAAGGTCAGGCATCCTTTGCAGCACACATATTATGTTTGTGGAATGAGGGCCTTGAAGAGACCTGTTGTTATTAATAGGCTTCACAAGCTTTGTGATTAAGCCTGAGAAAACTTTGATGTAACATGGCTACACAAATTAGCTGAGTAATATAGTAATAAACTTTGCCTGTGCCCTAAATCTGAAAGACTTCACAAAATCTTAAACTAGCAGGATACTCCAAGTTAAATCCTTTTTAGTTCCTTTGAGTGACACATAGACTTCAGTGCATAAATATTTATATTTGTGTAAGTTGGTGTTAAAACTGTTTCTAAATTTTCATATGACATATATTTTAAATTTTATTTCTCAGTTACAGTTGACATTCAATATTATTTTTATTAGTTTCAGGGGTACCGCATAGTGGTTAAACAATGATATACTTTTCAGAGATCCCCTTGGTATTTCAATACCCACCTGGCACCATACATAGTTATTACTGACTGTATCATTATGGACTCTATTCCCTATGCTGTATTTTACATCCCTGTGACTATATTCCCTATGTTGTACTTTATATTCCCATGGCTATTTTGTAACTATACAACCATATTAATTTTTATGACAAATATCCTAAACTTACTATTTGTAAAACGACTCAAAATTATCCAATAAAGTGGAGCATGTAATTTCAAATAATTTCACTCAACTCTTTCTTCCCAGTCAAGAATGCTATTCTAAACTTTAGGAAAAAGCAAGTATTTGAATTCCATATAGTCATATTGTCTCTGACACTGAAGTAGCATCAACATTAAGAAAAAAAAAATAGGACCGTAAATAATCAGATATCCTTTATAAGCAATCTTTAGACATGGAGGAATTTATTTAGCCTATACCATTAAATAGTGTATTGAAAAATGTTTCCTCTATTGCTTCCACTCTCAGAAAATAAGAATTGGTCATTATTGCCCCTTGTCTTCGTTGGTTTTCCATTTCTTAGATCTGCTCTCAGATGATTGAATTAAATACACACACACTAGTACTTTGCCCTCAACAGAAATCTAGAAGCAAAACAGGTCCCTCATGTATGGATAAATAAGAACTTAAATTAATGCACATTCTGAAAATTTGAAAAGTTTGGCAATATTCTCTAAATCGATGCATCCTTTTTTAGTCCTGTGAATTTCTTATGAGTTTATGTCATTAACCAAGTGACACAGAGAGAAATTCACATTTTATGTAACCTTGTATGCCACGATGGGAGGTTGGGTTTTAAAAATAATGAGAGTTATTTTCCAGTTTAATGTAAAAGAATGGCATTGTATGGTATAGATTTAAACAATAGCATGCCAGCGGGAAAAGACTGGGGCTAAGAGAAGTACGGCCACTGTAACGGTCTAAGCGAGCGGTAGTAGTGGTCTGAATAGAGCACTGGAAATGCACAGAGGTAGAGCAGTTTCTATTTAGAGGCAGAAACGGCAAGACTTGGTGACAGATTAATATGAAAAGGAAGAGAAAGAACAGATTTTAGTGCTTAGATTTAAACAACTGGGAAAATCATACCTTATGGAGTCAGGGGAGGGTGAAAGAATCCAATTTATAGGGGAAAATTAAGAGCTCTGTTGTGGACACACTATTTTTCAAATGATTTAATCTATGATGTCCAGTACAGTACTCACTATGTGCAGCTACTGAGCATTAAAAATTACATAGTCGAAATTAAGATGATAGTAGTAAAAATCATACACCAGGTGATGAAATCATAGCATAAAAGTTTTTAGAAATGTAAAATGTCTAATAGTTTTATATTGCTTATAATTTGAAATGATAACATTTTGAATTTTCTGATAAAATGAAATATTAAAATGAAAAACAAATAAAATGATCCATTAAATGAACCATTCTGTGGTTCACATTATATTTCTGTTAGAAAGTACTGGAATAGATCAGCTGTCAACAAACTTGACCATTTTTTATATGATCTGTGAGCTAAATATGCTTGAAGTTTAAAAAAATTAAATTATTGTTTTGATTTTATTGAAGTTTCCATAATCTCCTTGCATCTTTCATGTGCCTACACACACTTATCTGGACTAAGGGAAGACATCCACCCCTGTCAGCCCTGTAACACATATTTACTGTAGAAACATTTTTCCAAATTACAAAACACATGTTAGCATTTTAGAATCCATGGTGCTTTAGGAATAATAAATGCCTAACCAAGCAAACACATATTTAGATTGCTTGCCTATTATCAAAGGATAGAGAATAGTTAGGCAAAGATCAAATAGCTGGTTTCTTCAGTGAATGTTTGAGAGAATTATCACGTCTTAGTGTGGAAGTGTTATATAGTTTTCCCACATGTCAGCCACAGTTGTAGAACTGTTTTACAACAAAATGTGTTAAATATTTTACAACAAAATGTGTTAAAGAGTTAATATTTTTATGTGAAATCCAAAGCATAGGCATATTTTTTCATTCAAAAATATTAATAAGGTAAGACTTTCCATTAACATACTTTTAAAAATAATTATGTTGCTAAATTATTATTTCGTTTTATTTAAATTAAGTTATTTTTTCTAATTTCCCTTACTTTGCCTATGAGACTTTTAGGAATTGAAGTTTAATACATAGGTAAAAACTGTATATGGTAGATAATCATGCACTCACAAAAACTACTTGGAATACGGATTTATGTGCATGTGCACATAAATGACAGTAAGGGACTAAATAGAGGCAGTTGACAGCCTTGGGAAAGAAAGTACTTAGGCTCCCCGTGCCCCCCCAGCTAACACCTGTGCACAGGGACTGTCAAAGGTTGTATGGTGATGATGTTTGAAAAACAAAAGACGCATCTGATTTTTTTGCTTCCTATTTTGCAGGAAGGATCTAGGGGTATCATCCAGATATAAGGAGAGATTAGCTTGAATAAAATTCGAAGGAAACTGAGTTGGGAGACTTCATTTCTGGCCCTGCTTCAGTTACAGCAATCCCAAGAGAAACTGGGTAAATCACTAAACTTTTTTCTTTCTCACTTTTCCCTCTTACAAAATAAGTTATTGCTATGGATGATAACTAAGCTTCTTTCTCACTCCATACCTGTTTGGAAATAACACATTTTGTTGTAAAATAGTTCTCTAACCATAGCTGACATGCAGAAGAACTAAATAACAATTCCATAGTAAGCTATTATAATTCTAAAATATATTCACTAATGAAAACAGCTGTTTGATCTTTGCCTTACTAGTCTCTATCCTCAGATAATATGTGAGCAATCTAAGTATGTTTTTTCTTAGTAAGGCTTTTACCATTTCTGGAGCATAATAATTTAATGGTTATATAGAAAACTAAATTATTGGCCTTTCTCCCCACATTCATTTTTTCCCTGTTTTATCACTTTGAGCAAAGATGCAGAATACAGAAGTGACCATGTTTCATATGCAGACACTGCCCCCAAGTTTAATGCATCCTTTTAGCTATAGTGGTTTTTAAACTTTCGAAAGGAAGAACAAATATAAAATTTACAGCAAAAGAAGAAACATTTATGTAAGTCTTCAACAAATATTATGTTCTAATTTCCAGAGTTTCATACAATAACTTTAAGGGAGGCCAGAACTATTCACTTATATGTGTTTGTCAAAACATATATTCGTGCCATAGGTCTGGAAAATTCAGGGAGCTATAAACACACGTTTGAATCTTTGGAAACAACTCTCAAGAAACCAACACTGTCTTATAAATACAGAGCTTTAAGTAGAAACAAATGAACGAGAGGAGACTCCAATATTATCATGAGCAGGACTTTTTTAACACTGTCATGGCTTTATTCAAAATACAGTTGCACAAAAGTATTAACTTCAAAGGTTTTTAAGGAGCATTTTGAGGAATTTAACACACTAAATATATATACTGCCATACAAAGAACAAAAATTCCTAAAATGTATAAAACCCACCCTTACTTATTTGTGGAAAACATCACCCACAAAACTAAGTAAGTTCTAAGTTATTTGGAGGCTCTTACATATTGTTTTCAAACCAAAGAACTCTAATTTTGATTGCACTGTAAGATGATTGATAAGAAAGTCAATATATAGATTTAATTTCATTGGGTTGGCCAAAAAGTCTATATGAATTTTTTGGTAAAATATGACATTTTTCCAATAACTTTATTGATTTGGATATTCTGAGTATGCCAGCCATCTCCCATGTGGTATAATGTTGATTGTTCTCAGTTAATGTCTTGATTTGATCACTATTAACTTCAACTATTCTCCCCAACTGTGCAGCATCGTCCAGCCAGAAATCTCCAGCACGAAACTTTGCAAACCACTTTTGACACGTTTGATCAGTCATAGCATCTTCCCTAAGCACTACACAAACCTTTTTTTGTGTTTCAGTTGTAGTTTTACTTTTCTTGAAATAATAAAGCATAATATGCCAAAACATGGCATATTTTCTTTCATCCTCAGTATTAAAATTCACTAATTTTGACAATCTTTTTTAAATGCACGCTGATCTGACAGCTGTCACAATACAATCTAACAAAATTGTTTCCAATGAAGTTAAAGACAACTAAGGGCTACTAGAGCTATCTTATGGGAAAAAAAAATAAACTTTTTGGCCTGCCCAATAGAAATAGTATTTTAAAATCTGACATCCTATGTAATGAGAAGTTGTATGGATTGAAAGAGAGCATTTCAATTGTTAAAAGGAGTAAAATATTAGCTAATTGGATATTAGAATCCCCCTACTAAACTTATCACAAGAGATTTATTTCAGTCAATTATGCAACTGTTTTAGTTTATCCACAAATCACCTCCTAATTTTTATTTTAAAATCCCAAGTCAAACATTTTAAAACTAAAAACAAGCAGCACGATAGCCAGTAATTTAAATGTGTTCCTGTGTGGAAGTGTAACATCAATTAATTTGCTGACACTAACCTAAAAAATCTCGCAAATACTCGAAACAAAGGGGGGGAAACTTAGAGAACTGGGTATAGAGAAGTAATTGCTTTGAACACAGGTCCTCACAATAAAAATTGAGATACACTTGTTTACTTGTATTACGATTAGTAGCCATATAAGAAAACAAACACTAGCACTTTTCCCAAGCATTTTCCTACTTTTAATTGACATCCACTTGAAAATATATCTTACTTTTAATATAGATTTAGTTGCAAATATTTTCCCATTCCTAATATATTCCAATCAAATGCTATATCTGGTAATGCATTAAAGTATAGAAAGAATACTTAAAGTTTCTATTCAGAAAAATTAGAAATGCTTGGAGAATGGTAGCTAAGTCATTTGGGAAGATAATTTAAAATTTTGGCTTAAATGTCTCATTAATTATCAACAGGCAGTTATTCTGACTTTTGAGGAACACTGTTGATGCTTCCAAAGACCCCTCTGCGGCTTTCCTTTCTTTATCCTACTGCGTGGCCTCTAAGTACGGTAAGCAGTACGTTGCATAAAACTACATTGATAATAATAGTTGTATCTCATAAAATACTCAGTTTCACTCGGCTTGTTTAAAACTGAGACAGGTTTGAAAAGATAGCTGAGGCGTAAGACCAAAGGTTGTCCTGGGTATTCATAAGTTTTCTAATTTTTTTTTTTTTTTTGAGAAGAGGGAGGAGAGTGAAACAAGAAAGGAAGCTGATGACAAAGAAATTGCCAAAAGGAAAATGAAAAAATGCATACTTAAAAGCAAAACAAAATAAACAGTCATTAGCATGTCATCACCTTCATTTAGCTTGAGGAACAAAGGGCTTACCTGCATGTCTCTGAGCTTACTAAGGAAGAGAATAACAAATAGAGTCCAAGGAGCTGGGACTGTAACTCGGTTGCCAAACCTCCTGGCCCACACACTGCCATGTATTCGCAGGCACACGTGCCTACACAACTGCACTTCCTTCCCCTTCAATGGCTGCTGAGAGACTCAGGAGCAGAATTTTTTTTTCTTTTACATGCTGGATTTGGGGTATTCAGCATGTTATCTCAAAAAAGAAAAGGGAAATTCCATCTCCCTGATACCACTTAACTCAGGAGCACACTTCCACATCACACTGCCTCCTACCTGGGCTCTGTCCTTTCAGCGTTACCTTCCTTTAATCCCCCTTGTACCCCTGTGTCAAACTAAGTTTTAGGGAATACCACTTTCAACATTTTACTGCCCTAATCACAAAAACTCCTTTGGATATAGGCATACCTTGGCAATCAAGGTCTTCTACAATCAGATCTCTACCTTCTCTTCTATACCAATATACCAAGAATGAAATTTCACATTTTTTCCCTCACACTCAAGTCTTTAATGACCTAGGGCAGGAGGCACGAGACTGGTGCGAGGACAGGACAGGCTTCAGGCTGGGGAGCCAAAATTAGACTATGAAACAAAATTCAGGAGTGAAAGAAAAACCAGATTCTGACCAGGCCAGAATATATGCAACCAGGCCACAAATATAAAGTGACAAATCTCAAGGTTGTCAAAAGGGATCTGCATGATATATCCAAAGGGCTGAGTCAAAAGGCTGGTCTATTTTTAATTTTTTGAGGTATCTCCATATTGCTTTCCACGGTGGCTGCACCAAATACCATATGATTTCACTCACTTGTGGAATCTAATGAACAAACTCAACTAAAACCAAAACAGAGATGAACTCATAGGTAGAGAACATGATGACCGCAAAAAAGGGGGGAAAAGGAGGTGGAGGGACTGAGCAAAAAGGAAAAGAGACTCACGGACACGGACAGCGGTGTGGCGACTGTGGGGGGTGGGCTATAAGGGGACGAAATGGTGATGCAAAAACACAGTAAAAAATTGAAAAAAATTAAAATTAAAACAAGACTGTAGAACTTGTTGCTCTCTCACCCAGAAAGCATTTCTGTCTCAGAGGTGGCTGTCATGCAGATTCCAGACTTAGGCATTTAAATACATTTTTTAAATGCCCCATTGTTCAGAATTGTAAGAATGTTACAGCTATAGATAAAAGATCATTTTTTATCACCTTCTTATATGTCAAATTCCTTTGAGCAATTTACAACATTCAAAAAGTATATTGACAGATCAGCATAAATGAAAGGGCATTTTCATCACCTTGAGAAATGGTGATCAAAGGAAATGTGCCAACCAATTCAAACATGATCAATGCCTCTATTTCCTTTCTTTTCTGTCATAAACTGACTAAAAAGAATTAAGTTATTATTTTCAAAGCCAGCCTCATCTTGATAATGTCATATAAAAAAGCAATTTGGATCACAAGTTTAAATCTACCATGTGGTGAATTGCATTGATACAATTTTATGAAGGCAATGTTAATCATATTTGAAATTCATGGCAGTCTGTCTAGTAGTTGGTACAGTTTAGAACAAAGCAATTGGCATTGGTTAGGCTTAAAATGCTTTTATGCTTTTGTAGAAAGATGTGTAGAAACAAAATTCAAATGAGATACCACCTTAAGAATCAATTTCCTTAGTTAAAGCCATTTGTAATGAAGTATATTTTCTTCCCCAACATACCCATTTCCTTACCTCAGGAGAAAGCCAGTGTTTTCGTCTGCCTTGGAAACTTGGGTATATAAAAACAGGGAATACATTTTCTCCATCTGCAGCACAGCAAATATAAATTTAGGATTTTGATTTATGGATTCTGGATAGCTTAGGAAGACATACAGGTTTGGCACATGCACAAGTGTCAAAATATTAGAAGCCTGGACACATCTTGAACTTTTACAGTTCCTGAGCCATTGATTAAAAGCTGCCAAAACCTTACTGAGGAGATACAGAGCTAAATGAGACGCCCGAAGGTCTCAGAGGGAAATCTGTGTGCGTGCTTGCTTTATTCATCCCAGCTGAGGGGCATCTACTCTGCTCTTCTCTTCTGTTGTTTGTAGTGGCTACTCAGTCCTTTTTGGACCCTCTGGGAGCCACAACCCCAATAGTTATCAGTATTTTTTTACTCGCAGAGCTGAACGTCCAAGTGAACCACCCCTCAATTAAGTCTGTTCTAAGGTAATAACTAGGTTAGTCCCTTAACATACCAGCTGGCACACCTGAAATGAACCATGTCTCACCTATAATCCATTTGCCAACGCTAGAAGACACAGAAGAGGAACTAGGAGGTAGGAAGGCCTTTGCAGGAATCCATGTGGGAGGTGAGAGCTGTGGCAACATGATGGATGGGTGGGTGTCAAGGGAGGGATCTGATTTCTCTTATCCTGGCTTCAACTATGTTTTAACTGAGAGAGAAAGCAAGGACTATCATCAGTGAATGAAGCTGGAACAGGAGATAATTGGGCTTGAATGATAGGGAAAAAAGGGTGAGGCATAGTAGTCAGCTAAAGAGAAAAAGAATGTAAAACTGTGAGTGGCCTAGGGACTTTTCCATGTAGCTGCCTGGAAGTATTAAGGTGGATTCATGATTCACGATCGTAAGCTTGAATTAGGTTTAATCATTGTGTTTGCAGGTTTTCCCCCAATTATTTCAGCAGCAGAGGATTAAATTATTTAAAGTCAGAAAAACAGTGTTTGTGAGTGTACACGTGTTTTTTATAAGAAGGAGGATGGGAAAATGAAATAGGGAGACAATTTAAAAAAAAAATTCCACCTTTTCATCATAGTGCCACACTGTTCCTCTGGTATTAATAATTCATTTTCTTTGTCTAAGTCATACATTTTATAGCTATGTGTTTTGTAGTTAGTTAATTTATATGCTTATAAGTAAAGTAAGCAATTATATGTTACTTGGAAGGCATCCGCTCTTTAAAAAATTGTATATTTGTAAAGAAAGTGAAAAATTCAGAAAGCATGAAAGTTGGCCTATACACATCCAAAACCATATTAACAGTGTTGCACATTATGGTCTTTTCAATGAGCTTTGGTTTAAAAATATCATGAACATGATTAAAAGAAAAAAAAAAGAATTGCTCAGAGAACCATAAAGATATATTTGCCTATGTGCAGACATTGTCTAGTAGGAACATTGTTAGAGTGATAAACACATCCTTAGATTGACTAGACATGTTTTACCCTCTAAAGCCAACTAGCATTTTGAGCTCCAAGGAAGGGGGGACCGCAGTTTCTTGGATGCAAAGCAGACGAATTTCCAAAGATTTTGATGCTCATTGAAGCCAAGATATGTGTACAAAAACAATTAGTAAGCACTGTTCATAATGCAAAAATGGAGGAGGAACTTTTATCAAATAACCAATTTAACCCAATTTGTTAAATACAGGTATTTGCAAAAGAATGCTATATGACTATTAAAACTGATCTTTGGTTTTTGACTTGTGTTTTAGGTGTTAGTTACTCAGGAGAATGAAGGTGCAAGAAACTACTTTTCATATTTTTTTTCTTTTAATATATATGTGCATAGCTGAAGGAATTAACATGTCTTTATTCCCAAGGTCTTTTTATTATGGCTGTCATGAACATAGATATAAATAATGCTACACATTGCCCATTCTTCCCCATCTTTCACCCTCAAGAGCATATGGTAAAATTACCTTAACTTTTTATATTGATTACATATAACTAATACATGCAACCACACATTGCATATTGATTACATATATTAAAAATCATAATATTTTATATATATTGCATTGAATAAATGGGTTATTAATATTGTTTCTTTTAGTTTTGAATGTAGTCACCAGGAACTTGCTTGCATGCTTATTACTTGTGGCTCACATTTTAGTTTTATTGGATATCGTATTCCAGATTACGTAGATGACACAGTAGAGAGATACAGGTTTAGGTGGGGCTATGCACATTATTCATGCAATATGTATTTGTATACATTTGCAAGGAACAAAAAACCCTGCAAAAACCAGTCCACTCTAACCTAACAATGACTGCCTGTAAGGGATAGAATTATCTATGATAGTCTTCATAAGTCCCATGGGGCAGGAGGAGATCTCCACCTGGCTTTCTTTATTTTATCTCTTTCTTTGACACCTTCTTCTCAGGGATGAGCACCACAGCCATGGCTCCTTACACGATGGTCATCGTCTTCATTTCCCCACGGTATATTTTAACATACCTTGGCCTGGACTTCATTAAGACTAACTACACTTTCCTCATTCTGAACTTGAAGTCGCTGGTGAAGTCTCTTACATTCCCCAGACAGTCTGACTTCCATTCCAGGCCTTGCTGAATAACACAAAATTTAATCTCTCACACCAGCTCTGATGCACTCTTTCTCAGTTTCCTCAAATGGGAGGCAAACCCTTTCTGAATCTATGAGACACTGAATCTTAACTCATGAGCAAGAGTTAAATTTTAGACTGTATAAAACTGTATTTTCAAAGAAAATGTATTTTAATAAAAGTATATACAACTATTTTATAGACAAACTTCCTCTGAATCTGGTTGAAATATTTTCTTCCACAATAACTAAAATTATATAATAAATGTGAAATACATTTTCTGTATAATAACCAGGCTCTCTGTCATAAAAACACTTTACTTATTACCTTATAAATATTCTTTCTGTACCACAGAAACCTTAGTTTAAGGAAGACAACTTCTCTTAGCAATATTAAGATATTGACTTTGGAATCAGTCAGGGAATGAAAATGAAGTTATGCATATTTAATCTGCTCAGTGAGGATTTGGGCTGCCTCTGAGAATAAGAGAGAAAATTAGTCACTCCCCAACTGAACCTCACAAGGTTATTTATGAGGACAAAATTATATCAAAACATATGTGAAAGCATTTACAGAAGATAATAGGATATAAAATGTAACATGTTTTATGATTGTTTTCATAAATGATAATATTATTTAAACTTTATTAGAAATACTCATTTGAGTATTGTGAGTTTAACACTTTCTTTAAAACCTAAGGGCCAATTACGTCTTTACTTCAAGTATTTTTTTTCACATCAGTAATAGAATGTGTATATTCTAATGTCTTTTTTACCTTTTAAGAAGTTTAGTTTATGAAAGACAGTGTTTCTGTTAGCCTTTACCACCTTTTCTAAACAGTCTATACAAAGAAGGCTCTAATGTGCTATTCCTCCCAGCAAAGTAAATTGTGTGTAGCCCCCGGCCTCTGTGCCTCAGTTGGTTGGGTATTACCTCACAAAGCAAAAAGTTGCTTGTTTGATTCCTAGTCAGGGCATATGTCTGGGTTGTGGGTTCGGTCCCAGGTCAGGACATGTGCAAGAGGCAACTGATTGATGTTTCTCTCTCACATCAGTGTTTCTCTCCCTCTCTTTCTTCCACTTTTCCACTCTCTCTAAAATAATAAAAAAAATTTTTTTTAAATGTATAGAATACACTTTCTTTCAGAAGTATAGGGGAACAGAACACACGAGAGAAAACAAGAGAGGTTTTTATTTTTTCCTTATTTTCCAATATATATAATCTTTAAAATATTATATTATATTCATGAAATTATTATTTCATTTATACTCCCAAACTTTAAAACAACTTATATTTTCAAACTAAGCTGTACATACATTGAAAGAAAGAGAATGAGAGAGAGGAGGGAAGACAAAGGTAGAGGGAGAACAAAGGAGAAAGAAGAAAGGGAGGAAAGAGAGAGAGAGAGAAAGAGAGAGAGAAGGGAGGAAGGGAGGGAAGGAAGGAGTGAAGGAAGGAGGGAGGAAGGTAGGAAGGAACAGAGAGATAAAGAAGAAGGGATTAAAGAGGAAAAGAAAGGAGGAAGGAAGGAAGGAAAGAAGAAAGAAAGGAAGGAAGGGAGGGAGAAAAGGAGGCGGGGAGGGAAGGAGGCAGGGAGGAAAGAGGCAGGGAGGGAATGAGGGAGAGAGTGAAGGGGATAAGGTCTTGGATTGAATAAGTACGCAGTAAAGACTATACTTTTAAATATATTTTTAGCTATAAAATTGACTGGTATGGTATTTTAAGAGTTTCTGGTTTCTAGTTTAGAGGCTGGAACTGTTTAGAGGAAACATTCTCACTCTGTTCTGAGCAGACAACAGTAGGGTGAACGTTTTAAGTCATGAGGTCCTATGATAATATCTAACCATTATTGTCTTTGTTGTAGCTTTAATAGTGAGGTAGTCCAGGTACTTCAGGCTCAAAATCTTCTTTTATTGCTAATAAGAACATTTTATAATTGAGTGGAGTATTGAGCTCTTTGGCAATATATTTTTTCCTGTAAGTCTGCCAAAAGGGTAAAATCATTGTGTGTATTGTGCTATGTCACCCCAAGTGTGAGATGTAAAAATTAAAGCAACTCAGGAAGAAGTGATGAACTCAGACTAGAACTGTCATCTCTTAGAGAAGCTTCTTTCAATGACTGTGGTCACCAAGCCTCTGTATCGTATTTCTTCTTCTTGTGCAATAACTTTCAGAAAGATCTTAAGATTTTAGCTGGGCTATATTGTTCGTTTTTGCTTCTGTTTTTTGTCACTAGTCTACAACATCAATGACCAGTTAAGTGACAACAGCACGAAGGTCCTCTGTAATAGAGGCTAACCAAAAAAAGAGGCCAGAAAAGAAGGGTCTGATGAACTAGTTCCGGAACATGTTACCGAAGGTGGACCCATTTCTGGGGGGTGGGGTCAGATACTGTTAGCGAAACAATGCTCCACTTTCCCCGGGGTCCCCCTGTTCTACGTTCTTTGCCTGCCGCCCTTAGAAATTATGGCCCTCAATGCCAGAGCCTGGTGAAAAGGAAAGGAATTATTTATTCAAAAGTTATACAGGTTTTGAATTATGACTAAATGTCGCCATTAAATCTCAAAATCCTTTTTAAACACCACCAACACACACAATCTTTCCTTTCCCCCGCTTTGCCCAGTCAGGCCAGTCAGACCAGTGAGGGGTACCGTCCTTCAGGAGGAAAAGAACAGAAGTCCGGAGCTCGGCGAGGCAGGCCTCTCGCAGTTCCCAGCACCATCAGCTGTGTCCCCACGATCTCCAGTTCTTAATCCAAATCATGTGGCACCTTCTCATGGCCCACTGGTAAGAGCCCTCTCCTCCTTTTCCTTCCTGCACGGTCTTCACACTGTTCTCCGTCGGCGTAGGGAGAACCTTCTTTCAGCTCTCGAGCACAGGAACTGTAACTCAGGGAGCCCCTTCCCAGTTAACTCCTGGGCTAAAGTTGAGCAAACCTTCCTGGTTAGCCTTGTCGATATGCAAAATAACCATCTTTGCATATCAGGAATGAAGCTATCTTGCTGTTATTGACATGCAAAATGACTCTCAATGGCCCTGCTCTGTGGCAAGTCTGAAGCTGGCCTGTTATTGATACGCAAAGTAACCCTGACAGGTTCTGCTCCAGGTCTCCCTTCCCCACGAAGGCCCACATTGGGGTGGGGGAGGGAGAATATCATATTATTTTTTCTTGGTCACCCCACATTCTGAACACTGTTAAAAATCCCCCTTTGGGGGGACCCTGTTACACATATATAATGTTATCATTAATTTCCTCACATAACAATCAAATGTGTAAAAAAAACTGTAATATTTTTGTTACTTCTGTATCATTCTTTTGAGACCCCAACCTCTTGGGTAACAGACTTGACAATGAGCAGTATCTCATTTACTTCTAGTTTAATTAGTCTTATTTCAGCATAAATACTAATTCTACCCAAAGTCTATCACTTCATGACTGACTAGCCCATTTAGATGACTTTGGTCTACATGTTTTCCACAGTTGTGTTCTCTCCTTCTGCTCTTGTCATCTCTAGAGTTTCTCCTATTTTGAATAATTGCTGTGTGGGCTAGGGGTTTACTCTGTTTTGATTGTAATGGTAAAACGGGATAATGGACTGGGATTGGGGATTACCTGCATATGGCAGCTTGTCTCCGTAGTGGGCAGCAGACATAGACTGTTCCCTGAACTAGTGATTGCTTTAGTGCAGCTGACTGGCAAGGCTATAGAGTGTGAAATTTCGGCACCTGAGTGCATTTGTCCACACTACGGCTTATGGCAGGCCCAACAACCAGACCTGAGTTGGGACAGAAAGATCCAGCCAGCTATATATGCTAAAGAATAGCTTCAGCTTATTTATTTGGTTAAGAATGACTGGCTATGTAAACTGCTAAACTGAAAATGGTAATTGGATTAAATATTTCCAGAGCAAGATACCTCTGGTCCAGGTACTTATTTATTTTAGCATTTAATTTCTGTCGTTCTGCACACATGCACATGCCCATATACACAAATGGAAGACAAATGACAGCAGGAACTTATTGTATTTATGGCTGTATTTGTACACTTAGAACATTGCCTGGTACGTAGTAAAGAGTCAATAAATATTTGTTGTATGTGTGCACACATACTTGCATGAATCTTTGTTTTTACTAGCCAAAAATCTCAGTGAAAAATGGTCTCATTGATTAATAAACATTTATGGTCTTCATCCTCAAAGTGCAGCCTGTGAACTAGCAGCATATACATTTCTTGACAGGTTGTTAAAAATGCATAATTTTGTGTCCCACCCAAGACCTTAGAAAATAGAATCTGTGTGTTATCACATTCCCTAGGTGCCTCATATTTCACACGACAGTTTGAAATGCCCAGTCTTTCATTAAGTCATCATACATATTGCCATACTCTCACCTGTGCCTAAAGCAGGAATTATTAATTAATCAAAACAACTTTTTCCATTGAAACTTAATCAAGGCTCAAAACCCCTCTCACTATCCAACTACACATAGCTTTGACTGATCAAATGAAGTAGACATATAGAAAGTTATAGATTTTTGAATATTTATTTAATAATGTTAGCTTCTTCTTATCTTTTCAATCTTAAAAATAAGTAAAAATTTGTCATTTAAACACTTATATGCAACTATCAAATAATGAAGGGGAGCTTCTGAAATGGTAAATAAATGATTAGCTCTGAATTAAGCTTTTTCGAAGATAAAATTTTAATGTGATCATGAATTTAACTTTAGAGAGAGGGGAAGGGAGGGAGAGAGAAAGGAGAGAAACATCGATGTGTGAGAAAAACCTCAATCGGTTGCCTCTGTCACACTCTTAACTGGGGAACTGGCCCACAACCTGGGCCAGTGCTCTGACTGGGAATCAACCTGACAACCTTTTGGTTTGCGGGACAACACCCAACCCACTGAGACACACTGGTCAGCGCAGTGATCTCTGAATGACTTTACAATTTCATATATAAGCCAAAAGATAAAAATAAAAATGCAAAGATTAAATATAAATAATTTCATAATACTAATTAATAAGTATAAAAATTAATATTTTAAGTCCAAAAATATAACAGGCATCTTATAAATTATCTAACAGAAACACACAAAGAAACTCAAAAGAAATAATATACTAACTTTAAAGATAATAAAACTTATGCTCAAAGACAATAAATTACTTAGTCGAGAGACTAGGGGATACAATGGTGTTTAGAAAAATTTGTGACTTGCCTCCTCATTGAGGACAGTAAAGGGTTCAAATAAATACAGGAAGAGGAAGAACTGGCATGATCCAAGGAAGAGAGGAGACAACTCTTGTATTTGCTGCTCAACATCTGTTCCATCAAAAAACTACATCTCTTTACTCCTTCTGGCTCTTCCTTTGCCTCCTTAACACCCACCCAAAGAAAAAAGTGGTGGAACTGTGTCAAAGTTAGGTCAGTTAGACTCTCTTATCTAGACATTTGAGTTTTGAGGCAAGGCTCTGGGACTAAAAACTGTTGGAGTGAGTCATTTGTTGGCAGCCCTTGATGAAGTTTTATGAATTCATGATTTGGAAATCTCCAGATGGGCCTGAGAGCAGCCTGATATTTTAACTTGGCCTTTGATAATTGTGAGACACTCGGTACACATCTAATATCATCCTTTCTTTCTTTTTTTTTCTAGTTAACTAGATTTGGTTTCCGTTGCTTACAAAAAATATCTTATGAAAGAGTAGATTAAGAAAAAAAATATATAAGCAAAAGCCTCCAGGTGAAATACAGAGGCATTTGCAATTAATTGTTAGAAACAAACAGGGTAAAATCCAGTATGGGGGATATATATCCACATCTAAACTATATCTATATTTATATCTATATCTATACTGTATCTATATCTAGATCTATATCTATATAGGTAGATATTCTTTTATATATATATAACATATATATTCTTTATTAGAAAAAAATATATATTCTTTTTTTTCTGAGTGAGATGGCATTATGCAGGATGCATTGAAAAACCAGAGAGTCAAGTAATTAACAAAATACCCTGAGAATGAAACCTGGAGGTAAGGGGTCAATATGGGAATAGGTTAATTTAAAGAAGATGAATAATGTCAATTGTAATAAAGATGAGTTTTTGCTCCCCTTTGTTTGTTTTCTCTTATTTCTTTAAAATGAAAACTGTAAGAATTTCCTGGTATATGGCCACCAGTCAAGGACTACATATGCCTGCTTACCTGCAGCTAGGTATGGCAACGTGCCTGAGTTCCAGTCAATGGGACAAATGCAAAAGTATTTGTGAAATTTCTGGGTTATGCCTTTAAAAAGAGAAAGCATAACTTCACTAACATTTCCACCGGCTAGAAAACAGCCCTGCGAAGGGAGGCAGGAATGACAATTTTAGGCCATGATATGGAATCCATGAGTTTAGGATGACAGAGCTTTACTCAGAAACATTCATAGAACCCTGGGATGCTCGTATTTGGCCTACACTCTGAGAGAACACTAAAATTCTATCTGGTTAAGCCACTGCTATTTTGGCTTTTGTTAGGAAACTTGATCATTACCCACCCTACTACAACAATGGAGTTTGCTCATAACAGTAAAATCGAGAGAGCAAAAAACACAAACTTTGAATTCTTGCCTCAAGGTATGAAATACAATGCAGGTCTTAAGCACCAAGGTTTAGTGTTTAAACCTGCATAGAGAACTTTACTACCTATTAAACTAGGCGACCGATTTCACACAATTGGGAATATTATACCAACGAGTGAATGCATAATCTTTCAAGGTGTTTTTTTGTGCGTGAAACATAGGACATGAACAAAGATTAGGGTCCTACCAATAGGAACAGTAATGTCTCTGAAAACTCAGGGATTCTAGATAATCTTGTACCCCAAAACTCAGAGAAAAAAATCTTCCCACTGAGTCTTTTTTTGCCCAAAATAGCTTTCCTTAAAAAAAACAAGGCAAGATAAAACAGGACAAAAACACACAAGAAACCTGGAAAAATAATTCTTTACTTACTCTCCTCATTATTTCCTTTTGGAATCAAAAAGTGATTTTGAACTGCAAATGCACTAATGGTAAAAAGGCAAATAATAGCCAAAGTAAATTTTACACCTTAAATTTATTTAAATAAATAAAGAAAAAGTCTATTGTATGAGTTCTGGAATTATTTGTGGGAATAGAAAGAGAAAGGGCATGACAAAGGAGAAAGGATGTGTGTGTGTGTGTGTGTGTGTGTGTGTAGTTAAATTTATTGACACACCATCAACTTAACCAGATACGTTGCATTCAACATTGCATCTTGGGCTGTATTTTTCCTTGGTGTGTTAACCTTTACTGCATAGCGATGCAAAACATTCCTCAAATGTGAAAACAAAACATTGAAACAAACAAAATACTATTCTATTACTTTGGAAAATTAAACCTATCATGCTTGTATCACTAGCACTCAGGTTTTTGGAGTCTAGCGGTGTTAAAAGCTTCTCCTAGCATTTTTCAGTTCTGTTTGGGTGCCCACCTGACTAGTGATTCTGATTTGGATGTATAGCAGGCTTTGTAAATTTAACCATTCAAAACAGAATTATTAATTCCCACATCCAACCCTTTCACCACAAATTTCTTCCTCAGGCTCTCCCATTTCTCTAATTGGTACCAGTTTTCTTAAAGGTGCCGACGCATGAAACATGGTGCCATCTCATTCCTGTGCTTCCCTTATATCCGCATCCAATCCTTCATTAAAGAGGCTTGATCTTCAAAGTATGTTCAAGAGTCTGACCACACAGTATTTCTACTTTGACTTCTCTAATCCAAGCCACCTTCATTTCTTGCTGGAAGATTACAATAGCCTCCGAACTCAAATGCATTTTTCTTTCATGACTCTTTTGCAAAATTTCACTACTTTAAGGCCAACACAGAAAATATATATTGTTGTATTATCAAGAGATTTTTCCTGAGCAAGAAAATAGGAGTAAAGTAAGGAAATAATTTTGAAAATAATGACCATTTATAATGAATGAAAAAAAAAAGCAAGGAAAAAGAGTTAGGTGAAGTTAGAGTATTCAATGACTTTCTGGATTGTGTACAAACTGTTTGTGGATCAACACCATGCAAAGAAGAAACTATTATAAATGCCTTTCTTAATTCCAGGTCAGGTACCTCAATTTTAGTATTTTATCATCAAAGTAATATTTAGTGATTTACTATAAGAGCTTGATGTTTGTTCTTTCGTTGTTCCTACCAATTCTATCCCCAACATTCACTTACAATCTTCACAGACTCTAAGTGAAGTTCTCTTACCCTCTGACTTTTAGTTGGATTTGATCAAAGAGAGTCATTAGCATGATACTGGAGGGTAAGAGAAAAAAGAGAACTTTCTTTAGGTGAAAGTAAGAGCATTGATGTGAGACTTCATTTGCTAAAATAAAAAATGGAATGCTATTTCTTTTCCAACAAACATTGCTACACCTACAGCCCATACATTTTTTTTTATGTTTCAGTTTTAACTCAAATAAAAATACTTTCATTTTCACTGTGATTTCCTGTTTGACCCATGAAAGTTGCAGTTTATATTGTTTTACTTCCAAATATCTGGAGATTGTCTCTTGTTAATTTTTAGTTTAGTTTCTCTCCTAAAGAACATGCTTTTATTTTTTATTATTTCATTGTTTTAAATTTTTTATGATTTTTCTATAAACCATATGCTCTATCTAGGCAAAGCTTCTATTTGTATACGAAAAGAATAGGTAGTTTTATGTAGCTGGATGGAGTGTTAAATATCAATGAGGTAATCTTGGTTGATAGTTTTATTTAGGTATTTTATTTTATTTTTTTCTTTAGGTGTATTTTAGATCTTTTACTGATTTTACTTCTATTTGTCCTATTTATCACTAAGATAAAATTATTGAGGCCTCCAAATTTAATTTAGGTTTATCTGTTTCTATCAATTTTTGCTTTAGGTGTTTTGAAGTTCTGGTAAATTGAAACTTCATAAAATATTTGTTTTTATTCCTGCTGATAGTTTTTGGAATCTACTTTATCTCATAATAACATATATTAATACAGGCATTCTTAATTTCTTCATTAGTGGTGGCACAATATATGTTTTCCCAAACTTTCACTTCTATCTATGATGCCTTCTATTAACAGTATTTTAAAAATATATAGTTGGGTCTTGTTATTTTAGATAATTTATCAGTATCTGGTTTTTAGTTAGAAAGTTTCAAAATCTGTTTCAATGTAACTAGCTATATGATCGTTTTGGAATAAATCATAATCTTAGTTGTTGGTATTTGTTTCGTGTTCCATTTGTTCCTTCTCTTTTGTTTTTCTGTTTGCTGTATGATTGACTTGTATTCTTATTTCATTTTATCACTTCTATTGGCTTTTTTGTCACAATTAATTTAAAAAACTTTTCAGGGGTTGCCTTAGAGTTAACATTTATGTCTTTACTACAACCTGCCTTTAGATACTATTACAATAGATTAGTTCACACAGGGTGCAAAACCTATAACCAACATTTATATATTCTATACTCTCACAAAAGCTGTTACTGTTTTTGCTTTGGGTATTAAATTATCTTATAGACATATTAAAATAGAACAATGTTTAATATATTTACACCCTTTTTTAACACTTCAATTTGTTTTTATTTGTTTGTACATAAACATGTTTCTCTCTGGTATCACATCTCTTGCCTTGAGGAACATTCTTTATTATTTCTTGTAGCATATGTATGCTGGAAGTAAATTCTCTAAACTTTTATTTGTTTAAAAATGTCTTATTCCATTTACTTTTCAAAAGGTATTTTACCATGCATAAAAGTCTGTGTTGACATGGGTTGTTTTTTTTCTTTTAGTATGAGAAAACTACTATAAGTGATAAGTGAATTTAGTAAAGTGGCAAGAGATAACATACACATCCAGAAACCAGTTGCATTTTGATGTACCAATAATGAACTATCAGGAAGGACAACTAAGAAAACAATCCCATTTACAATTGCTTCAAAAAAATAAAAAATCTAGTCATAAATTTAACCAAGGATGTAAAAGGCCTGTATTTAGAAAATTATGAGACACTAAAGAAAGAAGTTGAAGAAGATACAAATAAATAGAAGCATATACTGTGTGGGAGAATTAATATTAAAATGTCCATACTACCCAAAGCAATCTATAGATTAAAAGCAATTCCTATAATGATACCCATGGTATATTTCATAGAACTAGAACAAATCTTTCAAAAAATTGTATGGAACCACAAAAGACCCCCAAATAGCCACAGCGATCCTGAGAATGAAGAGCAAAGCTGGAGGAATCACACTACCTGATATCAAACTTACTACAAGGCCATAGTAATCAAAATAGTCTGTTATTGGCATAAAAACAGACACAGAGATCAATGGATCAGAATAGAGGGCCCCAAAATAAATACACGTCTTTGATTACTTTAAACATATCACAGAGTCGTTTCTGACTTTCAGAGCTTTTGACAAAAAGTGTGCTATAATCTTGATTATTGTTTCTCTTTAGATAATATGGCCTTTTCTCTGGCCTTTTTCAACAATTTCCTTTATTTTTCATTTATAGTAGTTTACATATGATGTGCCTAAGTATGCTTTATTTGATATTTATCCTGCTTGTAGTGACTTAAGATTCTTGGACAAGCAGTTTTAATGTCTTTTATTTTTGAGGGGGGAACTCTTGACAATTATCTCCTCACATAATTCTGTGGCATCTCCTCTGTTTTTTCCTAGATCTACAAATGGAAATTTTTAAACCATTAGAAATCGCCTACAACTCCTGAGTGCTGTTTTTTCCTTACTTCTTTTTCTCCATATGATGCAGTTTATGCAGTTTCTGTTGACCAATCTTAAATTACTGAGTGTTTCTTCAGCTTTTATGAATCAACTACTGGTGAGTCCTGAGAAATTCTTTGCTTCTGATATAATTTTTTAAAATGCATTTCTGGCTCCTAACTCATATTTTCCATTGTTTTCCAAAACTCTTTTCATGCATGTCGTACACTGTTTACCCCTGTATAACTGAACACATGAATCATGATAGGAGGGAGTCCTAGTGTAATTGTTCCAAATACGAGACATTTAAGTTTGTGCATTTTGGTTGTTTGGTTTAATACACGCGGGTATCTTTTTTCTTGCTATTGAATGCAACTCTTAATTTTTAAGTAAATGCTCGACATTATGTATGGAACAACAGAGACTGAAAAAAATAGTATTTACATCTGAAATGGGCACACATGATCTGTCATATCTTTAGTACAGTCATGAACCACTTAAATAATGGTGATGCATTTTGAGAAAGTGTCATTAGGTGATTTCAGTATTGTGCAGACGTCACAGGGTACACTCACACAAACCTACCTAGACGGTGTAGCCTACTGTTTACCTCAGTTATGTAGTAGAGCCTATTGCTCATAGACTACAGACCTGTACAGCATGTTACTATCCAAGACGATATGAGATTAATTCAGTGTAAGAAAAAATGATGCAATCAAGTGACTCAGTTAAACATGAGATGTATGAAGTTGCTGTTTTCATAACACAAAATACTGTTTTACAGAAAACTTTTTTTATAAATAGAAAGAGTATACACGAAAATAACAATATAAATGATAGCAAATAGAAAATCCAGTAACATATTGCCATTACCAAATATGCACTGTACCTTATTGTACATAATTTTATGTGTTATAATTTTATATGAACTGGCAGCACAGTACGTTTGTTTACACCAACATCACCACAAACATGAGCAATGTGTTGTTGCACCATGACATCACTAGGCAATAGAAATTTTCCAGATCCATTATAATCTTAATGATTCACCGTCTTCTGTCTGCTCCATCATCGACCAAAATGGCGTTATGTGATGTGTGACTGTACAGCAGTTGAGCTACTCTTATCAGGAATTGAGTTGGATTTGAATTTTGTTTTTCTTCAGTAGTTAATTTGTGCCACAATATTCAAATGTATCTAATGATACCTTGTTCTTAGGGTTGATAGGTTAGAGGGTTTTTTGCTCACTGGCCTTTCATATTTTAGCTCTCTCTCTTGGCCTGAGACTCAGAGAAGCCACTCCCTATACTTGGGTCCCTACTTCATTCAGTAAACACTATTGCTTGTTTTTTGGTGTTTGCTTGTGTGGATGCAGAAGGCAGGGAGTGATCTCTATTATCCTGGCCCAGGCTTAGTTTTAAGTAAGCCATGTGCTCTCGGGCCTCAGGTTGGGGTTTTGTAATCATTCTGGCTCTTGCTCTTTGTGGCAAATTCTGCCCTGTATTGAAGTAGGTCTCATATGGGAGAGAGGTCCATGCTCTTGGCCAGAAGTAGAAAATTCTAATGGTTATATGCCCAGAACTCTTTTCTGATTATCTCATAGAAATGGAGTATAAAGGTGGGGTTTTTTGGGGGGTTTTTTTTGGTTTTTTTTGCATCCTTTCCTCAGAAACAAATCCTCTGTTCCTATGCCGTGCTGGTGAGAAGATTTGCAGTTCTTCCCTAGTTTAAAGGATTTGCTCTGAACGATATGGACAAAGGGGAAGGTTTTTTTTTTGCCTTTTCTGGAGTAATGTCTGATCCTGACTATTGCTATATTCCTGAAAAAATGCTCCCTCTCTTTCTGTATTCTGTCTATGAAAAACTGCCCACAGTTGAGTGAGACACCCTCTTGGGCCTGTAACTGCCAAAGTTTGTTAGAAATTCATTAAACTTATTGCTGATATTTTTTATCATGTTTTTGGCAACTATATTTTCTTCCTTTGCTCTTCCCCTGCCTGCATTTCTTATACTTAATTAGAGAGACCCATTTTTAAATATTAGGTACTTTGCAAACTCAGTTCTCTTTTGGGTTCAAAAATGTGTTATTATAAAATTTAGGAAAGTTATTTCTCATTCTAAGTAGAAAGGATAATCTGTTTTTCAATTCCTCCCCATAAGTAGAAATCTTAAGTTTTAAAATATATTGTGCTAGATGAGTTCTACAGTATAGTTTATGGAGGAACAATGATAAAACCTGAAAACTGTATATGAAGCTCTTACAATAGTTTGGGAAAAATAGGTAGATTTGTGTGGCCAGGGTGGTAGCAGTATAAATGGTTTGAGATAATCAGAATTTGAATGTATTTAAAAGGAAGTATTGACAGAGTTCATTGATACATTAGATGTAGTGTATGAAAGACTAAAGGTCTTCATATACTTCGCTATATATAAGTATATATAAATATATATACTTCACTATATATACTTACATATACTTATATATAGTAAAGTATATATAAGTGTATATACTTCACTATAAAATAGCTTCACTCTTTTTTACCAAAGATAAAGAATACTTAAATACTTTTAAAGAATAAAGTTGTCATTTGCAAAAATGAGAAAGAATGATATAAGATCATGATTTGGAGGTGACGTTTAGCAAAAAAAAGGTTTTTTTTCAGATGTTAGAATTCTAAGTTGGCAGTCTAATATATGAATCAT
Organism: Mormoops blainvillei; assembly: GCA_004026545.1. Taxonomy (NCBI): domain Eukaryota; kingdom Metazoa; phylum Chordata; class Mammalia; order Chiroptera; family Mormoopidae; genus Mormoops; species Mormoops blainvillei. The sequence continues at coordinate 391,163 of PVJD01000339.1, forward strand.
CTTCAAGGAGACAGATTAGTTTAAAAATTACATTATGTTGATTCCATTGCATTTTGTTCTTAAGGAACCTCGATATGCAACTTAAATACAACCAACATTTATAGAGTACCTACCATGCATGATGAATAAAGTAAATATGATAAGTTTCCTGTTGTCCAGGAGGTCCTAACCTAGTGAGGAAAGACATACAGCTACAGGTGAAGCTCAAATTTTCTTTAAAAATGCTTCTTTTTTTAATTGTTTTTCATTAAATGCCACTAAAATATATGGCTATTGATTTCAGCCACAATTTTAATCGAGTATGAGTTAAATAGTGTGGAGATTATGATAATTTATTACTACATGAATAAGTAAAGAAATTGTGGCAGTAAAGTATTTAAACTAGAGGGCCAGAAATTGAAGACTAATGATTGGGACTGAAATCATCATTTTTATTGATAAAAAATATACAGTCATTTGAGAATAGGTGGCTGAACTGGACAAAAAGAAATATTTCTTAGACATGATGAAAAGTATGAGGCCATATTGTAATCACCAAGAAAAACACATTGAGGAATAGGTTTAAACAGGGGTGAAATAATAAGTGAAGCAGTGAGAGAGAACCACGGTTTGAAAGATAATAAGCCAGGAAGAGTCCAAGTAGTCTAGGCAGAAAGTGTGTACCACAAAAACACACACACATACATACCATCCACATATATGTATATAATTTTCACATATCTAAATGTATGTATATATTTTCAACTCCCATATATTTAAATATATGTGAATATATTTATATATTAAAATAGTTATAAGTAATAAATTATTTATATATTGTATATATAAATATTTTCCCAGGAGGAGCTGGAGTGGTGGTTTGGACTGAGAAAGCAAAGACCATTTTTTTCCTCAAATATAATGGCTATGAGAGAAAAGAAATAAATGGCCCAATTTCATAATTCTAGGTATTCCATAGAAAAATTTGCCAAGGTTATGTTTTCTGTTCCTTATCCAATTGGTTGAAATAAGACATAAAATGTGTAACTAAATATTTAAACTGAATCTGCCTCCTGGGAAGAAAATAATACTCCTCTATTCTTAGAAAATAGCACCTATTAGAACGGCCAAAATCCAGAACACTGACAACACCAAATGCTGGTGAGGATGGAAAGCTACAGGACCCCTCATTCATTACTGTGGGAATGCAGAATGGTACAATCACCGAGGAAGACAGTGTGGGGATTTCTTACAAAACTAAGCATATTCTTAACCATACAACTTAGCAATAGCACTCCTTAGTATTGTCCCAAAGGAGCTGAAAACTTATGTCTACACAAAATCTGCTCACAGATGTTTATTTATAGCAGCTTTATTCATATTTGCTTAAACCTAGAAGCAACAAAGATGTCCTTTAGAGGGTGAATGGATAAACTACGGTACATCTAGACAATGGAATATTATTTCATGCTGAAAGGATGTGCTATCAAGTCATGAAAAGACATGGGAGAAATTTAAATGGACATTAATAAGTGAAAGAAGCCAATTTTAAAAGCTATTTTCTGCATTATTTAAACTATGTGATATTCTAGAAAAGGCAAAACAGTAGAAAAAGTAAAAGGAGCATTAGTTACCAAAGGATAAGTAGAAGGGAGGGATGAATAAATGGAACATGGATGAATTTTAGGACAGTGATGCTACTCTGTGTGATGCCATTAATGGTGGATACATATCATTATATATTTGTTCCAAGGCATAGAATTACAACACTATTAGTGATCTCTGATATAAACTGTGATTTGGGGTGATCATAATGTGTCAATGTAGGCTTCTCAATTGTAACAAATATACAGTTACAATATTTGTAACAACAATAGTGGTAGAGGCTGTGAATGAGTGAGGGCAAAAAGGGTGTGGGAAAATCTCTGTACTTTCCACTCAAATTTGCTATGAACCTAAAGCTGCTCTAATAAAGTTGGCTTGGTACAAACAAGAAAACTCCGCATTATTGGGTAGAATATGAACATATAATCCTTTAACAAATAATGTATAAAGCTAAAATTAAATAAAAATATAACAGCTTTTTAAAGTAAATAAAAACAGCTAAAATAGTAATAAAAAACGACTTTGTGGTTGAATGTTTAGCCTGTGCTAAAAACTCTTCAAAGAAATACACTTATGTTAACACATTAAATCCACACACAAAAACTTATAAATGCACTTGCATTACTTCCTGATTGTTTAGACAAGGGAACAGAGAGGTGTAGAATTTACACAATTTTTCTAATGTCACACAGCTCCTAAGTGGTAGATCTCAGGTTCAAATTCAAGAATTATTATAGTTGTTGACTTATTAACACACTCTATCTATTATGATTCCAGTGCATAATTATCACATGAATCTTCCTTATGATAGTATTATGATTGTACATTATTGCATCTGAACAAATAGCATGCTGAAGTGTGAAAACCAAATATCAAAACTTGTGTCTAAGTGAAGTAATGTTGGAAATCATTCAGAAAGATAATTACTTTCATCCTTACAGGTAAGAGTGAATACCCTTTTACTCCCATAAGGTTATAAACTGGATAATATAGTTGAAGTGATTGTTTACCATAAAAGCTCTATGAGGCTTTTGCACTTTGGTTTCCAAGGAGAGGAAATCTACTGATACTTTATACTACATGTTTTCAAGATAGGTTGCTTGAGTTCCTACCTTTTTAAATGGGATGATGTAGATCTTTATTTCCTATTTCTAAGTTATAGTCTGTTGAAAATGGTATTTTAGGAGATAGTAAAGTTTAAGAGATGAATAGTTGACTATGTTTAGATAAACTTTGTGTAGGCAAGGTTAAATAATATTCTTTTTCCCCCTAATATTAAACCCAATGACAAAGGGGAGCAAAGCATGAGGTATTTTCCAAACTTAACACTTAGTTACAAATCTTGGTATGTGTGTATATTTATAGGATCACTGTTTAAAATTTTGGTGTCCTTAAAAATGCTAATGATGAAATTGAGATAGCTATGCTTATAACTCTACTTCAATGAAAACACATGGTAGTAAAATTTTCAGTGAAATAAAGCTAAAACTTAATATTTTAGTGTTGTTAAATGAAATAATGTAATGTCCACAATGTGTTATAAATTACATTACCCATCAACACCTAGGACTAAAGGTATAAATACAAAGTCTGTCCAGAAAACTCCAGCCATAGTTAATATAACAAGAATGGTTTATGTGACATTGATGTAACCTGGCAGCCAAAGAGAGTTGACTGGAATGTGCATGTGTGAATAATGATGACTTCACTGTACTCATAAGTGGGGGCGGTAGATGTTGTTAAGTGAGCATGTGTACTGTGTGGCTGTCACATTCAAAATGACTGAGCAAGGAGAGTAATGAATCTGAATCAAATTTTGCATTAAGCTTGATCATTCCTTTGTGGAAACTATTCAGATTATTCAGAAGGCAGGAGCTATGGGCAACTGGTGATTGGCAGATTCATCATGACAACACATACCTGCTCATGCCTCACATCTCATGCAGAGTTTTTGGTGAAACATCAAGTCACCCAGGTAACTCAACCCATCTACAGCCCAGATTTGATGCCCTGTGACTTCTGGCTTTTCCCAAAACTAAAATCACCTTTGAAAATGAAGAAAGCTCAGACCATTGAAGAGATTCAGGAAAATAAGACAGGGCATCTGATGGTGACTGGGAGAACTGTGTGAGGTCCCAAGGTGCCTACTTTGAAGGGGACTGAGGCATCATCATCATATCTATATATAATAGTTTTGGCCTCAATAAGAAAGAAGATAAACCATCAAGAAAACAGAAAGGAGAAGATTAATGGAATTAACCATGTGAAAATTAAAGCAATTTTTATGTGGCAAAGACAATATAGACATTCTGAAAAATAAAAAAGAGTGGAAGAATTTATTTGCGATATATATAATGCTTAATAGGAAAGAAAACAATTATATAAATAATTCTTTCAAAGCAATAAGAAAGCAGTCAACCCCACTGTATAGAAAGGGAACAAAGGGTAAGAACTGTCATCAACTAAGGACACAAGTCGGTTAACGTAAGAACTAAAACAAATGACCCACTAAATGAGCACATTGAAAGTATCAAAGATCTCAAATAGTATCTAAAATTAAAATTAAAATATTTGTGGAATACCATTAAGTTAAAAATTTTAGATTATATATACATAATTAATAATTTGTAATTATCGGCAAGGATATATGGAAACATTCATTCCATACATGATTGTTGGAAGTTTAAAGTAGAATACTTTTTTGGATAAACTGACTCACAAATATAATATTTAGACCATTTTACCCACCAATCATATTTCTTCTAGTTATTAGAAATACTGGCACCAGGATACAAAGTTATATGCATAAGGACATCCATTAGACCATATTATGTAATAGAAAAAATTTGGAATAGAGTAATGTCAATTTTTAGAGAAAATTTTAGAGAATATTCTGCTGTACTTAAAAGAAAAACAACATATCTGTTGTTCAACAGGAAATGATTTATAAAATATAATTATAATATTAATTTTCAAAAATATTGAAGAAACTCTTGTGTATTTTTGTATTACTAAACTATGAAATAGTATATTTTGAGTATTAATATTCACTGGCAGAAGGTATGATGGATGCTTATTTAATGTTTCTAAAAATAACTCAAATGATAAATTCACACATAATCTGTTTAGCTGCCTGAGGCAAAAAGTCTTTATCTCTCCCTATTCATTGCAGTAGAATAACTTGGTGTGTGTGTATTTTGAAGACCCAGGGTTTTGAGAGATCCAATGATTCCTTAAACTGTGGTATAATTTGTATGATTATTTTCCATGAATAATAAAACATTTGCAGAATGACATAAAAATGTCTGCAGAATAACACAAATGATACCTGCAGAATAATGCAAATAACAAAATGCCTGCAGGCTGGAAAGCCCCATTACTGGAATAGTCAACAGAATGATATACTCTACTGCTATCTTCATAATAATTAGCTATATGATTAGAAATAAACATTGAACTTTTTCAGGGCTTGTTTTGGTACCTATCAAACAGAAGGCTAGACTAAGTGATACTTACATTCAGTTCCAGCCCCTGTTTCATATTTGTTAAATTGACTTCTAAAAGCCCAGTTAGAAACCAAAAAGTTTGGTTTCTATATAGTTATAGTTCTTTCCTATATAGTGAAAAAAAAAAGTCAAACAAGAATTAATGAGATAAATACTTAAAAGTACAAAGGCTGAATCAAGGAGTAGGCACATTTTAATTTTAAATTTTAGTTTCAGAATCTCTGCAAAAATATGTATCAAGCTATAGTCATCACAACATTGTATGTGAATGACCTCTCCCTCTTTTATTTTATATCACTGAACAATATAAGATGAAAAAAAAATTAAGACAATTAGAAAATGTTATTTAATTTTTGTTGCATTTCTGAAGACAAATTAAATTGATATAAGTTCTGGGTATGCCAGTTACTAGCTCTAAAATTGAGCAAGTAGAATATTAGATAAAATGTCTCTCCTGGCTAGGATAATTAATATGTAAAGAAGGGGAAATAATAGTCACTGGTTTTAGGGTGATTGTGAGGACAGATGAGACAATTAAAATTAGATAAATCAAATAAATAATGTAGACAGCGTTTCACACAGACAAACTGCTCTGTATTTGTGACATTGATTATCATCATTTCTGGCTTTTTGATTGGTTTATTGTTTTATTTAATATGGCTTTCTACACACTTACTATTATTAAAATATTTACAGAAATAATGTTTCGGTACTATAAAATACTTCTTCAGTCATTACACTAGAAAGTATTTATTTAATGGAGTGTAAGGTAATGATCACCCCTGCCGCCCCGTCAATGGATGACTTACAATATATGCAATGTGTTGGATAGTCTGACCTTTCCTCATTTATGTCAAATATCACTTTTAATATTCTTACTAAATATCTATAGCTAAATCAATCTGTTTCCAATTTCTACAAATAAAAAATGCATCATGTTTTAGGGAGAAATAAATATACCTTTGTAAATTGAGTCTACTAGGTGTGTTGTTGTGATGAAGATGCTAGTCACCAGTTGCCCATAACTGTAGCCATCTGAATCATCTGAATGGTTTCCACAGAGGAATGTTCAAGTTTAACACAAGATTTGATGCAGATTCATCGCTCTACTTCTCAGCCATTTTGAATACAATGGCTACACAGTACACATATTCACTCAATGACTTCTACCATCCCCACTGGCTAGTACAGTGAAGTCATCATTGTTCATGCATGTGCATTCTGGTCCACTTTCGTTGGCAGCCTGGTTACATTGATGTCATGGAAACTGTTCACATTATACTAATAATGGCCGAAATTTTTCCCAGACAGGTCTATATTTATATTTTTATTTTTATCTATAAATGTATCTCTATGGATTTATAATACATGTGTGTGTCTCTGTGTGCATGCACATGTGCATGTACTGTTCTTTGAAGATCTTTCATTCATCTGGGATTTTTTTCTGTGTATAAGAAAACAAATATTTTTTCACAAATTGTCATTATTTCAATATCACTTCAAATAATACTCATTAATTATCTGTAATATATGTAAATTCCCATCTTTCCATGGAATTTCTATTCAGTTTATTTCATTGACTTATTTCTTGATGTGAATTGGAAACAGGCTCTTACAATAAAAGTTTTCACCCAAACAGCCTGCATGGGTTTTATAACCTGCTTCCTGGTGGGTTAGGTTTTGGGGATCAGAATATAGGTTAAATTATCACAACTATTCTTAGGCAGAATTTTAGATTCTTTGGCAGCAAATTTTCCGCTAAAACTTAGAAGGCCTCCAGTTGATCTGCTTTCAGCTAGTTACATGGGAGAATAAGCACAGCCAAAAACATCACATTATAAGGTTTAAACCTGAATTCTCATTATTTAAAGGGCTTGGTTTTTGGCTTTTCCTCCTTTCTCCACTTGAAGCCATTTGAGATTGTCAGCTTGGATGAGAAGGCAAAACAAAACTTGGAAAAAGCCTTAAGTTGAGCAGAAACATAATTTGATCTTTGTCTCTTTGCTTGCACCTATTTTATGACCAAAAGCATTTAACTCCTTGGGTTTTCTTGCAAAAGGTTCCAAGAGAGAATCTTATCTCTCCCTGTTAAGTTATGTTTGTTTGTTTTTGCTCTTATCGAATATTTTTTTGCAGATCTGTGAAGTAGCAAAGTATTCACTTCTTTTTTTATGTACTTACAGTAAAACATCAATAACTTTATTAATTGCAAGTTTTTTTTAGACATAATTAGCATATAACATTGTATAAATTTAAGGTGTACCACATAATGATTAGGGATTTAACCCACATGGAATGAAAGTTTCTATTTGCAAGACTGTATACCTTTTCATTTTTCTGCAATAGGCTAATTATTTCCTGATATTCTCTCTTTTACTAAGAGCAGCAGGATATAACTGTCATACCTCACCGTTCTGTTTGGTTAGATAACTTCATCAAGAGCTATGGCTCAAGCTCTGGCTGGTGTGGCTAGGCTGGGGATCATCCCATAAAGTGGAAGCTTGCCAGTTTGATTCCCAAGCAGGGTGCAAACCTGGGTTGCTGGTTCAGTCCCCACCCTATTGTCTGTGTAGAAATAATCATATCATCTACAAAAATAACATGTCACATTATTACCGGTTAACAAAATCACAGTTTTATACTGTAAAGCCACTTAAGATCACTGCCTCTAAACTCCTTATTTTATATATAATTTTGAGACCTTAAAATATTAACCATTAAATCCTAAATCATGTAGTGATCATGGCGTAACTGGCCTAATATCAGGTCTTTGTGTCCTTAAGGATGTCTGTGTTTCACATTATGTTTTCCACCTTATACTTTCAAATTAATTTCCAGTGGGAAGGTAGTTTGAGTTTTGAGAATTAATATCTTCTGTTCAGACCCAAGAATGAACCTTAGATCTCCAAATAATATGCAGACAATATACAATGCTGTTTATAAAAATAAACTATTCCCATTCCAAGAATCACATCTCTGAGGAGACTATGTTCTTTTTGGGATAAAAATATTGATTCTTGATTAGACAGAATGGCTCATCAACTTTGTTTTCCACATGCACTGCCGATGCTAAAACAATTTGAAGTTAAATCAGCCTGTGAAAAAAATTAAATATCACAAAGTGATAAAAATTATAATTCTGCAATAGAAGGAAAAAAAATACAAGTACTCTTGTACTTGAGAAGTATTTTGAAGTTTCTTTTCAAAGTGAAGATTAGTCACAGAATGTTACAATTCACAGCATAAAAGAAAAACTTTGGTGTCACACACCTAAATTATCTTTTTTTCCTTTGCAATTCACGTTGGATTACACCCTGTCATGATGTTCTTTTGAGAGATTTAAAAAGAGTTTGTATAACTGCGAAGAAAAGGTTTTAATTACTATGTCTCAGATAAGAGACTTCTACTCTGTTAAAACAGATAATTTTGGGTCAAAATGATATAGCTTGTTTTAGTTCTTTTTCTATATATAGTATTATTCCAATATTTCTCAGAATTATCCAACGAAAAAAAATCTTTTGTTTTTAAATAAGTGAGATACCATATTGGGGCGGGGGAGAAAAGGAGGGATGGAGAGAAAGACAGAAGGAGAGAGAAGGAGGGAGAAGGAGAGCACTTACATTCTAATTCGGATCTTTTACTATTTTAAAACAAAAGTATTATATGCCCTCTCGATGAAAAATCACAATGACAGTACTTCCTTAAAATCAGTAATAAGTGGTTTACTTATAACTTTAACAGCATAATATATTAAGAAAGAAATTTATATAGGAGTTGGCAAAAGTTAAGTTTACACTGTAATACACATACTATAATAATTAATAAATAATAATTCAGGAATAATCTGTGTTTTGTGTATTCACAAGTATAAACCTACCTTTGCCCACCCCTGCGTTATGTGAATATTTTTTATTAACATTACTAATTAAAAATAAGAAAGGGATTCGAAATAGAAACATTACTTCATATTTTCACAAAGAGAAATAGAAGCGAGTAGTTAAAAGATGTGTTTAGTGAGTGCTGCAATAAATATTCCCTATCATCAAATTTGTCCTTACTGAACACATTTTCAGTAAATTAGGAAATGGACTCAACACTAAAATATTTGAATGGCTTTTAAGACTAATGATTTCAAGCATTAAAGAATTACAGCTGAAATTGTAGTATTTAGATCTGGCAGTATAAGGTTCAGGAAACATTCATAGCTTTATAGAAATCTAGTTCTCTTCGTTAAACACGACCAGCTCATGGCTCACATGTCAATCAACTGTAGTCGGAGATAAAGAGTGAGTTTATAAAGGTCCCGTTGAACGCTGCTGGCAGCCACAAACGCATTAACTAAAAAGAGCATTAGACACTATTTTGTTTACAGGAATTAACTGAACCCAAAGCCTTGTCAGCAGTTCTCATAGCATGGTCCTTTATGCATCTGTTCTTTAATATTCAAAACGTGTTCAAATAGTGTGAAAAATTGAATATATCCCTCCGATGTAACTGAGACATATGATTAACTCAGGGTTTTTTTTTCCTGGTTGAAACACAGAAATTTTTATTAAAATCCTCAAATCAGCAACTTACTGTCCATCTGTATGCCAACATTTAACAGAGCTAAATTCATTCTCATTAACAGAAAGAACCCTGGCTCAAAGGTTTAATCTTGCATAGTCATATGACAGAGTACATACTTTTTAAAAATTTTTAAAGAGGAAGTGACAATATAAGGGAGTTGGGCAAGCATCGCTGACTTGCCACATAATTAACGAAACTCTGCAGTGCTGTCTCTGGGTAGTGTAAACTAGTGGACATTCTTCCATGTTTCTGTGCTCCTTTTAGTGAGAGAACTAGAAAAATAAGTTTATCCAATCTGTCTTCCCAACTAAAACATTACAATTTTGATATCTACTTTTATTATATTACAGTTTTCATGTACCATTAAAACTTCCTATTCAATTGGCATTTCAGAATACAAAGTCTGATAATAATCCTGAGGAATGTAGTGGAAAATGAACTTACAAATCATTATAACATCAAGAGAGTATAACAGTTCTGTAGTTTTTAACAAACTATACAATATTTGTTTTCTATATATCAAAGTATTTGCATAAATAAATAATATAGGGAAAGTTCCATTTATGTAAGAAGTTTAAGCAAAAAGATTTCTCTGAAGAGGGGCACAAAGAAAAGACCTAACACTCAGAACATGTATCATTCTGTTAATCCAACCCTATCCTATGCACAAAAATCTCTACAGGAATTTGAAGACTGTCGTGCAGTGAAGACAGACAGTGCAACAAAAAAGCACATACTGCCTCAGTTCACCTGTCTATCTCCCAGCTATATTCTGCTATTACCTGTAACTAGCAATTTCTTAGCTTGGAGGTAGAGTGCGGTCTTGCTATTCTGATTAAGGATAAACCTTAGGCAAGATATTCTTTCTGAGTGTCAGGGAGCATGGAATTTTGGTTCTGCCCTGTGAAATCTATAGTTCTGAGTTCAGTATTTCCTCCTGCCGCCCCCCTTTTTTCCCCTCCCAGTTCTCTTCATCCAGCTTCAGTAAGTGTTTACCAAAACCTTCCTCAGCTTCCTTGGTCCACCTCTTTTCCACCTGCCTCAGACAGACACGAATTAATTAAGGGCACGTGTACTCTACTACCAATCCCTCCTCTTAAAATCGTCTGTATAGTGAAGGTTTTGGATCCTTAAAAAGGGGGAGAGAAATAAAGGGAAAATGAATAATTGTTTCCTTTCCCACCATAGATTAAACTTTTTGTTCCATAGGATATATAGGAGAGAAGGATCCAGGTGGAGTTTCTCGCCTCACCTGCATCTGGGGGAGGAGTTTCTTCTCTCCCTGAGATGGGCTCCATATGGACACTTCCTAGCACTCTTCTACAACCTTTTCCAAGCAACCCTTCAATTAACAACCCTGGACACTTACAGTATAGGGAAACAGGTGAAGATATAGGTAGATAGATAGAAAATTTGCTAGTGTAAACTTTAGATAGATTCTAGAAGGGATTAAACCTTACTATATAAATTTTATTTTGGAAAGAAGTAAATATTTACAAAAGAAAAACTAACATTAATCATAAATAGTGCATTTATTTCCTAAAATTTAAATACTAACAGAAATGTACAGACCTCACTGTATTATGGTTAACACATGCTCACACACACACGCAAATATTCATTGGCTACCTCTCTGACAGTGAAAATATATTTATGTGGGGAATAGCCAGGAAGACTGCAAAGTAGATGAATTATCGGTGAGAACTTGTCCTTTAAGTTATTTAAATTTGTTATAAAGCTTAATAATTAAAACTTTCTGGTACTCAGATTGAAAGTGAACTTTATAAAAGAGAAAAAGAATTTCAGAAATAAAGAACCAAGAAGTCATCCAAATGAAGCCTATGAAAATGTTAAAATTTTAAAATATATAATAAATGTAGGTCGTTCAATAAGTGATGTTGCTTCAACTGTGTAACCATTCGCAAAAAAAGGTTGCTGTATGCCTTCTAAAACAAAACTTCAAAACAGGTAAAATGTGTAGATGAAAAATAAAAATTGAGAACTAATTGCTTGATGATGCCTTTTTGGGTATTTAATTTTTTTTATTTTCTCAATTTTTAGTAAAAATTTATGTATCATTAAAAAATTAATAGTAATAAACCTCATAAACATAGCAAAAGTGTAAGAACAATCAAGTTGTTTACACAGGAAAGATAAATTTAGTGAGGAAATTAATGTATAAGCATTTAAATTCTCTAAATTACTGTACAAATGTTTGTTATTAGTTGCCCTAACACATTAATGAGTTAGTTGGAAAGAACAGAAGGAAGTAGTAGAGTTTGGAGGCTATTAGACCAATCCAGGTAAATACAAGCCAAGTATAAGAGAGAGTGGATTCAGTAGGATTGGGAAATATCAGGAAGATTTGTTTATTATATTTGGGTCACATCTGTAAGTGACATCAGAAGTAAAATTGAGCAAACCATCTACTATTATATCACTATCCTCAGGTTGTCTTCCTTATACTACATATTCCCATGCTCACATAAAATCTGGTGTGCCTGCACTTTCAGATGACCTGAGTGAGAACCATCTAACTATATGACAGACCTTGGAGTTCTGGCTGTTAATCCAGACTCATGGAAGTTCACATTATTATTGTCATTGTCATTTTCATTATCATCATCATCATCATCACTAGGCATATTTCTAAACACTTTACAGGTCCTTACTTCTTCCTAACAGCACTCTGGTATAATATTTTCCTCTATGTATAGATAATAGGATAAAGTATAGAGGAATTAAGTAAATTACTCAACAAAACATAACTATTATATGATAGGGTCAGGCAGGCTGGCTTTAGAATCAGGTTTTTTATGACTGGGCTACTGTTCCTGAAGAAGTTAACACATTCATTGTTCTAGGCATACTATTTTTTTTTTTAAAGACTTCTCCCAAATTGGTTGAACCAATATCTAGGTATCCTCTAAATTCCATTATGCTTAGTTATAATGATTTCCTTGCTTCTTTTCTCCTTCCCTGATAATCCAAACTTACACTGTGTGTTTAAATGTTGAACACTGACATTTGAAATTTTTCTTGACTATCTTAGTTAATAAATGATTTCCTAAAATATTATTTTTCCTGTTTCAAACACTCAGAAGGCTAAAGAAAGAAAACATGACTAAAGTGTCCTTGGAATAGCAAAACCAAGATAAGCTGGATCAAGTCTATCATGATCCAAAATTAACTATTAAATATCTGATGGATAAATTTATTATGAAGTTGTAAAAATTCAGACTAGTGCTTGGTATTATATAATTCATCCTCTCTTTTCTCCATTAAGTAGCATGACTTAGAGCAAAAGCCAACTCATACTCCATTTGCCTTATTGACTTAAAGTTTTATAGATGTGATATCCAGTCACTCAAAATAAATGTGTTCTGCTCTAAGGCAAGAGGGGAAGGTGATTGTGTCAGAGTGTAGCAATAATAGTTTTGTAAAATGTGTAAGTCAACAGAAACTTCAAGTGTAAGATATTTGAAAAATTTTATATTTAGCTCTATATCAATGCTAATAGTACTCAACTTGAAATGGATTGGCAAGCAGGCAGAAAGAAATATGAAAAATGGAAGAAAAATTAGTAGGTAAGGAATGTAATACCATTTTTTAAACTGATAAAACCTTGCTTAAGGGCCTGTGTCATTAATGTGTGATATATTTTCTTTTGAAACCACTAGTCACATGATTTTAGTTTTATACCTTTTAAATTAATTGTAAAATTAAGTTAATGAGATAACATATTTTATTGCTAGTGCCTTTAAAATTATCATTAAATGTGAACACCATGAGTTGTAAAATATTTGAAGATGGCATGCAAATCTGCTCTAAATTTTAATTTACAAAGCACAGAAATTGATCTTTCACCATGTAAGATAAGGAAACTCTCAACTAAAACATAGACAATTATCAAGGAGGAAAAAAATTTTCATTTGAAAAATCAAAACAAAAACAAAAACTTATATTAAAGATTTTAAATTTTAAAAATCATTTAAATGGATTTATCAGACTTAGAGTTTTTTAAAATATGTTGAAGCTTAAACATTTCAGCCCTGGCTATTGTGGCTCAGTGGACTGAGTGCCAGCCTGTGAACCAAAAAGTCGCTGGTTCGATTCCCAATCAGAGCACATGCCTGGGTTGGGGGCCAGGTCCCCAGTTGGGGATGTGTGAGAGGCAACAGGGAGATGTATCTCCCACACATACCAGTGTTTCGCTCCCTCCCTTTATCCCTCCCTTCCAATCTCTCTAAAAATAAATAAATAATATCTTTAAAAAAATTTCACAATGTAATGAGTTTTCTAACATTTAAGTAGATGTGAATAAAACATCAATTTAATCTTTAAAAAAATTTATAATTTTGCCACTGATATATTTTAATAATAATAATAATAATAATAATGAGTTTGATAACCAAAACCAATCCCCCAGATTTATACATTGATACCTATATTTTGTGTGAATGTTAATTCTCTTTTTCTGTTTTAAATTTTAAATGTTCCCTTATATTTTGTTTCTTTTAGCACATAGCTAAATAATTACTTGACAAGTAGTTAAAATCATGTTAAGAAAGGTAATATGCAAATAAGGTACACTGTTAAAGCCAACATTCATTTTCCCCACAAACAGAAATGATCTTACCATACACTGAATTGTGAAAAAAATGTCAAAAGTAGAGAAATAAGTATTACTAAGTTCTTAAATTCATAGGAAGATTGGACAAGTTGCCTTTCCCTGGGTCAGTGCCTGCTCTAATAATCTCTCCTTATAATTAGTTTATGCCTATCAGGTTGAGAAGAGAACACTGCATTCTTACTAACTTTGAAAAAATATGGCTAATTAGCTAATTTCTTAATTGCAAAATTAACACCTTACATGATGAAAATAACAATTCTAGGTAAAGTAATTTATTTAAAAATCACCCATGAAAAAGCTCAGATGAACAATTGATATATGGTATTTTATTACTATTTGCACATGCCTCCATGTTTAAAAGTGATTCTTAAAGGAACCTTGGTTCAAGAGTTTGTGAATAAGTACTGTGCCTCCGGTTTTAGGAGAAAACCCCCCAGTGTATTTTGACTATAATTTTTGTCTACTTTTGTCCTTTGATTATTTTCATAAGGCTTTCTCATATATATTTCACAGCTGGTAACAATCATGCCAACATACTACTTTTAAAAATACACTGCAAAATGTGCTCACTGTGTGTGATTACTCCATGTGCTATCCATCTAGTTAAGCTTATACCTTGAATTCATCATTTCTTGGTCCCCTCCTTCACCATTCCTATGAATTAATAACAACGCTTTTCCAGCTTTATCTGCAAGTACCTTTTTCCAGTTGGCATGCTTCTCTCCAAAATCATCCCCCCAGCTCAAGCTCAGTCCACCACTATGTCTTGACTAGTTTGCCCCAATGATATTTCTAACTGTCCCATCTTCATATGCTCTCTTCTACTCTTCCTCCAATTTTTCCTTCACATTGCAGCCAAAGAAATGTTTTCCAAATTCAAATCAGATAATGTCATCCTGATCTTTTCCATATGCCACACTAAGGACCTGACTGGCATGGCGACTGTGCTTGTCATGAGACCAATTTCCATTCATCACTCACATTGCTCTGGACCCAAGCCTTAAAAATGCATGCCAGGTTGACAAAAATAACTTGGAGAAGTGAACCAGCATTGCAAGAAAATCTGAGTGAGGATGAACATTTAGTTGGCTCTACCCAGGTAAAATGGACTCATATTGATATTTGAGTCAATTTTTAAAATAGAAAGTACTTTTAAAATCACGTTAAATAATGTGTGTGTCCAGGAGTTCACAACTTGGCTGTCACACACCAAATACACCATTTATATAAATAAGCACAGGCACCATCACTTCCACCAAAATCAACAATTTTCCTTCTAGCATATTGCTACTATCCTTTGCGCAATGATAATTTTCTCATTGCCTTTGGAAAATGGAGCAACTAAAGGTTTCATCCGTTACTGTGTCCATCTCAAAGCCCAAGTAGCTAAGTGTTGTTCGCTGCTTTTAAGTCGACTATATTAACCTGATGTTCTGTAATGTAGGAAGTGAATTGTAATTTTAACTATGGCCTGCAATACTTAATAAAATTACAAAAAATGAAAGAAAATATTTCAAAATGTTAAAAAATTATAATATACTATATTTATTATATAAATATAGAACCACAGGTAGATTATAGATTTAGCTTAATATGTAATTAAGGTGTTTGCTTACATATCATATATACATACACACACATCATAGAGAAAGAAAAATCATAAAGGTAGTTCCTCCCGTCCTTGTTCCTGCAAATGATCCTAAGACCATTATTGGGCTTTAAGGGTTCCTTCTTCTGCTCTTTCCTTTTCATGCAGATAATCCTTTCATTGAGAACCTTTACCTAGGGATAATCAAACCTTCAATCTTGTGAGATCTGCATACTTAGTGATGTTATTTTACTATAAACTCCCAAATGCTTCTGGTACTAGATACGGTAAAATCAGGAGTTGTCCTAGTGACTCCTCAATAGTCCTCTTTCCCCTCTTTGTGAGGGAGTGACACTCTTTTCCCTTAATGGTGAAAAACCAAATACTCCTGGTAGCATAGTATTCCCTTTTGTTGCCTGTTCTATCAATGGCATTAGGAAATTGAAGTGATCAGGGGCAGCTTCAACTCCTAATTCAGCAGAAGTGATGTGCAATTTCTGGTCGAACCAGAATTTTCCAAAATTTTTGTTTCATTTATATTAGAATGAGTTTTACTGATCCATCTTTCTCTGAGGTTTCGTATGTTCTATCCACTTTCTTTTCTTCTGAAAAGATAAATGGTTCAAGAAAGAATAATGTAAATATTTTACATTGATTTAGCACTGTCTGTGTGCTGGGGACTTTTCTAAGCATCAGATATTAACTCATTTTAGCCTATAAATGATTCTATAAAATAAGTAGTATTAGTTCCCTAATTTTACAGTGAGCAAATGGAGGCACACAGAGGTTATTACCTGCCATAAATTTAAAAAAAAATCATAGTAGCAGGCTGAGATTAGAATCCCAGCAGAACCATAATTCTGTGCTTTAAGTTTAATCATAAAAATACTTCTGATTTTCACTGTTCAAGGGGGCTCTATTTCTTTCTGGATAACACCCAAACACCTTGTTGAACATGACTTACAAAGATGTTTCTACCATCATATATCTCGGTATTCTCCACATACTGCACTATAGACATACTGAAATATTTTTATTTTCATGAATATTCCGAAAGCCTTGGTTTGATTTTGAGTCCTTACCTAGCTGTTCCCCACTTCCTAAGACTAATTCCTTTATGTCGTTGCTTAATGGCTCACTTGAAGAAGTAATCAGCCTCAGATGTGTTATGTGTACTACAAGTTATTAAAACGTCTGATGTATCACCTCTTGTAGTACTCACCAAGCTCTGCTGTAATTCTATGCCTGTCTCTTCATAAGGCTGTATGGTTTGTGCATGTAAGTACCATATGTATCATCTTTTGTTCCCATCACTCAGTTATAGCCTTGGCACACAGTAGATCAGCAATAGATAGTATCTGAATAAATCAATTAGCAATAGGTAAATGAATAAATAAATTAGTTTATCAAATATATTTACTATTATATGTAAATGCTATATGTTACATATAAATATAGAATATATTTCAATGTAAATGAGATATTACTTACAACTGTAATCATATCAGAAGTTATAACATAAACCAAGTTTAGTGGGTGGCATGGTTAATGAGGATTAACCTAATTTTAAATCTTACTAATGTATGTTTTGAAATTTTGTTTTATGAGAATTTTATGAGCCTTGTATGACATAAAACTGTGCTGGTGTCAGAATGGATTAAAAATATAAATCACAGTCTTTATTATTTTTTTTAAGGATTTGCCTAGTAAGCCATGATTCAATGAAAATACAAAATATAGAGTAGCATGAATTGCATCTAATAAGGATTTAAGGATAAATATAAGTAAGCTTCTGAGAACTGACAGACCTGAAGAGAATAGAAATGTTTTCACATAGCTCAATTTGGGTCAACTGGGGACTAGAATAAAATGTATGTAGGTAATGAGGATCCACTGCAACAAACAGCATGAGGAGTACGTAGTCTATCAAGACTACTAAATAATCTCCGGATGATGGAATATTTGTACACCAGGAACACATACATGACATAGACTGGACAGAAAAAAGAAGCGTAGTCTGTGTGGTGATGAAGTCATTTAATAATCACTCAAAAACCTCTGATGTCCTCACCACAAAGAACCCTGGAGCATCCTCCAATAAACTGGACCTTTGAAATTATTGCATATTGCATCAACTTTAATATTATTTATTGTAAATAACCACAAAGTCAATTGAAAGAGTAAGCTAAAATTATGACTTTTGCTAGTGGATCATGGCTGCTTTTGATCTTTTCATCACAGATAAGCACAGAGGGCTGATTGAGACAGTTCTTCTAAATCTCTATGATACCATTGCACTAAAAAGGGTAACTGAGCATAGCTTACCCTTGAACAATGCAGAACATTAAGGGTACTGACCCCTATGTAGCCAAAAACCTGTTTATAACTTTTGACTCCCCAAAACTTATTGATAACTATTAATAGGCTACTTTTGATTAATAGCCTTACCAATCACATAAAAGTTGATTAACACATATTTTGTATGTTATATGTATTACATACTGTATTCTTATAATAAAGTAATATTAGCAGAAGAAACAGAAAATATATTTACAGTACTTACTGAAGAAGATCTGCATATAAGTGGACCTATGGAGTTCAAATCTGTGTTGTTCAGGACCAATTGTATTATGTCCATAAATAAATAAATTTCATAAGACATCAATTAACCAAGGTGTATATTCATGTGCCTGAGAATTAACTAATTAAGCCATTTGCCATTTCTGACTTAGGAAGATCCAGAGCAGCTCTAGACTAGAAACCCAACTTTGATCAACTGCACTGTCCTTCTTCTGGCAGTCTCTGGAGTCTTTCTTCCCATGAACTTGTAAAATGAGATAATGATGAATTATCTGGAGGCTTTTAGTGAGAGTGATCTATTTTTACATCCTTTGAAAACACTGATCAACTAATTCTTTTTATGCTCTTTATGCTCTCTCTTCTTCAGACTCTTTTTTCCAAAAAGTATTTAACTTAAACAAAACAGGTTGAGGGAGTTGAGACATCTGCTTAGCTCCCTCCCCATTCTCTATCCCATTAGTGAATAATAATTTTTTTTTAGGAATCTGTTTAAATAAATAAAGGTAAAATGCTGTAGAATTATAGAATTAAAAATTATGTGTTTAAGTGGCTTCTCATGTTCCTTATATCCATGTCTTCTACTTTTTTTAGATTTATTTATGTAAGTTTTTAGAAAGGATATATGGTATACATACTTTATTAGTTCTAACATGTTGAGAATATATTTATTTTGCCTACTTCTTGATCCAAAGTTTGGCCAACTATGGGATGCTAAGTTAAAATATTATATTTATTCTTAGAATTTGAATGTTTTCAGTATCCTGTATTTCAAATAAATGTTCTGAAAACAGTCACAACTTGATTCCTTTGTAACTATATCTCCTGTTTTCCCCAAGTCGTAGGATGCCTAATCTCTGTATCTTTAGGCTTCAGTATTTCTTTTGTACTTATTAAAGTGATTGTCTCACATTAATAGTAACATTGACAGACATTCACGTCGCTTTCCATAACTTATTCATACATTTTGGCATTTTTTTCAATTATACTTTTGTGTTTATGCAGATGTGTTGTCTCTTCTCTCCCCCTGTGGATTTCCTAATAACTAATAAATGGATATGAATATTAGATTTATTGAATCGATTTTTTGAACTCTCAAATTCTCCTTAATTTTTATCTTTTTGCTATATTGAACTTTTATTTTTGTATTGGGCTATTTTGGGGGACAACTCCTCAGCTTTTTCATTAAATTAATATACTGACTATTTTTGTTGTTATATTTGTTAATTTCTATCCTAAATAGAATTAACAATTACCTAATGAGCTTACTCTTTTAAAGAAAACTCTTCTTTCTCTCTTTCCTCCTCTAACTCTGCCTTTCTGTTCCTCTCTTCATATGTGTGTCTCTATGTGTATATGTATCACACACACAAAAACATACTACTGGTTGTGTTTCAAATATACGGAATTACTTGTTTTTCTCCTAAGGCTCCCGATTTGAAGCTGATTTTTTTTTTTAATTAAGATTATTTATTTATTTATTTATTTTTAGAGAAAGGGGGAGAAACATCAATGTGTCGTTGCCTCTCCAGCGCCCCCTACTGTGGCCCGCAACCCAGGCATGTGCCCTGACTGGGGAATAAGAACCAGCAACGCTGTGGTTCGCTGTGGTTTGTAGGCTGGCGCTCAATCCACTGAGCTACACCAGCCAGGACTTAAAAAATATTTTTCTTCTTTCTTGCATTTTGGCTTGATGATGGGTTAGTTCTTCAATTAGCAGTCCCAGTACAGTTGGTGATCATTAAAAGTTTTGCAATTCTTGTTTCTTGGATACACATATGCACACATACATGTAACGAATCAAGACTTTTCACGAGTAAAATGAAAGTCACGGATTGCTGATGCTAACTGTGGGAGCCCCAGCCATCCTAGTCAGACTGTTTTCAATCTGTGGGGAGAGGGAAGTCTTCCTCTTTTTATAAAACCCTTTTAAAAATCTTTGTGCTCCTACGTAAAATAAGACACCCATACAGAAAAGTGTACAAACCAAATTATACAGCTCAGTGATTACCACGACATATGTATCTATGTAGCTCTTAACCAGGTTAAGAAAGAGAACACCACCAACATCTCAGAAGTGCCGCCTCATTCCCCTCTCTAAAATTCACTCTACTTTATGCAATGCAAGGTAATTACTATCTTGACATCACATTCATTTCATACATATGAATATATATTAATTCATAATAATTTCAAAGAACAAACCTTAATGCTGGCCCCAACGATAGCATCATCCAGAATGGGGCTCCCAAGAATGCAATGGCTGTTCGGGTTGGTGTGGCCTTGAATTTTGGAAAACATGGGACCGGGACCCAGGGTTTTGAGCCAGAAGGCCAGTCGCTGCCCCATTCCTTCTAGCTCCTGGAAGACTAGGTTTAAGTCATGCATGTACAATTCAGTCCCTCTTATGGTTTCCAGTGGTCCCTTCAGCAGTTGGGTCACAGGGCATTTACACACTTGGCGAGGTCTCTGGGACCAGGCGCCCTTGCACAGTGACTGATTGGTGGTGGTTGGAGGTCCGGAAGTCCACAAGAACGCGGAGTTGCGTTATAGGTGGAGTGAGCCGAACTGAGTCCGGAAGGAGCTGGCCTTCGGTACCCTGCACCCAAGTGTTTCTCATCCCAAAACTATTTTAAAAAGGGGAAAAAAATACATCCCTAGCCATCTAAACACCATTATTTTAGTTGGTTCTTTGAAGCTAATATAAATGAAATCATGCTGTGTGCATTATTATGTCTTCCATCTTTCACTCAATGTTTCTGAGATTTATCAAGTAATTTCATGCTGCAACATTACATCATTTAGTTTATTTTCATTGCTGTATAATAATCTCTTTTATAAATATACCACAATGTATTTTTGGTTGTTTTTAGGTTCAGCAGTAATGAACTCTAATGATATAAACATTGCTGCGTGTGTATCCAGGAAAAGCTTTACATTCGTTGATGAAACTGAAAATCACCTGCAAGTATTGACATGTTTTTCTCTCATTTCTGTGGCCAGTGATAGATGTTTCTCATGGTTTATCATAATTATAGATAGTGAAAATTTTCTGTATTTTATCTAGGGTCTAGAATCACAGGCTATGAAAGTAGAGGGAGATTTTCCCAAATTGTGTAATTAATTACCCTGCTGGTTCCTTGGTAGCCTTCCCTCACTAATTCTTCTGGAACAGAACACCTGAACTGGTAATTTGGGCTATAATCTTGGGAAAATTCATTGTGATGAATGCTGCATGTGGCTGCAGTTTTATCAGTGGTTAAATGTCATTCCTTTATATTGAGAAATATCTCAAATGTTCTTGTTCTTTAAGAACATTTCCAAATGTTGCAGTGATGCTCTGGGTTTATTTTTGTTTCAGGGCTCATTTATTAGGCAATAGAAAAGGTAAATAAATCTTACAGCCATTTTAAAGCACAATAAAGGAATTAATGAGTGAAGAAAGAAAGGAGGTAAAATTAGCAACTAAAATAGTAATAGAAATCTTCTTAAACTGCTCAATAACTTCTATGTTCAAATCTAAAAGGTAATTGAGTTATGGTAAAAAAAAAAAATTCATATGCCCCCTTAGAAATATCCAGAATGAGGTATATAGTTCAATTGCTCAGCATCTATTCCGCCCCGCTCCCAGTGTTCATCTGTATTACAGAAGGAAGCCAGTAGAAAAATGCACTTTTCCAGACAATCTTACAGCTAGGATTTTGGGCGTTATTTAAGGAGGAGGCTTTGCCTTTTTTGCTTCTCATGCTCCCTTTCCGTGACATAGTTGAGGAAGCATCGGGTTGTCCTGGATGTTAAAATTGAGGCACAGCCCTGGCTGGTGTAGCTCAGTGGATTGCGCATTGGCTTGTGAACCAAAGGATCACTGGTTTGATTTCCCAGTCAGGGCACATGCCTGGGTTGCCGGCCAGGTCCCCAGTAGAAGGTGTGTGAGAGGCAACCAGACATTGATATGTTTCTCCCCTTCTCTTTCTCCCTCCCTTCCCCTGTTTAAAAATAAAATAAATAAAAATCTTAAAAAAAAAAAAAAAGTAAGGCACAGTCCTGGTGGGGTAGCTCAGTTCATAGAGAGCCCTTCCTATATACCAAGGTTTTGGGTTCCAACCCCAGTCAGGGAACATAGAGGCAAGCAGTGAACGCATGGATGAATGGAGTGGCAAGCTGATGTACATCTCTCTCTCTCAAATTAATAATAAAGAAAAATTCTAAAAAAGGTAAAGCAGGGCACAATCATCCTCCCTGGAACCACTACTAGGGGCCTTTGCTTCTTTGTAGTGTTCCACCTCATGAGGTTGGTCCTCAGGAGGCTGGCGCTGACAACCCACCACCCTCTGTGTCGCTCCTAGCCCTAGACAGGCTGGGGGATGGGCCACCCCAAGGACCCCTCCCAGGGTTTACCCAAAGCTTAGTCAGGCCCATTTTTTTTTACCAGTTTAAATTATAGTCCTAGTTTTTTAAACTAATGCTACCATTGTATGGATGATGTCTAAATTATATTAAATGATATTCTCTAGGGAATATTACTTTTGACCAAAAAAAAAAAAAAAAAGTGGTTCAGCCACCTGTGATAGCAGCAGACTCTTGATTTCTGGATGATAGGTAAAATTGTGTGTTCTGGGGCCATTATTTCTACAAGTAGCTTCTTTATTTCTATCTTTATAATTATACAGAAGTAATAATATCCTTAGTAGGCCAGATTGGTAATGTTAATCTGAAAGTCATTCCTAGAGTTTCCACTTAAAGAGTAATTCTCCAACTCTTCTAAAGACAGTGTAAAGACTAATGTCCTGTGTTAAATCACTTCTTTAAAACACTAGGGCCACTTCTGCTTTCTCCAAGTTAACCCTTACTTAAACATTATTTGATATAAGAAATGGTTGCAGACAACCAAACCTTCAAGAATCCGTGTTTCATCTGACTGGGTTTGTAAGCAGTGACGATTTGTTCCAATAAGAAACTAACATTACTGTTAAAAATAAGGAAGAATAAATATAAATATTTAGAAATACCTAAATGTTGAAATGGATTTAACTTACTGTGATTAATTCACTCAATCTCATTTACCATAGCATGAAAAGACAAAAAAACAATTAAAATACTTCTGATTACTTAGGATAGAGGACCGGTAAAAGTACTCTATGAATAGAGGTGTGACTTAGTTATGCCTATTTGTGCAGTAAAGTTTACCAAAACTGCAACATCATAACTTAGATTTGTGTATGATTAGAGGACCAAGGAGCTTCAAAACCTTTAGTAAAACCTCTTTTTTAGTTTATCTTATGACTGAGGTGTCCAAATATAGGCTGCATTAGAGCATTTAAATTGTTGCATTATTATAATTTTAGAACATTTCAAGAAGTCCCATTGAAAGGCATCACTTGGTAATAATTGAGAACCTAAGGACTGGAATAGTGATGCTTGGAAGCATTTATATGATTTTAATTGTACTCGAATTAAAAAACCTAATATTCTTTTTTCTGGAGAAGTAATCCTTCCTCCATTATTTGATAAAACTCATTCTCTTTATTTTATTTTATTATTTATTTATTTTTAAAAATTTATTTTTATTGCTGACACTATTGCACATGTCCACATTTCCCCACCCCCTTGTGTCTGCCTCCACCCAGCCCCCACCCCCCTTCCTGCTGGTCATCACCACACTGTTTTCTGTGTTAATGAATTGTGCATATTTGTTTATTGGCTGTTCCTTTCACCTTCTTTCATCCAGTTTCCCCCTCTCATTCATTCTTTTCTTTTTTTTTAGAGAAAATGATCCAAGTCCGAGAAGGCAAATACCCATTTTTTCTTATGTCCTATTCCTACCAACTTTGCTTGCCATCATACCTGTAAAAACAAATCAGATGACTCATTAATTAAATTCAATATTTAACCATGAAAAAGAATTCTTGTAGGCTAAAAGGATTGTATTGTTTTGATAAATTTAATTAAGACTAGCCAAATGAATAAATATGCAAAATGGTTAAAATGATTTCTTTAGCTAGAGTAGAGCTAAAGAAACAAAATAATTTTTTGGCTTAATTTTTTATTTTTCAATTACACTTTGAATCAGGATGAATTTGTTGACATAGCATATTTATCAGATATACTGCATTTTGTGTGCCAGGTCAACCAGCTAGGAATGATTCTATTTGCTTGCTCAGTTGGAAAAGTACGACCTAGATTTAACAGTAGCCAACATTAAAATAAGTTGAGATGACAAGAATCAAAGTCTAATATTGAGGAAGGAATCCAAAACCTTAAGGGGATAAGGAGGCTGGCTTGATTTATCCTTTGGACCCATAATTCAGTCTCAACTGAGCTCTATAAAGGTCATGGAGGACAATTTATTTATGAAGGTTTGTCAACTGATGATGAAAAGGGAGATTATTCAACTGAAATAGGATTTCTCATTTCTCCATAGAGAATGTGATTCTAGAGTTTCAGAGATTAACAGCAGGATTTTATAAATTATCATACAAGACAGCGGGTCCATTGGGTCAGATTGACTTGATCCAAGCAATCATTGGTATCTGTTAATTGATGTTCATGCTCCTATGTTTATATATATGTAGATATATATTTATATATAGATATATATATATATATACACACACACATATAAATAAAAATTAGGAGCATGACATATATATGTTAAAGTTTATATATATATAAATTTAACATTTATATATAATTTCATTTTATATTTGTATATATATATACACACACATATATATATAAATGTTAAAGTCCAATTTCAGTGCTATAATTGGAAACAGCTACGACTATAACAATAACAACGACAATAAAATAGGCCTGGCAATCAGGTCCCTACAGTTTGAGGAAGAGATATATTCATGATCTTTCATTCAGTTCCTAGCATGGTTCAGTTTATAGCCCTAGATACCCTCAATAAAGGAGGAATCTGACAGTAATTAGGAATGACTCTGTAAAGCTCTAGAAGTATTTATTATAAGTCTTCCTAGCACGCTTCAGGGTGACCAGAGGTTGTTTACAAGGTAACTGTGTTCTAGGAGAAAATAAAATTCCCAGATCTTCTAAGAATTACTGGACACTAGGTATGTGTCAACACTATTCTTGGGAGACTCAAAACACTTTTTTGGCCCATCAGTTACAGTAAGAAGTTATAAGGGTTGAATAATAAGTGGATTTTATTTGAGTTCGTCTCATAGCGATCCTAGTGAGTGCTTGACCAACCTCTAGGTATTTTCTCCAAAACTAAATATTCAACCATCATGCAAACAAAAAACACTATACTTATCCTGCCAATGTATATATTATATAGTATGCATATATATGTGTGTGTGTGTGTGCATATAATTTAGCGATTGCATTGAGCTGCTGCCTTGTGAAGCATAGTTGGATTCATTAAATGGGTCCTTGGTTAAATGAAATTCAACATTCCTACTTCCTTAGATTTTTGGATTCCTTCCTCTGTATTTTATGTGGGAATTTCTGGCATTTCAAATTCATTTAATGTTGGCCCCCTGACCACCTGGGAGAATACTCATAATGGCTCCTTGTCTTCTATGCTAAGAATTACTATTGTAGGCCATGCCAACTTGAGCATTAGGGACTGATCATCTCTCATAGTTAATTCAAAGCAACACATGGCTCATAGGGAATTGCAGTGGTTAATTAAAATCTTCAAAATTTTAAAAGATGAAAATGCGATGAATCCTATCATGTCTCCACTTAATTTTACTTTTTTGGCTCTACAAAAGATCAAAGCCTTTTCGGATAATGATTTGGATTATTGAATCTTATGTATGTGAAGATTCCAAGCACCTTATAAAGATACACCAGTTCAGAAAAATCACCTTAGAAGTATATGGTAGCAAACCCAGAAATCAGTGTATTTGTTAAATCAGTGATCATTATTGCATGTTCTACCTTCAGTAAAAATACAGCTACACATATAAGTACTCCCGATGGTATATTTGGATTTTGTGGTTTTCATCCCCATGACTGTGGGCTCTACAACACTAACAATCTTGTCTTTGACCAGGTAGCTCAGTTGGTTGGAGCATCGTCTTGATATGCCAAAGGTGAGAGTTCAGTCTCTGGTCAGGGCACACACAAGAATCAAATAACAAATGCATAAATAAGTGGAACAACATACTGATCTCTCTCTCTCCCTCTTTCTCATTTTCTCTTTCTCCTTTCCTCTCGCTCTCTGTCAAATTAATTTAAAAAAACACTAATAATCCCAATCTTAAGAGCATAATGGAAAAAGACTGAGTACTTTCCCTTAGAATTGGAAAGGGGACAAATAAGCCTAAATGCCTCCTCTCATATCTTCTACACAATATAATACTGGACTTCCTAGACAGTACAAAAGACCAAAAGGTAATTATAAAAACTTAGAGATTAAGAGATTAAAAAAGAGGAAGTAAAAAGTATATTTATTCATAACACCAACATCATCTGTGTAGAAACTTCACACAAATTTACCCAAAAAGCTACTAGAACTAGTCAGTTTAGAGGGTTGGAAGGTCGTAAGATCTTTTTTTTTTTTTCAAAATATGCTTTGCATTTCTACATGTTAGCAAGTAACAATTAAGAACTGAAATTATAGATGGGATTATGATAATAAGAGGGTAAAAAATTTTTTTTAAAAAGTCCCAGACCCTACTTCCGTTGAAGGGGACATCAGTTCTACAATTAACAGACCACTTCCCTTTATAAACAATCCAGGAATCAGTTAAGAGGCTCCTGTGCCCTAGGCAGGGAAGAAATCAGGCACATGGAAAAGGGTAGGAAAATTTGTGACACCAAAGTAGGAAGGAAAATTTGTGTCCCTAACTCTGGCTTATTGCAGTGTGACTGGAATAACCTCCCCCAGTTCTTGGTGTCTCTCTGGGGAGGGAAACAGAAATCTGAAATATATTCCAATGTTCAGACTTTTCAGAGGGCCGTCTGCAAAGTTGTTTTCTATGTCATTGGTCTCAATGTATACCTTGTGCAAGATCTATACAGTGAGAACTACGTAACGTTGTTGAGAAAAAATTAAAGATAACCTAAATAATTGAGAGATTCAGTGCCCCTATTTTAATAATACAATATTCTTCAAATGCCAATTCTCCCATACATGATCTGTATAATTCATACACTCCTAATTAAAATCAAAGCCAGCTTTTAAATTGAAACTTAAAAGCAAATGAAAAACAATCTACTAGCCAAGACATTTATTAAAAAGATCAATAAAGTTGAAGGTCTTAACATAATCTGAAGCCAGACACAAAAGATTATGCATTGAATAACATCATTTATGTGTAATATCTAGAAAAAGCAAATATATATAGAAAACACATCAGTGGTTGTCTGTTGCTGGGTGTAGAAAGAGAGGCTGACTGCCAAGAGGCATGAGGGGATACTTGGAATATTTTAGGGTGATGAAGTGTTCTAAAACTAGATGTGGTTATCATTCTATAAATTCTATAAATTTACAGAATAACATTTAATTAAATACTTAGAGGTGAATTTTATGACATTTCTATTATTCTTTAAAGTTGTTTTAAAAAGTGTTTTAAAGCTGCTGCTTTAAAAAATGATAGCTACAGCTCCTTAAATGCCTAATCGAAATGAAAATGGTACACACATAACATAAACATCCAGGAAAGATGCATGCCAGGTTTGCTATTTATTTCATATTTGAAACAATTTTTTTCATTCAACTGGATGATTCTCTGGGAGATTATAAAGTGCTAATGTAATAAGAGAGAGGAAAACAAAACCATGAACAAGCCCATAACACCAGGAAATTTTAAAAAATACATTTAAAGAAATTATATTTTTCAAAATATAAAGACCTGGATATGTTTGAAATTCTTTCATTCAAATATTCTGGTATAAGATAGTGTCTCCTGTTTAATATTTTCTAGGTCATATAAAACATTGCATTTTAACTATAAGCAACAGTTTTATTCTATAAACAACATTACAAAAATATCAGTGAGAAAAAGAACACAACTAAATGTTACATAGAAACATTTAGAGGTTATAAGTATGAAACTAGAAAATTGAAATACCTTTATATTAATTATTTACCTCAAGATAGATTTATGTCATGAGCATTTCAATTTATAGAATATCTAATTTAATTTAACCTATGAATAATACAGACAGAAAAATTTAAATATTTTCTTTGGAAGAATTTAAAAGAGTTTAATAAAAGTTGTATAAATGTTTATAAAGACATACTTGTATATTGTACAGCGTTCACGTAAAGGCAAGACATTCTTATTAATATTTTTAAATTAGATTACAATTCTTGCAAGCATAGAAATGGTTTAAATCTTTTCCCTGGGAATTTTAGCAACCAATTTAGACAGAAAACAAAAACAAGTATTATAATAATTGACAAAAGAGAAATATTTCTATTTTTGGTGTTATTATTTTTTTGAAGAGAACCTAAAGAATCAAAGATAAATAAATAAGATTAATGTGATAGGCAATAAAAAAGTAGGATATGGTACATATTTTCTTCAAGAGGCAAAAAAAACCAAAATAGTATTTCTTAGGTGATATTTTATTAGACTATGTCTAATGATTGCACAAAATTTCTATAAAAATCAACATAAATTTTGATTCAGTAATTCAAAACATTGAAATATTCCCAATTATAGGAGAAAATAGATTACTTGATCAATAGCTTTGATATACTCTTATTATTTAGGAAAAATCAAAGTTAGATTTTTATTCCATACTTATAAAAAATAAATACATTGTAGAATACATATACATAATGTGACAAGAGAATGATTGAAACAGACTGTAATATATGAATATGTGCAGATTTCTTTCTTTTTTTATTGTATATTTTCCATTACCATTTATCCCCCTTATACCCTCTTATACTCTACGGGCCTCACTCCCTCCCACAATTACCACATTTTTGTCTATATCCATAAGTCCTTTTATTTTTCACTCGATCCTTTCACCACCACCCCCAACTCACTCCTCATGCCAGCCTGCTCTCTATCTATGAGTCTATCTCGGTCTCTGCTTTTGGTTCAGTTTGTTCATCAGATTCCACATGTGAGTGAAATTATATGGCATTTGTCTCTCTCTGACTGGCTTATCTCACATAGCATAATATTCTCCAGGACCATCCATGCTGTCACAAAGGGTAAAAATCTTCTCTTTTTTTCAGCCAAGTAGTATTTCATTGTATAAATGTATTATAGTTTTATCTACTCATCTACTGATGGACACTGGGTTGTTTCCAGATCTTGGTTATTGTAAATAATCTGTTGAATTAGCATTTTGGGTTTCTTAGGATAAATTCCCAAAATTGGAAAAACTGTACAGAATTTTTGACTGAAAAAATTGTTTAATGATACAGAGGTAGTAACAAAAGGGACATATTTAAATATATAACAATTACATTAAAAGTAAAGAAATTTCAGAAATATCTACAATATAGGTGGCAGGTTAAATTTTAGTATTACTATTTCATTAGGAGCTTTTACAAATCAATAATATATTAAGTACTAAAGAAATGGAAAAATGTACAGAAAGAAATTTATTGAAAATATCATTATAATGATTAATATGCATTTGAAGAAGTATTTCAATTCAGTAAGTTATCAAATTAATGCAGTTTTAGAATGGACTATGTGTCATATTTTTCCATTTAATAATAAAAAATAAACTGCAATTTCCATTACCAACTATAATAAACATATGCATTCTGTCCTACACCTAAAAATGGAATAAAAACTGGTAATTCTTCCAGATGCCTATTTTGCACCTTTCAGAAACAGTTTAAAAATGTACATTTTGCTTGACTAAACCATTTTATTTCAATGAATTAATTTATGTAGATAATAAAATGTAACATAGTTACAAGAATGTTGATAGAAGTTATATTTACAGAAGCAAACAATTGAAACTATATCACATGCTAAAGTATTATTTATTTATCATCATAATACTACCACATGATGAGACCATTAAAATGTGAAAGATTATGGTATGTTCTCTAATATACACTGGAGTGTTAAAGAGGTAGTTAATCAGAACAGTGTTCTTCTATTGTGTATGTGTGCTTACATGCATGTGTATGTGAACATGGATATTTCATATTAATATGAAAAATCTAGATGATAATAATAAAAGGTTAAATGGCTTTATCTGATTGATATAGGTTTTGTTTTAATTTTTTTTGTATTTGTTACAATGGACCTTGTATAACAGAAAAGAAGAATACAGGAACTACATTCAAACTAAAATCTACAATATAACAGAAATATTGATTAATGAAAACTACAGGAGCGGAATCCTTATTCTTGTA
This sequence comes from Mormoops blainvillei, assembly GCA_004026545.1. Lineage (NCBI taxonomy): Eukaryota > Metazoa > Chordata > Mammalia > Chiroptera > Mormoopidae > Mormoops > Mormoops blainvillei. The sequence continues at coordinate 421,936 of PVJD01000339.1, forward strand.
AAGAAGACCAATAATAATATCTATAGTCCTCTAAACTAAAGAATTTCTCTCTTTAGACCAATTCCTCGCTCCATTAGTTTTTTGGCTTTTTATCGTGCCTCTAAATTTGTTGGATTAACTGAGATAAAGATATGAACTTCTTTACTACAAGGCTACTGTAATAAAAACAGTCTGGTACATAAGAACAGACACACAGATCAACGGAACAGAATACAGAACCCAGAAATAAACCCATGTCTCAATGGTCAATTAATATTCAACAAAGGGGGCAAAAGCATAAAATGGAGTCGAAATAGCCTCTTCAACAAATGGCGTTGGGAGATCTGAACAGCTACATGCAAAAAAATGAAACTCAACCAACAATTTACACCATACACAAAAATAAGCTCAAGCTGGATAAAAGACTTAAATATAAATCGTGAAACTATAAAAGCCCTAGGGGAGAGCATAGGCATGAAAATCTCAGATATTCCATGCAGTATTTTCACCGATATGTCCCCTAGAGCAAGGGACATAAAGGAAAGACTAAACAAATGGGACTTCATCAAATTAAAAAGCTTCTGCATAGCTAAAGAAAACATCAGCAAAATGAAAAGGGAACCAACCGTATGGGAAAATATATTTGCCAATGATACATTAGACAAGGCTTTGATCTCCAAATATATGAAGAACTCACATGACTCCACTCTAAAAAGACAAATAACCCAATTAAGAAATGGGCAAAGGACCTGAACAGACACTTCTCCAAGGAGGACATACACAGGGCCCAGAGATATGTGAAAGGATGCTCAGCATCACTAGCCATCAGGGAGATGCAAATTAAAATCAAAATAAAATACCACTTCACACCAGACAGAATGGCCATCATAAACAAATCAACAAGCAACAAGTACTGGCGAGGATGTGGAGTAAAGGGAACCCTAGTGAACTATTGATGGGAATGCAGACTGGTGCAGCCGCTGTGGAAAGCAGTATAGAATTACCTCAGAAAAGTAAAAATATGGAACTGCCTTTTGATCTGGCAATTCCACTGCTGGGATTATACCCTAAAAATCTGGAAACACCAATTCAAAAGAATCTAGGTACCCCAATGTTCATAGCAGCACAATTTACAGTAGCCAAGCATTGAAAGGTGCCCATCAGTAAATGAGTGGATCTAAAAACTGTATTACATTTACACAATGGAATACTACTCAACAGAAAGGAAGAAGGAACTACTACCCTTCCCAATAGCGTGGATGGAACTGGAGAACATTATGCTAAGTGAAATAAGCCAGGCAGTAAAAGACAAATACCATATGATTTCACCTATAAGTGGAGACTAATCAGCAGAACAAACAAGTTAAATGTAACCAGAGACATTGAAGTGAAGAACAAACTGACAGTGAACAAAGATGGGGGAAACGGGAAGGGTGATCAAGGAATATATCTGGGGGACTTATGGACAAAATCAAGTGGGGGTGGGGTCGAGGGTGGGGTGAGGGGGTAAGAGTGGTGGGAAATGGACAAAACTGTACTTAGACAACAATGAAAATTTTTTTAAAAATAGATAATTAAAAAAATATATGAACTTTATCTTTCCCATTTGAAGCCTGGTACCCCTGGTACCTGGCCATACATTAGACTTTTCTTTCTCTTTAACAATTAGGTAATTAATGATATTTATTTATCAAATGTTAAATTTATAATCCATGACAATTACAAAAAACTTTTTAGGGATAAAAATGTCAAAATATAATTCTTTTCAGTGAGTTTACAGTTAAATAAAAAGTTGAAGGTTATGTAGCACTGGCTATGCTCTTATTTCTATTATGCAATGTAATTTATATTTGGATTCTTGCCTACGTTCCTGGGAAGGAATCAAGCAACATCTAATTGATAGCTTGAGAATGTAGCCCTCTAATCCACTTGTAGTATATGTTCTGAAAATTATACTTGAAAGATTCATCATCATTGTAGAACTGATTTTAGATTATTAGCCTCTGTTTTCCGAAGTTTTCCACACGGACCTCTGGGATCCTGGATTTTTCACTCCCCAGTCTAGCAAGAAGTTATACCTAGAATGTTGGGCAAAAACAGTAATTATTTAGAAGCAGAGGATATATCCTTTTGAGAGATTATGTTTCCTATAAATCTATGATTTTGGAAATATATTTTTACTTAGTTATTTAACAGAATTATTGACTCATTCTCATCTGAATTATCTTCACTTGTTTTGACAGATTGCTAAGAACTTAATGCTTTCCCTGATTCTATAAAGCTAAACCAAGCAATTTTAATATGCAAAAAGTTATGTAAGTCCTTGAACATCATTTATTTTTGTATGGCTACACAAATACATGCCACAGCTCTTTTCTAATATGCCCTCTGTCGACTCTTTGATAACAATAACTTAACATTTTTTAATATTTAGCAAAATAATGATTCATTTAATTGTCAATGATGTTGCAGGCCCAGAATTCTTCTTTCAAGTATTTTAATCAAAGAATGTCTAAAATCAGATGAAAGGGAAATTGTCCTAGCATTGTTTGGGAGCAAGAGGCAAAACAGCAAGCAGCAAGTATGGAATATATTTGAAAACACACACTTAATTTTCTAAGCAGTTATTGTTTCCTTCATGTTCTAAAAAAGTTTTCATTTCTTGTTACAATGTTTGTGCCCATCCACTGTTTGCTAAAGATCCATCAAACACTTATTGCAACTTTCCTGACTGTAAACAAAAATAACCAGCTAAATTAGACTGACATTTATTGATCATCACTCAATTAACAGGTATAGTTTTAAGTGTTTATGAACTCAAATTATACTCTTATGAATCACAAGTTTTTAAATTACCCATTTTTATTACTTTGCTTTATTGTAGATTTAAATCACTTGAGATCTCTATTAACTCAAAAAGTGCTATTACAATTCACTTTAAATGAAAGTGTCACTCACAATGTCAACTATTAACCCAGTTAACCTGCTGTATGGAAAAGTTAGCATCAGCCTTAACCTCATGTACTGCACCATTTCTCACCATGTCAGATGTGCATTTTGTCTCTGAGAAGGCATATTTTTTTCCTTTTGCAATTAGCATTTATAATTAATTATACAACTTGGAGATGCTGCAATCACTTTAATTACAAAGCATTTTAATGTGGAACATATGAGACCTAGAATGCAGACTGTAACAATCAAGCCATGTAACAAATATACTATCCCCTAGTTAGAAAAACCACAATAGTCCCTAACATCTAATTGCAAAAATCATTGGATTCATTATATAACAGAGAGATAACTTGTATTTTATCTCTTCTTTAAAGCCAAATTTAATTTCCTCTTCTTCTGGGAAGCTCATATAAGAGATGCTATGTTATTGTAATTTTTATCCCTTTTCCGTAGAGGGAAAAATTCTGTTCTCTTCCAAAGGCTCACCATGATCTTTATGTCTTTTTCATTATACTAAACTTTTAAAATCTTAGTCACTATAATTGCTTTATGTCTTATCTTCCCAGTAAATATTCTGTGAGATGTGACAATACTATTTCTGATAGCCCACAAATTGAGAACCACAATATTTTTCGCATGGTTAGTACTCATTCCACACATTTAAAGAGAAGAATGGAAAACGCTTCATGGAATTATCTGCCTCTGCCTTTATGAGGAGCATTTTTTCTTCATAATGTTAATAAAATGTTCATGAGTATTAAATATGATCTAAATGTTTTTAAGACACAGCACTAATATTATGCTACCCCTGAAGTTTCACACTTATTAAAACTACTTCTAGCTAATTACTATTATTATTTTCTTTCATACAGAGAATAACAGTCATGCCAAATGGATTTTTGCCACTGTGTGTCCAGTGGGCATCACACAGGCAATCAATTCATTAAAATAGTTAATTATGCCATTAAATGGTAAATTATGTTAGAATAATCTAACTGTTTTGGAAGAAAGATTAAGAGACTAAGAGAAAGATGATGGCAGGAAATCTATCAGAAGTACTAAATGTATGAACTTGTGAAAATTGAAAAATTGAACATCTGTAAAATAATAACAAATCTTGAACTACATAGCTTTTATATAACTCATATGAAATTGTAGAAATTTATAACTATACAAATATACTTCTAGATATTTGATCTCTCTTTCCTTCAAGTAATGTGGTTTGCTCTATAGAAGTTATTTGAAAATGAAAAAATCTTTTCTAATGCTCCAGGTCAATGAATGTTCTGTCAGTTGTGCAATTCACAAACACTCTTTCCTACTCTCCTCAAATCACAGGAGTAGTATTCAAATCAGGGGTGAATATTGTTAGGCATGCCATTTATAGAAAATATTGAACATAGTAATAACTAAACTTTAATAATCAAGGAGTAAAAGTGTTATATTTGTTTTCTATTCATTTATATATTTTGTTAACCTATGAAAATATTATATTTAAGAAAACTACATTCCTGAGAACTTAAACTGACTTTTCTACATTGCTTAAGTATACCTTGGTTTATTGTGTCATTATTTTTCTATGTAAAATATATCTAAATTATTGACAATAACAGTTATTGACAGAAGAGATAAACTCCAGTATAGCTACTTTTTTTCCTTAGAGGTGACTATGCCATTTCCTTCACAGAAATCTTTATATATTTCAGTTGTTTATTTATATTAAAATGGAAGACAATTTATAATGCCTTCAAATAATTGTATTAACCTCTATTAACCAGTGAACATAGTTGATTTATAAACTTAACTTTTGAAGTTTGGTGTTAAAACAAGTAACATTTTCTGTGCTCAGCACAGATAAAATGCACAAACATTTTAAATCATTTTGGTTTTTTTTAAAATTGTTGTTCAAGTACAGTTGTCTCCATTTCTCCCCCACCACTCCCCACGGCCCCACCAATCCCCACCTCCCACCCTTGAACCTACCCACTTTGGATTTGTCCATGTGTCCTTTATATCCTTCCCCTCTTTTTCCCCATTATCTCTCTCCCCCTCCCCTCTGGTTACTGTCTGTTTGTTCTTTATTTCAATACCTCTGGTTATATGTTGCTTGCTTGTTTGTTTTGTTGATTAGGTTCCACTTATAGGTGAGATCATGTGGTATTTGTCTTTCACAGCCTGGCTTATTTCACTTAGCATAAAGTTCTCCAGATGCATCCATGCTGATATGTTACATAAAATCAAGGATTGCTAAACTTAAATTTAAGAGTTATTTTAAAAACAAACTTTTATGGAATCTGTCTGTGATGAAATATTTGTTCTTCATTGCTCATTGGAAAATAAATGTAACTAAAAAGTGAATAGTAATCATTCACATTATCACCAGAGAGCAATAATTTTATAGTTTGATTTGTATTCTTCCAGGTGTAACAATATATAAAAATGCTATAAGCAAGTTTTTATGTCAACAAATATTCATTTTCATAGTTATCTCCATGTATGAATGTACCATATTTGATTTACCTAGCTGAGATATTTGGAGATTTATGTTGTTTAGAATTTTTCTTGCTGTAAATAACACTGTGATGAACATTGTTAAAGATGGCTTTAAGTCAGTAAAAACTGAAAGGAAATGTTTTCTGGTTTAGAGTGTATCAGATTCTATCAAGTCCTAGAGGATTTATGCCACTCCCAACAGCCTACTGACAGATCATTTAAAAGCATGGAAAGGATTCAGGAGACCATCCTGCATGCAAAATTATTGACATACCATATCCAATAATTCCTGATTTTGTTAGCATTTTGAACGTCATAAATGTTAGGAGATTACACTACAGACATTTGCTTGAAATTGGATTCAAGATCTATGGCATTCACTCCTTAGATGCTATTTTTAGATGCAAAGTAACTCAAGGTCTGACAAGGTTGCTTATGGAATCTCGTGTTCCCTGTGTGTACTGAACAAATGAAGCATTCTTATAGCAAGCTTGATAGAACAAGCTTTTAAATTATACCTTGGTGATGTGAGTGAGAAAAGTCATAACATTTATAAATATTTTAACTAATTTTTATAGTGGCTTGGATTCTGGATTGTCAAAATTAGATTTATGTAACTAATGTATTTACTTGGTGAATTAAGAAAGGCAAATAGATGTTTCAGATGTGATAAACTTATATACTAATGGATTCAAATGAATACATTTCTATTAACTAATATATGCCAGCCCCTTTTATATATAAGCTCAATCTTATTGGCCCAAGGATGTATGTAGTCCCTATAATTTATAATCCAGGAAACTGAGGCACAGAAAAAACTGCACAGCTAACATTAATGTTGTAATACAAATAAAATATGATCCTCAAAGACATGGATCTTACTCTATCTTTCCAAATAGCTCTGTAATAAGTATTTGGCTAAATATGGCTCTTTAACATGACACTTAAATAGCATTATATATAACATACATACTACACATATAGTTTCTCACAACTTTATAGTGATATAATAAAAACTTGAAATGAAATCTAAATCATATCATTTAAAATACTGATTTATAAACTGACTTTTGATGTTGATGTCAAATGAAGTAAAAATATATTATTTAATAAGATGACAACGAGAATGGATAGGAATATTATTTCTCAAGCTTCCTATACATTTTACGAGGGCATCCTGTTAAAATGCAGGTTTTGTTTCTGAGGGTCTAGAGTGGGGCCTAAGAAGCTACAGCTCTAACAAACTTCTAGGTGATGCTGATGTACACTGTAATAATGGATTATAAGGCTAGTCATTCACAATTAAAAATAAACTTATTTTTTAGGAGGAGCCATTAAAATACAGACAAATCTATACAAATATTATTAAACTGTATCAAATTTTACACCTGAAACTTATATAATTTTATTAACCAGTCTCCCCAATAAATTTAATAAAAAGGAAAAAGTAACGAGTACTAAAATATATTTTTGTAGGACTTTTTTCTTCATTGATTAGATTGGTTAACATGGGTATGAAGTTCACAGTATTCGTTGTGTCCATATATTTACATGAAATGTTCACATTCTCTCAAACTCAGCATGTGTGGTCTCATTAGCACCTGTGATTTAAAAAAAGCCTGAGTTTTTCCCAGCAAGATGAAGTTTTATTAATACATGCTTTATTTCTATGTCTCTCATTTTATGATGTTATTATGTGCAACCAAATGTATAGTTATTGCACTAGGATATGTTTACTTCATAAATATTGACTGCTAAAGATGTGAATCTTACTAGGGTCTTATGCATAACTATATGCAGGTAAACTTTAAACAAAAATGATTCAAGAATAAATGAAAATAATAACTTGGCTTAAATGCCAATTAAGATGACAGGAGAAACAAAGTAAGAGTCATGGAAAGAATATGTTTGGTAGCTGCTGGTAAATATAAATATTATTTTTGAAGAAATTAATGCACAGATACCTAACTATCACTTTCAGGAGAATTGTGAATTGTTTACTAAATATTTTTTCTGAAATATCTTTGTTTTTTTTCTTAGCACTGTGGTGTGAAGGTAAATGTTTAACAAGTAGCTTTCTATAATAAAAAATTCAGATTGGTAGAATTTTCTTCTTTCCACAGGATAAAAAAAATCACTGTGGTCAATTCCAAGGAACCAACATGATATTCCTGAGCACAGAGTTGGGAAAAGATGCATAAATGGGCCCATGCAAGCCAGTAGACATCATTGTCAATGCACCACTGACTTAGTAGAACTGAGCACCTTAAAAGTGCTAGTTGTCTGAGACATTCTTTATGTAACCTAACTTTTGTTATCAATTATAAAATGCAAAGAAAAAGTAAACAAAATTAAGAATAAATCTGACATTTAAAGAATAAAATTACATAGTGGTATATATCTTTGAGAGCTTTAATTAAAGTAGATGTATATTTCTTACAAAAATGAAAAAATTCATTTGTATTAAACATTCAATTGATAATATGTTAGAATTTTCTAAAATTATTACATATTCTTTAAAAATATACAATGCCTAAATGAAACTATATTCTATCAATACACTAGACAAAATTGAATCTATTCTCTATAGTTGAATCATCTGTAGATTTATTTATTTATTTATTTATTGTATTTTTTTCTATGACCATCTGTCCCTCTTACACGCACCCCCCTCAATCATCACACTGTTGTCCATGTCCATGTGTCTTTTATCCTTTTTGCTTATTCCTCCACCCCCTAACCCCACTTCCCAGAGCTGTCAGCCTACCTCTGTCAATGAGTCTCTTATTTCTATTTTGCTTTGTTAGTTCAGTTTGTTCATTAGATTCTGCATGTGAGTGAAACCATGTAGTATTTGTCTTTCTCTGACTGGCTTATTTCACTTGTGAACAATTGAATTGCATTTCTTGATTTCTAATTACTGTTTTTTTTTCTTTGTTTAATTAGACTAGCTAAGATCTCTAGGATATTATTGAGAACATATATATATATATTCTGAAATTATGGAGATACTAACAATTTTTCCACCATTAAGCATGATATTAGTGGTAAGATTTTCCTTTATTCAGTTATTTATACTCTGAAAATATTCATCATTGTTAAATTTTAATACTATCAAAAGCTTATTCTTTATCTCTTAAGATGATTATAATTTTTTATTATAGTAATATGGAGAATTCTATTGATTTATTTTTGATGTTAAATCATCCTTGGGTAAACTGTTTTTATGTATTGATGAGTTTGATTTATTTGTCTTCTATAAAGAATCATCACGTTTATGTTAAATAAAGATAGTCATTTGAAAATTTCGGTCTTTTATGAACTTGGAATTAGGTTTATGATAATGAACTCATAAAATGAGTTAAAAAGTATTTCCTCTTCTACTGTGTATATGGGGAAGGGAATCGGATGGAAGAAGGTGAAGGAGTTAGCCAGAGATCATATACTACTGTGCATCACCCACATACACAGATGACGGTGTGGTGATGGTCAGAGGGAGGGGAGGTGGGGACTCCATGGAGGGGGGCCAAGGCGGAGAAAAGGGAGACAACTATAATAGTGTCAACAGGAAAAAGTTAAAAAAAAAACTACTTTATAAAAATTTAAAAATTAAAATTAAAAGATATGTAAAATCATTATTTATTCATGAAACATTTTTATATAATTTACCAGTGAAGAAAAATGATATTTTTCTTTATGGAAAGATTTTAAATTATAAATTCAGTTTATTAAACATAAGGTTACTCTAATTTTATGTTTCTTCTATTATGGTTGACCCTTGGACAATGTGGGGGTTAGAGGAACCAACCCATTGGGCAGTCAAAAATCCATGAATAATGTTTGACTCCCCAAATGCTTAAGTAACCCCTTGGTTTCTGATGGAAATTGGTTCCAGGACCCAATATGTTGTGCTTTTCAATTTAATGTATTTACATTCTTACCTAACTATTTATTTTACTTTATTTGGATATAATTTGCTCTTCTAGATTTTGGGGTGGCAATATAATTCAACTGTTCTTTTCCAATATAAGCACTCAATATTTCTTCTAAGCACATAGAAGAAATATGTGCAACATATATTTTAATATGACATTTTAAAATTTCATCCACTTTGAAATATTTTCTAAATGTTCTTGTGATTGTTTTCTTTTTTACTAATGAATTGTTTTGTTTTAAAAGAGGGCTGCTATTTGAAAATGAGAATTTTTCTAGGTTTCAAAAAATTCATTCTAATTTAAATTCCTTATAATCAGAGACCATACTCTGCAAAATTTCAAATCTAGAATTTTATTGAGACTTGTAGAAATCAGTCAGCATATGGCCTATTTTAATGAATAATTTATGTATGATTTAAAAATGTTTACCTTATCGGTTTTGGAGTATAGTGGTTTATAAATATCTCAAAGTGTAATGGTTTATAAAATTGTTTAAATCTGTTATGTCTGAGAACTGGATGTTAAAACTTCTAAGAATGTTTATAAATTTATCAGTTTATGCATCATGAATTTTAAATATCATTATCAGTTTGTCACATGAATCTCATTAGCCTTTTAAATAAATTCACTATTATTATGAAACACTATTCTTTATCTTTAGTAATATTTGTTTTCTTAAATTCTACTTTGTCTGATGCTAATACAGACATATTAGTTTTCTGTAAGAAGTGTTTCAAAGTCTGTCACAATTAATTGCTCATGCTTTCTTTTTCTACTCTTCCCTTCCCCCCTCCTCCCCCTGCTTCTTCTTCTTCTATTAATGCCTCCTGTATTTATTTTTTTTCTATCCAGTCCCTCTGTAGATTGGGTGATGCCTGCACACATTGGTAAAAATGGATATTTTTACTCTGCTGAGTCAAATGCTAATGTCTTCCAGAAACACCCTCACGTACACCAACAAATCATATTTTACCAACTACCTGGGCATCTTTTACCCCAGTCAAGTTCACACATAAAATTAACCATCACGGTGTACAATACATGTCTCATAGACACATACATTGTTTGATTCAGTTTCTAGTATTTTTTTATTTTTATTTTTAGGGGCAAGATTGATCTATTCTTTTCATGTATTTCTCTATTTTGGTAAAAAGATACTTATAACTGAATTAGGGAATAATCCAGAGTGGTCACAAAAACCCAAGAAATGGAAGCCACATGTTGAAAAAATATATACAACTTAGAAGGAGCCTAGGGTCATGTTGAATTCCAGCTTGGATATCCAACCTAAAAGTTTCACTTTTATGTAAAAAAAAATATGAATGTCTAATGTATTTATGTCATTATTAGTTTTGAGTCTCTACCAACTGAAAAGATATCTAAACCAATATAAAATTTATTACCTGGAAATAGGATACCGACATAGCAAGACTTAAAATATGGCATGACTTATAATCAAACACTGAGCATGGAGGACACAATCTGGAGAGCTAGTGACTGCGATTGCTGGAGAAGCTGTGCTATCTTCTGAGATAAACCACTTGCTAATGGAGACTATACATCTAGAAAATATTTAATGAAAATTAAGAATGCTAGTGCATGTGGCTGATTTTTTTTATTGTTGTTTTTATGAAAGTCCTTTAAAACAGGGATAAATTTGACCTAAATCTAAGCATTATAAAAGTCGTTATAAAACAGGTAGTAGCCACCTACTCTCCTTTTTATTAAAGTGTTGCCATATGACCAGACCATATATGACAATGGAGCTCTGACTCATGAAATCAGTGTCAATCATCCTGGAAAGACAAACCACAGAGTCTGCAGCAACTGGTCAACAGTTTCTGATGTATCTAATTTCGCCCCCTGCATCCAACTCAGGACTGACCAAGAACAGCAAATATGTACTCCAAACAAATCACCTAAGACTACCACTGCTAACTAACCTGCTTCTGACTTCTGGGCCAAAAGATCCAATCAGAGCATAACTGAGTCCTCCCCTTTTTCTCACTCTAAAGCTTTCTCATCCCATTCTTGTCTCTGAGTTTCTACAAAATGCAAGTGTTGATGGCTGACTCCCTTGCAAGAATAAATACCTTCTGTTTTTTTCTCATTTAGGTTATGTTTCTTTTTTGCCACATTCTATTCTATTCTGGTCAATAGAAATGTCAACTACAATTTTAATTGGTTCCCCCAAAAATGTTTTCTTCTTCTTCTCCTTCTTCCCCTCCTCCTCCTTTGTCTACTTCTTCTTTTTCACCTTTGCTACTGCTTGAACTAAGGCACACTATAGCATGCTTATAGTAGCTAGAGAAGATGTGTTAAAACATATGAGGCTAAGGGTGATAGATCGGACTACCTTTGCTGCCTTTCTGGAGTAGAGACATACCATCTCAAAATTTACAGACACTATAAATGTCTACTTAGTTTAAGATATTGAATATTTGGAAGTATCCAGTGTAATAGCTGAACTCACATGATAAATAATATAGAATTTTAAAAACAACACTTATTTTGAATTGAGTCACAAGGAACACACAAGGTCTGTCCAGAAGGTATCCAGCCATGTAATATGAAAAACAGAGGCAATTTATTGAAGAAGATACAAGGAACAAGAAGCATTGTATATAAAACAATGATGCCTCAGTCCCCTTCAAAGTAGGCATATTGGTACCACACAGAGGTCTCCCAATCGCCATCAGATGCCATGTTGTATTTTCCTGAATCTCATAGACAGTCTGAACTTTCTTCCCTTTCAAAGGTGATTTTAGCTCTGGGAAAAGCCAGGAGTCAAAGGGAGCCAAATCTGGGCTGTAGGGGGTGCTGAGTAATGTGGATGATTTGACATTTCACCAAAAAACTCTGCATGAGATGTGATGAATGATCCGGTTCATTGTCATGATGAAGATTCCAATCACCAGTTGCCCTTAGAGTTGTGGCCTTCTGGATCATCTGAATAGTTTCTGTGGAGGAATGTTCAAGCTTGATGCAAAATTTGATGCAGATTCATTTTTCTGCTCAGTCATTTTGAATGCGATGGCCACACAGTACACATCCTCATTCAATAGCATCTACTGCCTCCACCGACTAGTACAGTGAAGTTGTCATTGTTCACACATGTGCATTCCCATCCACTCTCCTTGGCTGCCAGGTCATATCAATGTGTGCAAACTGTTCTCGTCATATTAACAATGGCTAGACTTTTTCTGGACAGATCTCATATAATACAATTCATTTTCTTAATGATACCATTCTATTAAGATTAATGTATGTACAATTATATAAAATTCAAAAAAATCAAAACAGGAAATATTTTAATCAGCCCAAGTATTTCTACAATGGCTCCCTACCATTTAACCTACTGATTCCCAGACCATGTCAAGCACAGAATTATTTTCTGGCCTTTGTATTGTTTTGACTTTCCTGAAATGTCACATAAATGGAGTCATAAAATATTTAGTCTCTTGTGGCTGAGTTCATTCACTTAGAACAATCCTTTTGAGATTCATTTAAACTACTGCATGCACAGTCTTGAAAATAAAGGAAAATACATGGATATTGGTAAATACTGGATCTACCTCTAGAGGCAAGTGAATTTAGTCCTATGATCATAGTGACTATGGACCATAGAGGTTCCTGAGAGAGTCCCTAGGTCATAAAAGATGACATTTAATAGACTAACTGATACAAATTATCATATTATATAAAATAATAGGTAATGAATTATGGCAAATTAACAAATATCATTATAAACCATTATTTAGAGACATCAGTTTAATCTTGATTAAATATAAAATTAAAAATAATTGTCAATATCTCTGTGGAGGAAGACTGAGGCAGCAGAGTTTGGATCACAGGATTGTTATTTTTCATTATATGAGGTGGGACCCCCCAAAATGGAATTTATTATTAAAAATTGTGTATTTATTCTTACATGTTTAAACTTAGGTCATCTTCAAACTACTCTCCATTTGATGCAACACACCTATCAAGACTGTTTTCCCACTGCTGAAAACAGTTTTTGAACTCAATTTTGATGCCTTTTAGTGTTTCTGCTATTTTTTGTTTCACCTCTTCTACATCAGCAAAACATTTCCCTTTGAGAAATATTTAATCCAGGGAAACAAGAAAAAGTCACTTGGGGGCAGAATTAGGTGAACAGGGAGGGGGGGCATGAGTGTCATGCTATTTTTGGTCAAAAGCTACTAAACACTCAATGTGGTGGGAGCAGGTGGGCTTGTAAATCACCCATCATGAAATGGCAAAACGTATTGAAAGAGTCTTCAAAAAAAATTCACTGAAGCCAAATACATCCTCTCACAACAATGCCAGCTGGTACATTGATACAGATGGGCTTCTAGAACACCCACCTAGCAGTGGAAGCCTGTACTACAAGTGGCCTGCCCTCCCGAAGATAATTCCAGATTTTTTGCACCCCCCATAATTTTTGCACATTTATTTTTACTCTATTAAAGACAATAAAATTATTTATAAAAAATTTAATAAAGGATCATAGAGGATGATATACTGAATGAGAAGCTTAGAAAAAACATAAAGATAGAGAGTACAAGCTCAGGTGATTGGCAGAAAGCACATGACGACACTGTCTCCATTCAGATCCAAGTCTGGCACAAGGGAAACCAATGAGCAAATTCAAATAAATGGCTAGATTTCAGGAAAGGTAGAGCAGAAAAATGTGTGTCTTTTGACTCTGAAGTTAGACCACTCGTTCTTTAGTCTTTAACAGGTTTTAAAGCTGGTTCCATTAAAAATGGTCATAAAATCGAGCTGTGTATTATTTAACAGGAAAAGTATCACCAAATGTCAGTCACACATTCCATCAGAGGGACTCACTGCAGTACTATAATTGGGCAGAGAGACTGAGGGGAGCTTTTATTTAAAAAATGTGAAGAGAAGAAAAAGATATTCTTAACATTAGGCCAATAGGCAGAAACCAGTAGCAGGACCAGTTCCATGCTAGGGCCAACAAGAAGAACCAGATAGAATGAATTAGACCCATGCCTTAGGTTCAAAACCGAGGACCGCAGTGAAGATGAATATTTCTTCTCACGTAAGTCTTAGGAAGCTATTGGAAGTAAAACAGAAAAAGTATTGACTGCAAGGATGCAGAGGAGTTATAGAGGAAGAAATAGATTTTGTTGATCAAGTCCAGCTTATCGATCCAGCTGGACTGTAGATTTTGAACTTGTTAATCAAGTCCTGATTCTCTTCTGACTAGCCAGACACTCGGGCAAATCACTGTTTTTTGCACTTTGTTTTTTTGTTTGTGGTTTTTTTGTTTTTTTTGGGGGGGGACTGTTGCTTGAATAATTTTGGGGGGATGATTAGCAAAATTAATTAATAATTTCTAAAGATATATATATATTCATTTACCATATACTAATCACCATTTACTCTTTATTTATAAATTTAAACAGTTTTAAAGGCTTTGCAAGCTGTTTAACTCTAGTTTTATGAAGTAGAACTAGAGATTCAAAAAGTGGTAGTATCAGGAGTAATTTGGGTTTTAACATTTTTGAGACAAGTATCCTTGCCTAACCCTTATTCAATTGTCACATCTAAGTCCTTCCTATATACGTATACTATATTTGCCAGATTCACATGTCTTCAGGATCCAAAGGGATAGTAAAAATTTGTGGGTTGAATGCATATAGGACTATAGAGATTTAGGAAATATTGCCTGGTCATGCCTAGTTTACAAGGATTTCATTCAAACAAATTTAAATCAATATAGTAATTAGACAAAAATGAATCTGTACATTGTAATAACTGGATTGAAGGAATCAAGTTTTTTATTTGATATAAATCTGCTTGTCTGTCATTTATATTAGTCTATTAGTTAATTTCCCTGTAAATCTCTGTAATGAATTCTCTTACTGACTAATTCAGACAGACCCCCTTTACAGTGATAGTACACACATATTTCAGACCCCACTGATGTAGGCTACTAATGATTCACTCTCTGTCCAAAGAAACATTCTCAGGAAACTGAAACTACAGTATACAGCCAGTGATTGAATGATTAACTTGGGATTTCAAAAGACTGACCCTCTTTGGCTCAAAGAGAGGATTAACTATAACTGTAAGTCGTGTTTCAAAGCTTCCTTACGTGATCAGGATGAGGCAAGCCCCCAGCTGAGACTCCGTACTTGCTTAGCTTCTCCTCCTCGTCTGGCACTCGTCCTGCCACTCCCTTTCTCCTGGCTGCAACCCTTGAACAACTTGAACAGAATCACATCTTAGCCTCTTCTAAGTTATCCAATTTAAGACAATCTCATATTTTTCTCAAAGGACATATATTTCTGTTATAAAGAATAAGCACCTAAAAGGAAATTCATCTAAAATTAAAACAAATAAAGCTAAAACAAATTATCTGCATACTCAATTAAAAAATAACTTTTAGAGGTAAAAAGAAGTTACTTTATTATGTAATGAGATTATGAAATATTACCTTAGTCTGAACTTGAACTTGAGATTCTTGCAAAAATTCAGGGTTCAATTAATCTTTCTCAAAATGGAGTAGTTCACAAAACATTAATAATCACTAAAAGGATTGAGGAAGAATCAAAATGCATGTAAATATGAAGGTGAAGAAAAGAATAAAAGTCTCCAGATAAACATTATGTACATAAAACCTTTGAGTCTCATAATTGAGAAGCTGAAACTTCTAATTCACTTGTAATTCACTCTGGAATGCTTCAGCCTAAATTAATTCTTAATAAACATAAATAACTGCTTTACTGCCAATTCCCACTTCTAAGGCAAGTCCCAGACTCCTTGACACATTTTGATTAATGTTTTATTGGTATAACATAGAGACAAGATTAGGTGGTAAATCGATTTCTCAGTGCACTTACAGAAATTTTACACTCACTTCTAGTGATATATCCCATGGTGAAGTGTGATCAAAATAATGTAGCTTTATACAGACCAAGTTTATAAATCATTTGATGTATATTGTCTTTAAAGGCAATCTTTAATTTGTTACTTATGTATACAATAAGACAACTTTCTGCCCATCTCTCCTTAAAGAAAAACACTGAGCTTATACTTTTTAATATGTAATTACACATAATTTGTTTTCCACAATTGCTGCCATATTGAAACATTGCAAAAACAATCATATAATCCACCTTTTTTCAAATATAGTGAAATATTACTTCACAGCATGCTTTGGAGTTAATAAGAATGAGTTATGGAAATTTATCATGCCAACAAATATTGTAACATTCATAGTAAGATATGCTAAGTAAAGAATTTGTGTCCTAGATTTTTTTTAAACTATAATGATGCTTTTAAAAATCCAATAAAATTAAAAAAGAAGGCAAGAAGAACATCAATAGTGTAGAATCTCCCTCCATATTCAGATATTTTACAAGTAAGTTTTACATTAGGCTGCCTTATTACGTACTTGACTTTGTCAAATATCAAGGCAGATGCTTAATTGAAAAAAATTAAAACAAAATATTTAACCTGAGGACCAGAAGTATCTATGTACCGGTATTAACTTTCTATTAGGAAGAATACAGGATTGAACTATAGGGAGAAAATATAAATTTCACTTCCTAGATTAAAAAAATTGGGTGTTGATTTGGAAGAGTCGAGGATAATGATGAAAGTTGAAATTGGGACAATGAGCAGAAGTCTAGCCTCACTGGTGTCTGTTAGGTTAGAGAAAAGAAAGCTCCTTCGTAAACTGATTAGTTTCCTTCATAAGTAAAGGATTTATTGGGCAGTGATTATTACTTGTTTGCCATTTCCATGGAGAAGTTTTAAATTAACATAAAAGACAGTTATATCAGGTACATTTGTGAAGTTTTTAACTGCTTGCTTTTACAACAGAAATATCATGATAGCATTTCCAGGAAGAGAATAGAATATGCATCCTAAAAAGTAAAAAGGAATAAAAACAAAACAAACAAAAGAACAATGTCTTTCTACTAACTGACAGCAGTTGAACAAGATGTATACACAAATGTCTCTTAGCTAAAGATTGTATATATTTTTTTCCACAGAAATTATAACAGAATCAACTGTTTTTAGAGGGGTGTCCACAGAGGACACAGCAGGCAATGTGTGGTCTCTTACTTTTATAGCTTTAACAGTCATACTTATTCTTTGACTTTCTAGTCAAATTTTATATTCTAGTCAAATATAAAAAGTATTTTATATTAATTTTATTGGATTTTTAAAAGCTTCATTATAGTTTTAAAAAATCTAGGACACAAATTCTTTACTTAGCATATCTTACTATGAATGTTATAATATTCGTTGGCATGATAAATTCCCATAACTCATTCTTATTAACTCCAAAGCATGCTGTGAAGTAATATTTCACTATATTTGAAAAAAGGTGGATTATGTGATTGTTTTTTGGGGCTGGGAAACAAACAAACAAAACCTTATTCACTGTATCTCAGTAATGCAATTTTTATGCTCATCTCAGTAAACAAAAAACCGTCATGATTGGGGTCCTGCGGGATAGAATTCTAGCTAGCATAAAAATCAGTGCATTCTGTACTTGCTTATGAAGCTATCAATGGAGTCCCCATTGTTGATTCATGATTTTTTTTACTTCATTATACATTGGTCTTTTCATTAAATTTTAGTATTAGAACAAAGTTGTTTGTAGTAAAAATTTGCAATGAAGGATTGGGTGGGGGGTGGGGAGTAAAAGGCAACTCATTTTCATAGACCAACCATAATCCAAGGGCAATCATATGGAAATTTCCCTCCCATGGTCTGATGTTTCTTTTTTTTTTGTATATTTTATTGATTATACTATTACAGTTATCTCATTTTTCCCCCTTTATCCCTCTGCCCTGCACCCCATCTCATCATCCCCCACCTCTTTGTTCATGTTTATGGGTTGTACATATCAGTTCTTTGGCTTCTCCATTTCCTATACTATTCTTAGCCTCTTCCTTTTTTTTTTGGTTTGTTATGTCAACATTTAGAAGGTATTGGTGGCTTACATCTGTTTAGGGGCCCCATACTGGGAATTTCTAGGTATTTCAATTTCATTATTATTCTCTGTGCCATGGCCTGTTGATTTGCGTCTCAGATGACATCGTGCAAGAGTAAGTTATTCAATCTGAGGGAAAAAAGAGTTGATTTTGATAGGAGAAAAAATAAAACGAACTAAGTTTATGGATTATTATGTGTGACAAAAGTGTTTTATATTAATTGCTTTAAAATAAAAAAAAATGTTTTATATTAATTGCCTAAAGAATTATTCATGATGACTCTTGCCTGTTGGGCTTTTCTTGTTTTATCTAAAAGAACACAGTTTTTCCTTCAATTGTTTTCAGGCAATGGAATGGGGTCGATTCCTATGCTATGGCCTTCAGCTGTCCTGGAACAATGGCCTTCTGACCTTGCCTCTAAAGAGGCAACAGGGAATAATAATGAAATTGAAATACCTAGAAATTCCCAGCATGGGGCCCCTAAACAGATGTAAGCCATCAATACCTTTTAAATCCATTGACAAAATCTATTAGTAATTGACAATTACATGGCTTACTCTTCTAAAGGCAGGGCTAAAATCTATTAGTGTGATGATTATATAACTTACTTTTCTAAAAACAGAAGCCCTGATTTTTAGTGTTTGCCAATTTTTGTGATGAAAATAGAATCAACAATGTTTTTTACAAGCTAATAGCAAACTATTAACCACTGGAGGAAAATGTGCAGTAGCATACTTTTATTTATTTGTATAAATGCATACATTTATTTATTTAGATAAATAAAAGTATATTTTATTTATAACATCCTAAAACAATAGAAAGCATAACCCTGAGTATAAATAATGTGAAAATGTAGAAAAATAATTAGAAAGTAATACGTTTGAGTATCTTAAGGATTTGTCTCTATAGAAATAATTTTTTAAAATGTACTTTTATTCAATTTAATTTTTAACAATTTGAAAATTATCTGAAAATTATAAATTGTTTTTTTAAAGATTTTATTTATTTATGTTTAGATAGAAGGAAAGGGAGGGAGAAAGACAGGGAGAGAAACATTGATGTGTGAGAAATACACCAACTGGCTGACCAGGAATCAAACTGGTGACCTTTTGGGATGTAGGACAATGCCCAACCCACTGAGCCACTCCAGGCAGAGCACCAATTGGTTTTTATGAACAAGTACAAGTTCACTCCAGCAGACTACTGAATACAATTACACTCTTTCATACATTTATGTTGAATAAAATTATACTCATAGATGTGTATATATACATATGTTGTATGTATGCATATCTTTATTCAAGATGTTTTATTATAAACGAATTATAGTGGTTAGTCTTATATCTCAGATCTGTGATGTCAACTACTTTATGGATAATCTGGTGACTAAGACTAAAAAACAGTCATTATGAAATAGTACAGTAGGCCCTGTTTATCCTCAAGAGGTTAGTTGTAAAACCCCCAGTAGAAGCCTGAGACCACAGGTAGCACTTAATCCTATATATATCATATTTTTCCTATAAAAATCATATTTTTCCTATAAAACATACTATGATAAAGTTTGACTTATAAATTAGGTACGGTAAAAGAAATAAGGGTTACTAGAGCACAACTGTAATAATGTGATGGTTGATTTGCTAACCAAGACAACTACCAAGTAACAAACATGTGGGAGTGTGTGCAGCATGGATAAGGTACACCTCCGGTCAGAACAGAGACGGCTGATGAAAGGACTTCATCCAACTACTCAGAAAAGCATGCAATTTTAAACTTATAAATTGTTTCTTTCTGGAATTTCCTATTCAATATTTCAAACTGTGGTTGATCTTGGATAACTGAAACTGTGGAAAGTGAAGCCACAGATACGGGAGACAACTATGTTTGCTCTGGGAGTCTTAGTAGGAACTTAGGGATTCTTCTTACCAAAACATAGAGCACTAAGTATTTCCAAATCTCCACTGCACATTGCCACCAGAAACCAAATTTAGGTTACTGCTGCCCACGTGACATACTAATTCTCTTAATTCTTGGATGATTGTTCTGTCCCAAATTCCTATTTGGGATTTTATCTTGTTGTGCTGTGGTAAAACACTTGACAAGTACCCATTTACGCAAATCAAAATTTTTAAAAAGTAAAACAGAATCCTCCTTGTTTGCTCATTTTCCACTTGGCATTATTCTGCTCTCAAATGCCCGTTTGAAGGAAAATATTTCCTAATTAGATGGACACACTGTCCTCAACAAGAGAGAGCACAACATTATACAGTGAGCAGGAGGAATAGAAATTGACCTTCTTTCTTTTTTTTTTCTTTCCTTCCTTTTCCTTCCTTTCTCTTTTCTTTTTCTTTTCTTCTCTTTTTTCTTTTCTTTTCTTTGCTTTGCTTTTCTTTGCTTTCTTTTCTTTCTCTCTCTTGCTTTCTCTGTTTCTTTCCTTCCCTCTCCTTCCCTCCTTCCCTTCTCGATACCATCGAAAGGTGCAATGACTCCAGTGTTCTTTGTGACCAAAGTGCCATTCATGAAATTAGATTTCAGAAACAAACTATATCATAGAAACCAGACTCTTAATTTTTCTCCTTCATTATATATGTATCGGAAGGCAAGGATCAGAAAAGTGAAATAATTTGTCCAAGGCTAACGAAAATGTAATAAGTGCCAATGTTTGAACACAGAGATGGCAGGCTATAAAGCTCATCCTAACTAACTCCTTTCAGTTCAGTATTAAATCTCAAAATTAAATGATCACTGGATCTGCGGTTTTAAGTTTAATTGCTTGAAATATTCATCCCCAAATATTAGTGTTTCAAAGGATCTAAATCAAATCCCCAACAACAACAAAAAAATGCAGTTATTTCCAAGGGAGAAGTAGTATAAAAGACTAAGAATTTAAAATAATGTAATAGTAAATAAAATAAACTAATCAAAATAAATTCACTGAAAATTAGACAACTTCACACTTATTCATAAGAATTTTTCTATTACTTCATTACCCAATTCAATCATAATTATGCAAATTAGATATAGAGACATGGTCTAAGACTGTCCTTTAAAAGTTCTCGGACATGATCCACAGTAGGAAGTAAACTTCATGTCATGATAGAGAACTCCCATATAACACACATTAAAAGAGAAGTTTTGAGAAACATATTCTATCTATTCTATTTTATTCAGTTGACAATACTATTCTGACCAATTCAGTTGGTTCCCTGCCTACCAATAGATTGCAACCAACATTTAGAAAATCATTTATGTCAGGCATGCAACACAATAGTTTTGGTAAAATTTTCTACTCCATCTTTCAATTGATCTTAAATAAATGAGATCTGTATCTTTGGTTATATAATTTCACCAAATCAGAGAAAGAGGGATTAAAAACTTCTACAAATTATGTAGTGTTAGTTTTCTATCTGTTGCTTCACTCACATCCAAATATAGTATTATTTGCTTGTGATTTTCCTAAACAACCCACCAAATTTATTCTAATTTTTGATAGCTATTACTGATATGCAGCTCTTCCATTTATGGAGCATAAATCTTACTCTCTGAAACTTTCACTTTTTCATTCTTGATCTGAACTCTGGGGTACCATAAACCTTATTTTTCCTTTCTCATAGGACATCTTCTCAAATTTTTGAAGAAGTCTTTCTCGTGATATTTATTTTTTCCAGAATATGAATGCCCCAGTTATTGAATATCTTCCTAATAAAACTATCTTGAATGTTTTCACTGTACTCATAACTCTTCTTGGAATTAACTCCAGCTCATTTATGTCCTAGTCAAAGTAGTTTACACAAACTGAATAAAATTTTTAAAGACTGTTTTTTACCAACTCACTCTAACTGTAACTGACCTAAAATTCAAAACATTTATTCACAGATTGCTTTCATATCTTTTTTATTTAACTTCTTTTTTACCTTTGAAAAATTTACTGTGGTACATAAAATACAGACCTCAACTATAAATTTAGAATTTGGTTATTTTCAAATACTACATGCAGAAAAGAATGGCTGGCTACTCAAAGTTGATAGGTCATGTTAGCCCCGTGCTTCAACAGGATCTGTCGTAAGCTTATTTAGATCATTTATTTTATTTTTTAAAGTTGAACACTGAAACTGTAAACAGGAATCATTTTCTGTTAACTGAATTTCACATTGTAGATGACTATCTAAAATAATGACCTTTATTTTCTCCTCTCCTAAAAGAAACAATTAAAAACTACCCTAATTTTGGGTAGAAAGGGTTTGGACAAAATGGTTTATTGGTATCAGGTGGCGCTACATGTGAATTGAACTAATAGATACTTATAAGAATTGAAAGAAAGATATTAGTTTAGAATGATTATTCCAACTTTAGTGAGAGAGGCTAGTAGACCTGAATTGTATCTTATTTTCCCCCTGTACATTTCACATCTGGTTTTGAGTATTTAAATTGTGTGGTTTTTGTTAATTTTTATCTCAGTTCAACTTTTTTTTTTTGGTATTAGAACTTTCTTACTATTGGGGTAATGGAATAGATATTACCATTTTCAAAAAACTGCTTATATGGTAAAATTGATACATTATTCAAAACACTTATTTAAAGGATTCCTACACATTAAACTTAAATTCTAGTCAGTGAATACTTGTTACACAATAGAGCATGATTCTTAGGTTATACATGATAATCTACCCTTTTGTGTCTCTTTGCTGCCATTCATTTTCTGTACTTCCCTCATTCTGCCCGATATTCTTGCAAACTACATTTATTATACTTGGTACCTTTGTGTATATTCTTTTACATTAGAATTGATAAATGAGGAGGTGGGAATTTCAGGCCCTCACTCTTGCCTGTTTTGGGCTGAGTCTCTGACATTGTGTAGATTTTCTCCGTGGTTTGAAAGCCCCGTGAACAAGACCTCTCTTCCATGGACGTAGCTCTAGCTGTAAACCCTCACTGTTGTTTACACTCTTCCCAAATGACCTGAGATTTAAGGTTCTGGTAACACCATTCCTTACCAGTTTTATTTATTCCATCTATTGAACTATTTGGAGTACGATTTATTTTCTTGACCTGACCTAGACTAATACATATTGGAAGTGATCTGTATACCTGAGTAGATCGATCTGAGTGACTAGCTTTCAACTGCAGTTAGATTCCTTCGCGAAATACTTTAGAAGTTAATTCTAGAATGTTAGGAAGAAGGATCTTTCTTGAATCTTTCTGGTCTCCTAGCTGGAACTATACAAATTTCCATTTATGTAAATAAGTGGAAGAGCCATATCAAAATCTATTATGTTAATAGCTAAATGCTCTCTTAAAATAGCTGTGAGAGGGTAAGATCATAAGGTTCCACTCTTGACTAAAATATGTTTGACTTTATGACAGGTATATCTGCAAGCCAGCTTTGTGATATTAAGCAGAGAGTTTATTCCTTCTGTGTCTATTTTCTTGTTAAGAAGCCAGAAACATGTCTCTTAGAGGACCAATTTGAATGTAATTAATTAATAATACTCTTGAAAAATAATAAAGTGTTAAAGAAATTTAAGATAGTGATATGATAAATGTCCATAAGAAAAAAATATTTTTTGACCTGACAACTATCCTTATTCTGCTCAGTTCTTCAAAAGAGAGAAAAGTAAATGATTTTATAGTCTATAAAGAAAATTTTCCATGTAATATTATTAAAAAGATATCTTTGGTAAATCTCTAATTTCATAATCTGTCTTGTTTGCATGATGATTATTAAGCTTCTTGACCTTTATGTCTATATTGTTCAACACTACTTTTCAAGCTCTATTAAAACTCGAGTCACTTTATAATTTTTTTAGAAAAATCACTTTAATTAAACATTCAAAGTTCTGGCATTTAGACCAAAGTAGGTTAAAGTGTCTTTACTCAATGAGAAGAAGTCAGTTCTTTTTCAAGACCAATTTCTTTGACCAGGGCACAAATATTTCCATCAGAATTTAATCATGTGAGATAAATATGGTCCTTGGCACATGGTAGATATCTCAACTAAATGTTGGCATTTTTAAAGAAACATTTCACTTAAATTAATAATTTGAATGTACATGTGTAAACCTTTGAGGCAATGCCCTAATTCTTGTAGCTAAGTGGACACATATTAAAGAGTATGGATATTTTGAATGTCCCCAATTACATCAACTTCTAAGCAAGTACCCCTCTGTATGTCCTGGTCAATTCAACGGTAATTCAGCTGAAGTCCTCTGCCTCTGATCTGGGAAATTACTGATCATCTCCTGTATTTGTGGACCAAAAAGTTGCATTTTCTGGGCCATTATTGCTTTAAGTCAGTGGTCTATATATTGGCAAAAGAAAGAAATAACATTTTGGGGGTGGAAAGTAGAATGTTTAATTATGGACATTGATGATATTTGAATCTTACAAGAAACTTCATTTTTTTTCTCCTTTGACTAAAGAAAGGCAGGTAAGGTTTCTGTGATTTCTTAACATCCCATTCCCTAGAGGCTTGTTATCCTCCAGTGATCCTTATTTTTTGACAATTATAAACCCCTCTGCTCTGTTGTATACTAGGACAATATACACAGGGGTGAGCTAAAGTGGGTTTACAGGTTTAATACAAATAAATAGTACAATAATTAATAAATTATAATACAAGAATAAACTCTGTTTCATGTACTCAGAATTGTAAACCTACTTGTGCCCACCCCTGTGTAACTACCAAACTCCATCTTGAAGCTGAGGCCATCCTATGAAAACCACTTTGGACCTGAAAATGGCAATATGCACCGTGCTCTGTCAATTTCTCCAGCTATCATAAAGCTTTGTTATCATAAAATAAGCCGTTAAGTGAGATTTAAGCCTTTAGTTAACTTTTAAGTAAAATAATGTAATATAAAATTTGCATTATTATTAACAAATAGATGAAATATACAGCCTAACTATAACCAACCTCTACAACTGTAGGTCTTGCTTAGAAAAGCAATTTCTGCCTAAAAAATGAATTGGCTACAGTTTCCAAGCAGCAGATGAGTTGGTTTGGATTTAATTTTCTGCTACTGCTGAGTTTAATCTCATGATGTCCTAATTTACCTCTTCACTTTCTCTTTCCATTGTGTCTTTCAGATTCACCATAACAACTGCATTTTTCTTCACTTCTTCTATAGTTTCTTCTATCTCATAATTTAGAATCCTCTTTGCTTTGCCTAATAATGTTTTATCCCTCAGAGGAAAGGTTATATATTTAACTTTATTACTTTTTGATTCCTACAAGTCCCACCAAAACTTCACTTTCCAGTGACTTTTCTAAAGTTATTGGATGTCAAAGACAAACACACAAACAAAAACCTATTTTTTCACTTCTCTAGGATGCCTTAGAGAGCAGCTAAGAATAAGGGATCAAGTACAGTTGTGTTATATTAAAAATGGCCTCAAATTCATTGCTACTCCTCCCCCTGAGAGGTAAGGTCTAATCCCCCTTGCCTTAAATCTGGCCTGACCTCAGACACTTGCCTGACCAATATAATATTGCAGAAATGTTACTCTGAGACTTTTGACGCTGAGTCAAGAAAGGCTTACAGAACCTCCATAGGTTTCTGAGAGCACCTGTTCTTGGAGCCCTCAGACAAAGTGTAAGTCTGGGTACCCTAGTATAGAGACCATATGACAGGCCCTGATGATATGGGGAGGGGAAAAAATGGCCCAGCTGTGTCAAGGTCTTCAAGCTGTTTTTGCTTAAGTGCCAGACATGTGAGTAAAGCCATGTTGGACCATCCAGACTATAAGCTAAATAGCAGTAACTCCTGTCAATGCCATGTTGGAGTAAAATAGGTGTTATGTAATATTATTACTAACAATATTACTATTAGTAATAATATTATTACTAATATTATTATTAGTAATAATATGGTTGTTGTTTTAAGACACTGTTTTGAAGATGGTTTGTTATGGAGCCATAAATAACTGGAACAGAATTCCATATCGAGTGCATTTTTGTGTTTATTGGTCAGATGGCCAAGGACAATAGCAAGGTTTCCATCAGAGTATTATTACTCATAACCACGATGTAGGCTATATTTGGTATGTAATGATTCAAATTATTATGGAGTCTGGAACAAATTATCTTGAAGTATCCAAATTGCTAGGTAAATATTTAAATCAAAAGCCATCTTATATCAATTTCATTCAATTTAATAATTATTATGAATTTTAAAAATATATTTTAAATCAGTAATTGTAGTTGATTAGGAATGAGGAACAGCTATATTTAGAATACAAGTAACACTATTCAAAAACTCAAACCTTTTCTTAGCAATATTTTTAATGATGCCACTGTGAAAAGCAATATGGATTTACCTCAAAAAATTAAAAATGGAACTGCCTAATAACCCAGTGATTCCACTTCTGGGAATACATCCAAAGAAACCCAAAACACTAATTTGAAAGACTATAAGCACCCCTATGTTCATTGAAGCATTATTTACAGCCACCAAGATATGGAGGCAACCCAAGTGTCCAACAGTAGATGAGTGGATAAAACAACTAGGGGACATTTACACGATGGAATACTACTCAGTCATGAAAAGGAAGAAAATTTTACCTTTTGCAACAGCATGGATGGACCTGGAGAACATTTTGCTAAGTGAAAAATAGGACAGTCAAAGGAAGACAAATATCATATCATTTCATTCATATGTGAAATCTAATGAACAAGCTGAACTAACAAGCAAAATAGAGACAGACTCATGGAGAGCAAGTTGACAGCTCTGATGGGGGTTGGGTTGAGGGGCGGAGAGATCTAGCAGAAAAAAAGAGAAAGTCGTGGGCACGGACAACAGTTCAGTGATTACAGGGCTTAGGAGGTTAGGCAGAGGTGGAAGAAGGTGTGAGGGTACATGGTGATGGAAAAATACAATAAAAATAAACTATTTTTAAAAAAGCAAAATACTCAAACTTCTATTCAAAATCTCCCTAAGGAACATTACTGTGTGTGTATGTGTGTGGTATATGTCTGTGATATATTTATTTATTAACTTTATTAGTTCACTTGAAGCCAAAACACAATCTTAGTCTCACTAGGTCTTAGGTCCTCTGCAAATACGAAATTTTTCACATTTTCATTTTTAATTTTCATGACTGGGTTTGCCAGTTAAACAGAATATGTGGGCATAAACTCTGACTCTCTGCCTGTTAAACAGTAGAAATGATGACAGAACAACAGTTGGTGCCTAGGAAACCCTCTCACATCCTGAGAACATCACTGATGCTTCTTTTGTTTCTGATTTGTTTTGAATACATAAAGACCTACATAAACATAGGGCTACTGTTGTGGTTTACTGGTCAAAAGTTGCATGGGATCAGGAAAAAGTAAACAAAGACAGCTTACTTATGCTAAATGTGTTTGGTACAAAGCAAAATAGAATTGCAAATGAGGCTTACAGAAAACTAGCTAAGAAGTATAATGCTTTTTTATTTTACCATCTTTATCTTTACTCTCCCTTTTCCAATATTTTTATTATCTATACACTTGTAAACAACAAATTAACCAACTAAAAATCCTTGTTTTGCAAGTGAGCACCGCAGCACTAATTTTAGACGTTTTTATTTTACTCTATAAAATAAAAATTGTAAGCAAGCAAAATACAACATATTATATTATTTTACCTTCTACATTTAAGAACTTCTGACCATAATTTCTGAGAAATCAGCAAACATATTTGATATCTAAATGCCCCACTAAAATGTATTTAATCCTTTTATGTTATAATATTTTTCAAAATCTATCTGTTTGGCTTCTGAATATGATAAATGTATGAGTTTTTAAAACATGAGTCATTAAAAATTCAAATACTATTATAATAGAAGGGATACTTAAAAGATGCGAATTGAAATAAAATAGTTCTATATATTCTAATCCTGAGATGACACAACTGGGTAGATCAGGTATATCTGTATAAAAACAAAAAATCCTGTTTCTGTAATAGGAGAATTCAAATAGTTTTCCCTAATGTAGTCACTCTGAAATTCCATTGAAAACATCTATAATGATATTAGAAATGTAAAATAACCTTCCCAACACTCATCAAACAAATGACAAATTGAAAAGAAAGATCTTGAACAAATTCCATATTCACAATATGTTAATTTAGACAAACTTCTTGTTACTGTTGCATAAAACAAATCACTTACACAAGTAGCAGATTTACTTCTATCTACCTGGTAAATGGAGCTTCTGTGCTTCTTGTGTGGGAGCCAGAATTTGGTTTCCTAATGCCTTTCCCTTGTCTAATTCCCATTACCCCTCTTATAATAAGGTCTCTTGCTTTTAGAAATAGTGATGCCCTCAAACCAACTCATATAAAGAACCCCAAAATAAGTTTTGGATGTTTTAGTGGAGGAGCAAACATACTATGTTGCATGGTTTTAATATTTAAAATTGAAACAAAAATAAGAAAAACAGAAAAAAATATCAAGATGTGAAGATGAAAACATTTTCTATTTCTAGAGAATAGAAAAGCAATAGGAGAAAACCATTTAAAAACTGGAAACTGAACTGAAGGTTGTAATAAGTAACTTACCGATTTGCAATGTAAGATCAAAATAACAATGGGAGAGTAATGTAAAGAATTAAATGATAAGCATAGCAAGTTAGAGCCTAGGGCCCCAGGAAAAAACAGTGCATAAACCAGGGTCAAAAATTCTTCTGTGAAGGTTCAGAAGAGGACTGTCCCAGAAAATTATCTTCTGGAAGATGCCATGTAAATTTTACAAATAGAGGAAGTAAGATAATGGAAGGACAATGCAAAAAAATCAAACTAATAGTTAACTAGAGGGTATCTCTTACAGTAAAGTGCAAATATTTTAAAAGGAGGATCTGTAAGATAGGAAAACCACAAGTGAGCCATTACTGAAGTAATAATTTGTTGAATAGAAAAGGATAAAAATGATATTTAAGAAGAGCAGCTCTAGAAGGAAGTAATAGGTTAGAGAAGAAATACTATATAGAAGAAAATGAAATAAGAAAGCCCAAAACAGGACAAACTTAGATTTTAAGATTAAAAACTTTGATTATCAGATATACTAACTTAAAAAATCATCTTGTATTTTCATGAATTTCTGACCTCATACAATAAACAGAAAAATGTATACTCCATACAGACAGAAGAGTTTATGTACAGAAAAAAAATCAGCATAGGAATCAATTCTTCATCCATAATACTAAAAATTAGATGACAGTGAAATTTATAGACGTCAGAAAAATAGACTATTCATCTGAAAACTTTTCCAGCTACAGATCACCTAAAAATGCTGAATAAAATACAGCAATCTTTCTCTTCCCACGTGGAGAGTTATGCAATCTTCTTTAGGGCAAACTATCTAGAAAAATTATTTTGAATTCTTCTGTATGGGAGATTGTCTTCTCCTCATTTATTAAATTACTCAATCACTTATCTATATTAGTATGAACGCCTGAATATCTGTTTCATACTTTGGGTCAAAACCCAATAAAACATGATTTTTTTTTTTTGCTCAAATTTTTCCAACTTTGACCATTGGCAATTTTCTCAGTTGATTCCTGTGATATAACCTGTTTTTTAGCACTTTATTTTTTGGCACTACAAGAAGCTCCAGGATCGTCTTATATATTTCCCATCCTAGTGTTATAATCAGTCATTTCTCCATCAAGCTTAGGTTCTATTTATTTTAAAAAAATACTAGAAACTGAGATAGGCTTATTGCTACCGGGATGCTATTTCTTTTAGGCCTTTTAAGTCAGTAGCATAAAGGAAGGCATATATATTAAACATTGTAAATGCCCGTCCCGATAAATATTTTTATTTGTTATCTTCTATATCTGTTTTAAGCTAAACATGTGTTCATAATGATGTCTCTAATTCTAATTCAGTTTTGCATGGATTATTTAGCTTCTACTCCTGTTTATCTATACATTCCCACCTACAACAATGATAAACCTTTCCATCACCTGCCATTCATTTGCTTAATTGTTTTATTCCAGTGTTCATATAGATCACTATCAGAATTATTCTTATACCAGGTAGGTAAAAAAAAAACTTTATTAACTGGAGTGTTTATATGTATCGATAGTTTCTCATGCCTTCAGTCTTCAAAGAAATTCAATCATTTCCAAAGTTACATAGGTTGGCACTTTTTCCTCCATGCTCTCCAGTGAGATCTTTTCATGTTTGTAAAAGAGTAAGAGTCTGTCGAAACCATCTATATGTATTCCTGGGACCTATCAATCTCCTACCTGATATTATTAAAATTTTATATATTAAGATTCACCCTGTATGTGCCATAAATTTCTACGGGTTTTGACAAATGCACACTGTCACGCTATCCACTATTACAGTAGCAAACAGGTAGTTTCACTGCAAACCTCAGGGTCCACACTGGGAAGTCAGGGCAAGGTGCAGGCACCATGCAAGCAGTGGGACCTTGGGCATATACCTTTACTACTGTTCATGGTGGAGTGTTTCTAAGTTCCCAAACTAAGGTCAGTTTGATTGGTCTACTGAAACTAAAAAAGGGGGGTTTTAGTAACCTTTGTTGGGGTCTTACTTAAGGAGTGCACGAAGAGAAGAAGCTGAAAAGCAAGAGAGACTGTTTATCACCAGGGACACCGAGGCAGTCATACCGGCAACTTACATCAACCTATGACTCAACTGTCTATAGGGCATGCACTCAAGGGAGTGGTCAGTGTCAGGTCAGCCCTTAGCCACACAAAATGAATGTTGAAGCAGTAATATTACACAGCAGTTTATCTAAACTCCCATTGTGGGAATTGTGTGTGTATATGTGTGTGGCAGGGAGACATGGAATGGTGTGTAATAACCATGATGGAAATGTATGTTGTCTGAAAGATTTTATCACCTACAAGTGTAGTAGTCTAATCTTCATTGTTGCTGATAATTATCACTGAGGCGTTCTCCTTAATTTCTCAATGATTTCAATTCTAGATCACTTCTATTCTTTCTTATATGACTTATCTTAATTCTTCAACATACTCATAGATGTTTCTCCCAATACTCTGGCCTTGTCCATTTCCCATCCTGCAGGTGTTCGGCAGAGAGTGAAACACACAGGCATTGCAGCGCTGCAAGCCTGGGGAGAGAAGGAGAGCGCCTCTCAGAGGAGGACACTCCCGTTCCCTGGTTCCCAGGGTTTTTATTGAGGTTGGGTACTAAGGGTGCATAGAATTGCTAACAAATCGCATCTTACGAGGATAAGGGAGGAGAGGGGTGAGAGAACGGTCAAGTGTTGTTCACCAGGACAACCAAGAGGGAGGGACTGCTGGTTCCCCTTCAGTGGCTGCATTCGTGCCCAGTTTCACCTTCTGGGCAAGTTTCACATTTGGAACCCTGCTTTTGGTGTCACAGGCACACGTACCAGGGGGGATCAGGTGGTTGAATTCCCACATGGCCTCTCATTTCCTTTCTTTCTCTTTCATTGACCTTGTCTCTCACCCAGTCTCTACCACATATTCTATGGCCATACCCTACAATATTTCTTTTTCAGTAACTGTAGCCCTCCCATAAATTTCATTTGGCTCATCTCATTATAACCACAAATCCACCTAGATCCCTTTCATCCTTCTACTACCTAAACTCTACAGTTCTTTTCTCACTTACACATTTAATCTATTTACACTTTCACCTTCCTGACTCTTCTCTATTAATTCCAGCTTAAATTTGGTGATCATCACAATCACTTCCTTCCAAATATCTTCAGCTTTGCCTCCCTCAGATTTACTTTTGCATCTTCACGCTCATTTCCTACAATCTCAACCCTCATTGACTATAATTCAGTCTACTCCACATCCACATCCATGCAACTGAATGTGGCTGTAAGATTAAAAAAAAGTCCCATTTAAAATTACAACCATGATCATGAATGGAGTGGTCTCTAAACACGGCACAGCAATTACACTGTATTTTTCTAATCATATATTCCAACTCTTCCCTAGGTAACTATTTTAACTTATATTAATCCTGAAGACTACAACACATATTTTCCCATGCTAATCTGAGCTGATGAAATTTTCCTATTTCACTGAGAAAAATTAAGAAATCAGAAGCAAATTCTAGACATACTCACAACTTTACACTCCAACTGTCCACCAACTGCACCCCTGCTTCCTGCCTCCCCACCTGTTAGTACAGTGAACTGTCTGTGTTTTATTCAAAGCCAATGTCTCCTCTCGTATACTCTACTAGATCCCATACCCCACCCCGGGTACTTAAGGAAGTGGTTCTAAGGATTTTCACTCAAACTTGCTTTGTTAATTTCCCTCCTTTATCCTTTATTTCATGTAGAAACATGCTGCTATCTCTCCAGCATTATATTAAGAAACTGCCTCATTATTCTTCACCTTTCTACCAGGTTCTGTGCCCTCCTCTGCTCCCTTCTGCAGCACATTTCCTTCACAGAAGTAAATATCATTCTTTGTTTCTAATTTCTGTATTCTAATACTGCCTCAGCTTCATTTAAATCAAGTCTATGCTTCCACCATTTTATTGTTCTGGGGAGATTATCAATAACTTCATAATAGGTGAAACAATATAACATAGTTAATTTTAACTATTTTCTTATCTGAAACATTGGATGCAGTTTATCACTCAATTCTACTACACTTAATTTCAAATACACCATACTTACATGGTAGACTATAATTCAGACACTCCACATAAAAACCCATGCAACTGAATCTCGTTGTAAGATTTTAAAAAATCCCATTTAAAATCACAACCATGATCATGAATGGAGTGGTCCCACATACATATCCCACATATAATCGACCCATCGGTGGTCAAGAGAATGCATAACCTAAAGGCTAAATTAGCAATTACCACTGTATTTTGATGAAAACACCTCAAAAACTATTCTCCAGCACTCCAATTGAGCAATTCGAAGATGAGTTGCCCTGAAACCAGAAGGGTAGATGACATATGGAATAAGTCTGGGAGGAGCAACAAAAGTTCACTTTATATATGAATGCTGATATGTATTAGACCTACAAGACAAAATGTTGAGGACAAACTTATATATGGATATAGATGTAGAGTAAGACGTCTGAGCTATAAATACAAATTCCTTAGTCTCATGATTTGGGTACTGTTTGAAAATGTCACAAAGAAAACTAGTGTAAATAAAGCAGAGCAAAGTAGCAAGAACCGGTTCATGGGAAACATCAATACGAAGGGGTTCGAGAAAAAAAGACAAGAAAATTAGAGGGAGAAGAAGTCACATATGATCAGAAACCTGGAATATCCGCTGACTTCGAGAGAAGGAAAGGAAGCATTATCCATTAAAGCGGTCATTGTTCCTTTAAGGGTCTACACATGAGGACAGGGTCAGAGCTAGGGAAACAGGACCTTCCTGCAAACACTGCCAGAGGGGATGATGAGTAGAGAGTGCTAAACTTCAATTATGAGTCTCCAAGAAGAAAGAGTGTAATTGGAGATCAATTGTGGAAGTAGCTCAGCAGGCCTCCCTGGAACGGTATCCCCGCAGTGCCACAGAAGACGTTTTGAGGCTTTTTGTCTTCAAATACACGTGTAGCCAGTTCTTGGCTCTTAGCTCTGCTTTAATTACACTACCTTTATTTGTGACATTTTCAAACACTGCCCAAGTTATAGTGACTTACAAATTTGTATGTGTAGTTCAGACTTCTTTCTCTTTATCTAGATCCATACATAACTCTCTCCTCGATATCCCCTCTTGATGTTGTAATACATATCAGCATTCGTATGCAAACTCAACTTTTGTTTCCTGCTCTCAGACTTATTCCACATTTAGTTTATCCCCTGTGTTCTTGAGAATGCATAATTTAATTGCTCAATTGGAGTGCCTCATAAGAATTTTTGATGTTTTTTTCCTCAAAATACACATGTATGTTTGGAAATAAACCTCAAAAATTCTCCTCCAACTCTCCAAATATAACATTCCATGGAGTCTTGCTGAACTACTTCCACAATTGATCTCGAATTACACTCTTACTTTTTTTAGAGTCATAATTGAATTTTAGGACTCTGCACTCATCATATATGTTTGGTAGTTTTGGCAGTAAGATCCTGTTTCCCTAGTTCTGACACTGTCCTCATCTGTAGACACTTAAATGAACAATGATCGTTTTAATGGTTAATAATTCTTTCTTTACTTAAAAGTTATCGGATATTCAATGTAAAAGGCAGTATCACAGACAATTGTGCAAAAACACCCCCACTATTTCTTTGAGCTCAAATTCTACTAATATATTCCTCACTCACTCTGCCACCTCAGCACTTTTATCTTCGCATTCCCTCATACATGCTAGGCACACGGCAGCCTTTATATTTTAGCATTGGGTGAAAATAGTATGGAGTGTGTGTGATTTAGTAGGGAAATTGTTCGCTATCTGGCACAGTTTTACTCCATATCGTCAAGTAAAATTCTTTTAATCTCTTCAAATCTGTGCTTCAATTTTACCATTTTAATTCATTTACCCTGACCATCCTATTTAAAATAGTGATTCATCAAGTCTATGCTCCTTTATTTTCCTCTAGCACTGTTCACTTCCTAAATTTTTATGATTCAATTATTAGTGATAATTATAGCTTGTGTCTGTTTTATTCGCTGACGTGTACTAAGCAAAATAATTATACCTAACATTTGGTAGGCTCTCTCAACAAGTGTTTATTGAATGAATAGACTTAAGGTGAAAAGTTAGGAAGGAAAAATATTTTACCAGCTTCAGAAAAGCTAGAGTCCAATCCATGTTTATCAGAAAGAACAAATGATAGATATTATAAATTGGCAAGATAAAAAAAATAAAACAAGGAGCTTAAAAACAATGCACATCACCCTTACCAGTGTGGCTCCATGTGTTGGAGCATTGCACAGTAACCAAAAGGTTGTGGGTTCAATTCCTGGTCAGGGCACATACCTAGGTTGTGTGTTGGATCAGTGGGTTGGGCATGAACAGGAGACACTGATCGAAGCTTCTCTCTTGAACTGATGTTTCTCTCTCTTCCTCCCACTCTTCTAAAAACAATGAAAAAGAAAGGTCCTTGGGGTGAGCATTAATCTAAAAAGATCCTGTTGACTATTAAATTTGCATTGCCAATGCTTTTATGATAGAGGATTGGCATTCTGTTGCTATTTTTCCAATGTTCTGTTTGAAATAGATATATCATTTTCCAAATGCTTTTCAGTATCTATTATGTTTTCTAAAATTTCTACGACCAGTACTCATTTTTTTATTCTTACCAAATCTATTAATGTGAATAGTTCCAATTCCTTCTACCTCCACAGTCTTTAGAAAAAAGTTATCATATTACCATATTACTAACTTACTATACATATTAACTGTTGTGGTTTATATTATTTTATCTTACCTTTTCAAATTTGGGTCCCATTAGAGCATATAATTTTGCATTGGTTGTTTCCAGGGTCATTCATTTGTGCTTAACACATAGTTTTGCTCAATAAAAATATGCTGAATAAAGAAATTATTATATTTTTATTACTAAACCAGTCTTGACATTCTAGAACATTTCATTCTTCAAATATGTTATATTATTCTGTTACTACACTGCTCAACAAATTTACTTAAACGTATTGGTATTTTAAAATTTATTCTTATAAATTATGGGTCTATAGATTTCATTACTGCATTGTAATTATGACAATTTGTATTGTAATTATTATTATGAGATACTTTTTAAAAACCTTTACAGTTCCTTTTATTTTAGCACTGACACTAGATTAAGAGATAGAGTATAAATTTATCTGCTATATAACATGCAATAGTTTGGGCCTGGTGATGAGAATAAACTTGCGATGTTAAAATAAAATTTTTAAGAAGTCAGTTTTGGGCAGAATGAGTTAGTGTGAAAGTTTTATAAGATCAGATTGTACAGATAGGTTGGAATCAGATCACATAGGGCCTTGTAGACCATAGGAAAGCTTTCTGAGTTTTCTCCAAACCTTAATTTTTATTTCAATTACAAATTATTTTTTCATAGAATTAACACACAAAATAACTGTACAGCAATATTTGTTATTTAAAATGTATAGAGACTATTATTTTTACCTTGAAATTTCATAGGTAAATGTACATTCCTATTAACATTATAAACTATATTGGCATATCTTTTACATCAAAGTAAAACCAAATTATTTTCTACAACTTCAAATAAAAATACTAATCTTATATCTAACAAAAAAATAAAAGAAAAATTTTGCTTTTATAAGAAAGTGCATTGAATAAAATTTGCAATATCTTGAACAAAGTTCAAGTGTATATGTGCTGTTCCTTTCTTAATATATATATATTATATATATATATATTTAGCTAAGAGGGTAATGATGCAAGTATATTCTATCAATTCACTTTTAAAATGAACAGCACTTAAACATCCTAAGGAAAATGAGAATCTAATTTATTTTTAACAACAATCAAAAATTCTGAATTAGTTCACAGTACCTATGATGTTTTTTGAATCAAACTTCACTGTTATAGATTTAAAATCTAATCTAGTTCTATAGCTCCATTTTCAAACAAGACATCTCCACTTGGGTATCTTGTTAAAATAAAACCTGACATATCATAACATGAGCACCTTATTTTATGTCGCCTTCTCCAAGTTTGTCTATTCCCATTACCACGGGAAATCAGACCCCCGCCTAAGGATTCAAAATCTATTGATAATTTTAAAGATATTTTTTAAAGTGTGTATCACAAGAAAGAACTATTTTATACTTAAAATACACATATATAACATATCATTATAATATATATGTTATATGCATAATATTATATATGAAAGCTTTTTTTGATCAGTGGGAAAATAATTTATTAACTTATTTTTACATGTTCTATCCTTTACCTTTGCAACCAGTCTGAGTAGGAGAGTGCTGGGCTACTATTCAGAACAATATTTTATAAAAAATAAATAGATAAATAAATAAATAATGTCCTTTGTTGTGGGACATTATCTTTCACTAAAATGCTAATTTATAAACATTATTAATTTATAATTTATTTTATTATAGTGATTTTGTTTCTTTTCCTAACTGTTGCACCAATTAGATAGAAGAGGTTCGGGGTCCTCTTTATGTGGGTCCTGAGGAAATGATACCTCACTTGTTAGTATATAGGAATATCTGTGCTTCTCCTGAGCAATGGGTCTGTTTTGCTTGTGAACAATCCTCTCACTAAGCAAACTTTCTCTTCTATGTTGCATATGAGGAATCTTAATCAACTTTCTGACCCATCTATGAGAATTTTATAGGCCACAAATAAAACACTGGCAACTTTTCTTGGTTCTATTTCATCCCTCGCTCTTTGTTAGTTTGATTTATCTTTGGTATACTTTTGTGTGTTATGTATCTGCAGACTCCACTTAAAGAGGATGCCTTTACACTGCTTAGTCACATATTCTGTAACTATACACTAAATTATATATGAAGTAAATAATAGTTTAACAAATTACATCATAAATAATACGCATACCAGATATTAAATTTCTAGGTTATTCACTTAAGTTATTTATTGATGTTTCTTTTATTTTGTACTTCAAAAAAAAGTAACTCAAATATCAAATATGCACACAGTTTCTCCAGTTCTGGAATCCCATCTGTTTTGTATTCAAAAAAGGCTTCAGAAGAAAGGCCAGAAAATGCAAGTATCAAAACAGACAGACACAGAACTTATTTAAGCTTAAGTTGTAATAAAAACATTTTATCTAAATACAAATTACTGTTAAAATAACTTACAAAAATATGGCAGGAGTCAAAATTTTGCATCTGTTGACAAAGTCTTCCACCTATGAATTGAGGTGGAAACTGGCTGCATAACAGCTAAATCTTAGGACACACCATTATTCCTTGTAAAAGAAATATTGTAATTTCAAGAAAGTGTTGGCCTATAAATTATACTCTGTGGGATTCTACGTATGGTGAGTTGAGAAAAAATTGATGCTATAAAATAGGGGTACACAAATATTTTCTATAAAGGGCCAGATAATAAATATTTTGATTTGCTGGCTATACTGTCTCTTTAACAACTACTCAGATTTGCTATTATAGTATGAAATAGGCTGTAGACAGTAAATAAGCGAATGGGCACAAATAGGCATACCTCTGTTCTAATAAAATTTTATTTTAAAAAATAATAAAATATGTTGATCCATATTTGGCTCCTGGGTCATAGTTTTGTTGACCTGTGAAATTAAAAGTCTATACTAATTCTTAATAAATCTTTGTTTTGATTTATTGAAAGAATTTGGGAAATAGTGAGTTGGGCAAACTTAGTTTTTACTTAGTTTTACTTAGTTTTTTCCATACAATGTCTCTAGCAGTCTGTCTTATATGTTGGAAGATGTTTAGCAGCACTCCGGGGTCTACCCACTAGAAGCTACATACTCAAAATAACCAAATCAATAAAGTTAATGGTGAAAATGAAAAATGTGTCTTTTATTTTACAGAAAAAACTAAAGGGACTTTTTGGCCAACCTAATACAAAAAGCACAAAAATAAAAACAAAATTAAGATTGCATCCCTAAGAAATAACTCATGTTAATACCGTGATTTTTTTTTTTTTAGCCCTGGCTATTGTAGCTCAGTGGATTGACTGTGGGCCTGTGAACCAAAGGGTCACCAGTTAGATTCCCCAGTCAGGGCACATGCTTGGGTTATGGGTCAGGCCCCCAGTAAGGGCATGTGAGAGGCAACAACACATTGATGTTTCTCTCCCTCTCTTTCTGTTTTCCTTCCCTTCTGTCTAAAAATAAAATAAATAAAATCTTTTTTAAAAACTTGATGTTTTTAGTTGAGGTACCTTTTTAAAAGATGCACAAACATAATAATACAACAAATATTCATTTGTTGATAAAAATCTAATTGCGCATATGTTCAACCTGTTTTCTTTTTTCATTTGAAATTATATCAATATTCAGGAAAGAGACAGAATGATACTTGTGCTTTAAAAATGCACATCCTATAGTATCTTCAACTACATTTCTCCAAATTCTGTGATAGGCCCTTATAAGGTCCTGTACTTCTATTATATTTTCATCATCATCATCATAACCATGATCAAATTGCTTACCAGAAAGTATATTCTAATACACATGCCACACAACAATTTATGAGTATGGATTTTTAATAAGGTAAAAGAGAAGTGAACAGGTAAGATATATTAAGGGACCATCATAAACAGCTATAAAATAATCTTCCTCTGTAACTGTAGATTCTCAGAAGTATGGTACTTAAAATTTATAATACTCTGCTATTACAAAAAGGATAAATATAGTGTTCTCAAGGACTTAGCTACCAGAAATATTTTAAATGCTAGTAATATTCCTTTTGTCTCTGTACTCTCTATAGAATTTATAAAATTGCTATATATTTATAATGAGGTTTTTAAAATTTTATTTGTCATTCAAGCCTCTACAATAGAAAAATTAAGGGTGGTTGCATTTATGCTCTTTAAGCTAAATTCCCTATTTCAAGGGACCTGGAGAAATGATGATTATTGAGAGACTGATGAAAGAAAAAGTCTGAAAGTTTAATGTAGGTTCTGTTTTCATGGATTTCCATGGAAGTAATATTCAAGACTTAATAATTTTAAAAATAAACTAATTTAGTGTATGGTCAACAATAATAAAATTTGAAAGTAAATGCAAAGATGTGGTTATGTCAAAGAGATATTTTTTGGTACCAGGAATTAAAAATATTTGAAGAAGTTCTATAAATTTTCTTGAAACTTCTTGCCAGGAGGTAAGGTTGTACTGCATTTCCTTGTCAGTATTTGGGAAATGCCTTTTCTGGTGTTCATCCAAAGAGAGAGCTATATCCCTTATCTGTGTTGTGCCAACTGCTAAGAGAAAGAAAAGCATTCTGAGAGGAAAAAATAAAAAAGCTTCCAATCTAAAGATTTGGAGTTGTTTACATAATGGATATCTTGAAACAGGGAGCCATTGTAGCAGCCTCACAGTCAATGGAGAGTAGAGGAAAACATGCCTATGAAGACATGTTCTCATGACGTACACAAATGACATATAATAGATTGTACCCTTGGAACCTACATAATCTTAATCAATATCACCCCAGTTACATTTCATTAAAAATGTTGTTCTTGCCACTTAAATTTCTGAATGGCCATAGCTTAGTGGCAAAATCTCCCGACTCTGATTGTATCCAGAGAACACAGTATCTTTCAGTTCTCAGTCAGAAATTTTGATCTGTATCTAAAGAAATCAATCTCACATTGATAATTCAAGCTTAAGAGTTTTCTTGGCTGAGTTATAAACTTTTTAATAGCCTTTCTAAAAAGGTTCATTATAGCATATTACTCTAAATCATTTCAATTTTATTCAGTTCAAAATGTTAATTGTTCTTGCTGTAGGAATGGTAAACTTTGTAGAGGCATGTGGAGAGAAGACAGATAAACCCACAGTTCTAATATAAAGTAGAATGTGAGCACTCACTTAAGAAAAATGCAAAGATCTAGAAATTTGGGAAGAGATCGCATTTGGAAAATTAGATCAGAAACAGAAATGACTGGAATGGTACGATGTTAATGTGGTGTGTTATGTTGAGCGAATTTGCTGTGATGGGGAAGCACAGATTGTAGCATGTGAATGATTCAGTTTGCCTGGAGCCAACTGACTTCTGTAATGGGTAAAGTATTGGGTAAATTAATGTGGGAAGGCAGTGTTAAAAAAAGTATTTAAGAACTGGGGAATAATTTGTTCTACTGTTTTGAGCCTGGGTCTGCTTTCATACTAATTTCTTCATCACTTTTACCACAGATCAAAGTATTCCTTTTGTTTTCTTGTGAAACAGATGTATACAATAGCTAATCCATGAGAGTAGGATGAAGGTATGAGATAATGAAGAATAATGAAATAAATACCTGCATTTATCAAAAACATCACATTGCTATCAAATGGACAACATATTTCATGAATATTTTTTGTGCTTTAAGACTTGCAAAGCACTATTTCAGATGTTATCTAAAATAAAGTAAGAAAAGGATACACAGTTATTTTATAGATAAGGAAACCAAGCCTCAGAATATGAAAAGTGGAGGGGTGGTGGGGATTCAGGGGAACAGAGCAATAACATCATCTAAGAAGCCTAACTTTTCCAAAGCAAGATGAATAATAAGACAGTGTATTTATTGGCATTATGAAATGAGTTGTAATTGTTCTGGGTTAGTATGGTTATTGAAATTTAGAGACATAAAAAATCAAGAGAAACATTCTTTACACAGAAAAGTCTTATTTCAGTTTTGAATTAGGAAATGTAGTTCAGTTGAGGGACATCATATTGAGTTAAGCAGAGAAGGTTAATGCAAAGTTTATTCTGACCAGAAAGAGAAAATAGAAATGAGTAAAAATCGAATCAATGCAAACATTTGTAATGAAGGAAAGCACACTGTGACCACACTTCTAATTTCCCTTGTGTAGCAAGTGAGGGGTCTGCCATGCAGGGTCATCCAAAGCATATGACAAGTGCAAAGCAATTTAGCAGACTGACAGTGATAGAAACCAACTAAACATCTAATAATAGAATGCATTTGTACCATCTGACACCCCAATGTTTCCTCTTGTGGAAGAATAATATTATAGTGGACCCTTATCTGATCTCTGCATTTGGAGAAAGGCTGTCCTGGTGGGGCCAGAATGTGGTAGTTATTTAGAGAGACTTTTGGTGAATACAAGAAATAGGGATCCTATACATAGTCTTCACAGAGGCTCAAGGTTACCTTACAACATTTATCTACATTGGTGATACTGTCTGCATCCAAGTCCAACTCTTACTGCTGGTGTTCCAGTCAAATTTCTGTTTAACTAGTAATTTTAAAATTTCTTTTATAAACATTTCCTTCACAGACTTCCATAATATGTTCACTTGATATTAGCCATTGTGGAATATATCAATAGACCATTCCAATGATCATTCCAACCTAACTTTTTCCTATCATTTAAATGCTACTGCCCTGGTTGGGTGGCTAAGTTGGTTGGAGTGTCATCCCATACAGCAAAAGGCTGTAGATTGGATCCCTAGTCAAGGAGCATATGGGAGTTACCTGATCAATGTTTCTATCTCTCTCCCTTCCTCTCTCTCAAAAATCAGTAAACATGTCCTCAGGTGAGGATTAAAAAAAAAAAAAGATACTACTCACTGTTCTCTCTTTCTTGAATATTTCTATCCCTCCTAATATCAAGGACACTACTTTTATTGTCAATTGCAGAGAATCATCATAATGCTGTAAAGAGGTCTCTAGCTCAGAAACACACACCCACAATGTGTTTCTCAGGAAATTGCTGAAGGTATCTTTTGTATCCTTTTGGGTTACAATGTGTAACTCAAAAATATTTGAAACCTTGTGCATGTGGGCTTCAAGGGAAGCAAAGCAAAGATAAAATACCACCACAGAAAGGATTGTTTAGATTTTGTTCACTGTCTTAACTTCTGATACCCATTTACTTCCATGCTGCTGGGCCCTCCTATCTGTTACATCTGCATCAAATGATTTCTGACCAACATTCTCAAGGGATGCAGTGATATAAAATCTTACCCACAATGAAATTTATAGAGATAGGCCAGGTTCTACCTCTGCCTTATTTTGTAATTTTATTACCCCAGGAGAAAGAAGTTGGAAAACCAAAAATGACAAATGTCTACTTTATGTTTATTTAACTTTCTTTTAAAACTATTTAATAAGTAACTTCTTCCTTTCACTAAAAACCATCCAAATTTGCCTTCACCAATAAAGCAGTTTCATGGGATAAAGAGTGATGGGCCAGCAAAAGCTGATGGTGAAAAAAAAGAAAGATATTTATGGGCTGTATTTCAGACTTATTAAAAATAGGAACTTTTGTGTCAGTGGGTTCTTGATTCAAAAGCCAACTTCTGGTTGTGTGGTGGTAAACAATAGTTTAATCATCCACAGCCTTAGTTTTCCT
The DNA here is from genome assembly GCA_004026545.1 of Mormoops blainvillei. NCBI lineage: Eukaryota > Metazoa > Chordata > Mammalia > Chiroptera > Mormoopidae > Mormoops > Mormoops blainvillei. Next base: position 465,214 of record PVJD01000339.1, read on the forward strand.
ACCTAATCTAATAAAGGTAGTATATCTGCTACAATGGATTTAATTGGGATACTTCTTGGTTGAGTTTGCAGTAGTTTCATTGTTTCTTCCAAAATCCATCTGTTTTTGTTCCACAGGAGTGAAAAAAATTTCACCTGTGGTGTGGACCATGGCCCCTACATTCTTTGCGTCTTTGAGGATGTCACATTCCCTATCACTTTTCTCCTATGCACTATTGATTCTGATTTACTATCTTCACTGGGGATAGAAAGGATATCATCATGTCAAAGAATTCTATTTGACCTTCCTCACTATGGTAGCTCTCACAGGTCAAAAAGGCAATATGGCTTTTGTGTCAGGTAACAAATATGTCAATTCCAAGTACAAAATTCAAGGCTGAGGAAATGACTCCTATTTAGGTCTGTGGGCCCAGTGTACCCAATGTTAACCACACCTTGGCCCAGACTTCACTTGTTATCTGTCTCATGCACTCTCACTCTATTAAGGAATTACAATGGTACTTTAGCTTCTCAAATATCAGTGTAAACGTATGGCAGTATTTGACACTTCTCAAAATGTCTCAGTATTTCACCTTCCCCAGTATGTGGTTACCTGAGTAACACTGTTTGAGGAAGGGCTCAGGGGATCATCACTATATACTTATGTGATAGTACCACAGGGGAATCTCATCCCACCTTCTCATGAGGTCCGTGTCTCTAGTCAATGGCTTGAGGGCTTGAGATTTAGCTTAAGGCATGGATTTTAATTAATTTTTAATTGGTGCAGTTACTACCTCCTCAGCCTCCTGATCACTCACTATTACTATTTTTTTTTTAATTGTATAGCTTGAGGAACACTCTTGTTGGTTACCCATCAAGGAAAAATGAATGGTCAATGGAAGAAATTGGATTTTGATACAGGCACAACATAGGCCTCAGCTAGTCCCATAGGAGCTTTGGAAGTGGAATGGCACTATTTTGTTGCCCTAATGTGGGACAACAAGCAATTAATGTCTGTTTCTACATTGACCAATCATTGTATACAATATGCCTCTGGGGGAAGAGCAGAAAGCTTTGTGGGGGTGGTTTTTGTCAACCAACAAACTCCAGGCAATGTGTATGTGGGTGGAGAGGGACAGTGAGATTCAGCTGTTACATGTCACCTGTCAACATTTTCAGAATCTAGAGGTCAATTGTTCAATTCCTCAAAAAATAGAAGGGTCTGAATTTTCCTGTAAAAAACTTAAGTTCAGCCCATAAAGACAATGACTGGTAAATAAACCTACATTAAAATTAGACTTTAGATATTGAAATAAAGTTAAAAAAATAAGTCACTAACTGAGAGATGTTAAGAATGCATAAACAAGCAAAGGATAATGAATGTCCAGAATGTTTTTTAAATGCTTGAAAAGAAACAAAAGACTTCAGTGTGTGGTTCACAAGAAGATGCATGAAGTCACAGTTAATATATTAAGAGGAGTTAACTTCCATTAGCATTTGGAGAAAGACAAATAATAAATAGACAGGTATTGCTTGTACTCAGCAGACTGATGAATACTTAAAAGCTTGATGGTGCATGTTATGCCTTGGCACTTATGTCTGAGCTATGACTGTTAGGGTTGTAACTTGCCCCATAACAGTTTGGAAAATAATTTGGCATTATTTAATAAAACCAGATATGTACAGATTCAATGACTCTGAAAAATCACTTTTACTACTGCACTCTTTAGATAATTTTGTACTGTGCACACAAAAGTTTTGTAACAGCAATATCTATAAGTACTAGTGTATGAAAAATACTCAAAATTGTGAAATTTTCACACAATATAGCATTAAAAACAAAGGAAATATTGTAGTACAGAATCTTGCATAAACTTTATTAATAAATATGAAATATATGATAATAGGTAAATAATAAAACATCGACACATATATTTATATGTAAAGTAACAGAATAAATATAAACAAATAATAAAAAGATAAATTATAGCATACATTCAGCCAGGTTTAATTTAATATTAATTTCCACTGCATACAAAATTAAATAGTAAATATTTTTTAAAATGTACAAATTATTTGAAGCCTCAAGGGAAAGGAGAATAATAAATAATTTCAGGTAGAAGGATCATTTGCATGAGTGTGGGAGAAGTGAAGAAGAGACACGAGTAGAGGGAACCTGAAGCGGTAGACTTCTAGGAATAAGACCTAGATTTGTAGCAACTGTTACTTGCTATGAAATTCACATGTGTTATAGATTTTTTAAATCAATTCAACTTCTAATAAAACTATTTTTAAAGGAAAGCGAATGAAGATCTATGTCCAAGTTAGCTCGAGATGTTTTTATGGCTGAATTTTATCAGACATTTAAGGGACATATAATTTGTGTGGCATATAAATTACTGTAAAGTACAGGGGGGGATAGCTCTTTAAATTTTTTCTTCCCTCTTACATTAAACTTCCGGCATGTAGGTTGTGAAAACAAACAGGATGAGTCTGATTCATTAGGTTTAACCAAGGGACTCAGGTTTCTTTTTCCTTTATTCTTTTATCTCCTAAATTATCTATGGCCAATAATAAGTTACCAAAACCAATATATCCAAGTTCCAAACTAGGGAAATTTGGAATAAAACCTTCGAGGGTTAGCAGCTTTCTTTAAAGGACGTGACTTGCAAATTGCACAAACCTCTTCACAGCTATCATTGGCTAAAACATAGTTGCGTGACCTATTTTGGCTACATAGAAGGATTAGAACTGTAGTTTTTAGCATGTGCAATGTCATCAGCTAAAGTGTTAGGTTTTATTTCTAAACAGAATCATGAGAAAATGAATATTAGATAAAAACAGCACTCACTGTAAACCTAAAAAATAAGTTTATGGTTTTATGTGAAACAGTTTATTCTTGTTATTTTATTAATTATTGTATTATTTCTCATATGAACAACTGTAAACCTTCTTTTGCCCAACCCTGTATTTCCACAGTTGCAGGGTATGAGGTCATCACATAAAGCTCAATTTATTTTAACAATTCCCTGGAAAAATTCATTACTATAAAATTTAGGAAGGCAAGACTTAAGAAGATATTCAAAAGCCCATACTGGTTTGGGTCTATATGTTGTATACAGTGCTTGGATAAGATTTTAAACATTTTTGTTTGCTCTTCCCTACTATATCCCCACATTCAACACTTTGCTCTTATTATTATCATTGTACATTTGCTTTTTTTCTCTCATATTTCTCTCTTGTTTCTAATCTTTTTGAATGAGAGGCCGTGGGTGTCTTGACATCTAACCATAAGTTACAGTGCATGCTATATTAATATTAAAGGCCCAAAGTAATTCATAGTTCCAATCATATTGTTAACATTTTTGGAAGTTGATCCACCATGGAAAGTGTGTACTCATACATGTGGGTATGTATGTTTGTGAATTATATACTTATGTGATGAATCATACTATGTCAGAATAATCTATGGTTAGCATCTAAATTAGAAACATGGAGAACTGGAATTATAGGAGCAGTGATTTAAGTAGATAGCCAGGATTTAGAAGCAAAAGTGACCAGAGGAAATGAAAGAAGAGTAGTCCCTTCCTCCCAATTAAAATTTTTCTATTATGAACGCTCTGATTAAATTGAGTGATTGACTTAACATTAAATAAGGAAGAAAACCAGCATTCTCTTCTAAGTATTTTAACTAAAATAGTGAAGAAGAACATCTTTTTTCCAGATTTAAGAAAAAATTTTTGAGGCAATCTTGAATCTCCTTTCGGCAAACCGATGGGGTCACGGCGAACTCATTTGTAGATCTAGCTAAGAATACAATCTGGAAATTGTATTGTGGTTGCCACACAAAGTGCAGAATGAATTTACTTTTCTTCTGACTTAATAGGGTATTTGCAGAATTCAAGGTTATATTGACACTTGGTATTTACTTGACTGCTTGTTCCTGTGTTATCTGTGTCCCAGTTAATAATGAACTCTGGGATGTACTGGGTTTCTGTGTGTGGGAAAATTATATGTGAAATGTGATTGTTTATAGGCATTAATGTTAGGTTAGGATTTTAAATAGATACAAAGTTGAAAATGAATATGATGAATTTCAAAGTTACCCACTGGTGATAGACTACTATAATGTGATGATCAATATGAATTATTCTATGAATGAGTTGCAGATTTTACTGATTCGACTACTCTCTTGTCAGGGCACTTCAGAGCATAATTGATTAAAATGTTGCTTAATTTCACAGAGTCCATGAATTACATTTTAGATGGTTCTACAATTTAAAAAAAATAAAGTTTCCTGATGTAATTATATGTTTTTCCCAACTCATTGTACCTGATTAAGGTATATGCTTCACTGATTGAACTGAATACTTCGTAGATTAATATTTTACAGTTTTTGTCAATGGGAAATATGTTTGCACATTTTTATTTTTCTAGTAGAAAAATCAGAGTATGCAAAAAAATCGTCTTTTGAAGTCAAGCTTTGTTGTTAATATGATTGTCATTTTTATTGCTATTATTTTTGTTACTTTGTTTAAGGAGTCTTCCAGGTATACAAACATTCTCAGCAGTGTAGTTCTCAAACAACAGAAACAGAAACAGTATTTATACCAACCTGCCAATATTAATCCTCCCATTTAAGCTTCAATTAAGAGTGCATATATGCATATTAAAATTAATGTGTGTTTTTTTGACAGTGTTACTTCTTTTCGCTACACATGAGACAGATTGTTTCTGAAGCACACATTCTCTTAACTAAAATAATGTTTTAAAAGTTTTTAAAAAGTAATAAAAATAAAACAGTAATTGTTTTCCTTAAAAAAAACAACACCCACATGCTTATGTTATACTCTTGTTTCTGTATCTTAAGATTTTTGGCGTATCATAGCAGAGCTTCAGACTGGTAGAAAGAGACCACAGCTATATTAGGCAAGACTAATTTCAGTTTCTAATGTATACAGCAAAATGATAGAAACTTAGCTAAAGCTATTTGGCAATATGGAGAAGGAGAAGGAAAGCCAACATTTAATCAATTTTCTCTTCTCTTGACAAGTTATGGATTTTCAAGATGATGACAGATTTCCTAACTTTGTGACCTCTGTCTAGGATCTCCTATTGTTTACACCTTAGATCACCTACGACTACAAAAGAAGCCTCGCAATGGATGGAGATATAAGAACACGTGGCTGACAGAGGGAGAAATCCAAGAGACCGAGAACTAAATGCTGACCCTTTCTACTAATGTTCAGAAGTGTAATGTAACAGTAAAATAGCATTTCTTGCTAGATAAATTAATCAGAAAACAAGTGTCTAATTTATGTAAAACATTCAAAAGGAGGGAAATTGATATATTTTAGAAATAGTAAAATTGATAATTATATGCCAAAATAATTTTAAAATACCAAGTAAAGGAAAAAAGGTATGTAAACTGAGACAACCAATTCTGCTTTTTAGTGTCTACCCTATATAATATTTTATGATTTCAAAAGGAGACATATAAGAAAGTTTATTGTATCTCTGCTTATAAGGACTAAACACTGGAAACCTTAAATGCCCCTCAAAGGTGACTAAAGAAATTATATTTTAGTTTATTGTAACAGTGGACTAGTATATTGTAATTAAAATGAGCTTTATCTACATGTATACCTGAACCAATATTGAAGACATAAATTCAAATTTCAAAAGATAGATATTAAAAGTATGAAAAACTATGAGAATAACATAATTATACAAATATTAAACCACAAAACAATTCCACGTGTATTTATTTACAAATTTATATAAAGTAAAAATGTAAAACTTTTACATTGAATCACTCTTACCTTGTTGCCTCTTTGGAGGTAGGGTAGGAAAAACATGAGGTGATGTGGGTAATTAGCAGTGTTTTGTTGTTTTATTTTTAACAGTTAAGTGAGCTGATGCAAACACCCAGGTGTGGATACTTATATATAAGTTATGTTTGCCTGTTCTTAATTGTCTGTTCAAAGTAATAAATAAAAATTTTTAAAAATAAAGCTCAAAAACACAAACAATTCTATCTCTTGACTTTGTAAGCCACCCTAGATGTTTTCCTATCTCTTCACACCTTTGAAGAGGAGATTCTTAGTGAACCTGAAATATCCTCCTTTATTGATTTTTAGTGAGAGAAAAGAAAAAGGGGAGGGGGAGGGAAACATCAATTTGCTGTTCCGACCATCCATGTATTCGGTGCTTCTTGTATGTGCACTGACCAGGGAACGAACTCTAAGCCCATGCATATTGGGACAGCACTCTAACCAACTGAGCTACCTGTCCAGGGCTTGTTTCTGTCTTATCTTTCTCTACCAAGAATGTGCTCTTTGATTCATCATGACATAACTACTCTCTCAACATTTTACAAACTGTCTTCATGCACAGTTACTAGTGAGCTTATTGTTAAGTCTACTGCACATGAGTGACCACTAAGTAGCATTTCATTTATTACTACTTCTCTGACTTTTACAATTTTGGCCATATTTGATCAGTCTGTAACGGACAGCGAAGTTACTGTTTCAGAGATTCTTTGCTGTGCCTTGCTGCTCTCCTCGCTCTGCACACAGTCTCATTAATTCCCAAATCTTTACATGTATAACCAAGTGCACCCAATGCAGACATTTATCAAATTTTTATGTCAAGCCCAGGCCTTTCTTCTACACTCCATGTATTCAACTGCCTTATTGACATCTCTCTATGTATGTTTCACATTTTTCTCAAACTCAGAAAATCCATAATTAAATTTTACTCTCTTATTCCGAATTTTTCTTCCCCTTTATTACCCTATGTAGTAAATATTACTCCTTACACCTAGTAATGATGCTAGAAATTTTGACACACCAGTTTCTTTCTCCCTCCTACATCAAAACCCACATCTAAAATACATTCTGCACCCCACCTCACTTCATCTACCAAACCACTGAATGGATGACACTGTTGTCACTTATCTCCTGGGCCCTGCCTTGTATCTCCCCAATTCATTTTATACACAGCAGCCAGAAAGAATGTCATTTTATTGAACGTAGTACCCCATGTGATGCAGCTTCAGTTGCTGCAATCATATTCCATTGCATCTTGGATCATAGCTAAATTCATGGCCAACAAGGATTGGCTGGAGGAGATTTCTTCTAATTCTCAATATTCACTTTAAATTTATTTTCCTTTCCTCATTAGTCTTAAGACATCCCAATACTCTCAGTTCCTTGAGCACCTAATGTTTTATTTCTTATAGAGCTTTGCTCATGTAGTTCCTCTTACTAGAATCCTTGCTCCCATACCTAAATTAAATCTTATTTATATGTCAATTTATAATTCTAGTGACATTGTTCATTGAAATATTAGCTGGTCCCTATTATATTTTTTTCATACCACCCTACTTTTTCCTTTACAACCTTCATTACTATTTATAACCAGATTTTATTCTCAGTGTATCATAGATTTTATTACGATTTTATGTCTCAGGATGACAAGTGTCATTAATGTTATAAAAACAGAATCATAAGCAGAATTTAGAGTTCTTTGACTGTACATTGATTATATAATTGACATATAATCTTCTGTCACTTTAAGGTGTCCAACATTTTGATTTTATGCATTTATATATTGCAATATGATTACTACTATTGTTAGCTACATTTATACTATGACCACACTGTTACCATTTGTGTGTGTGTGTGTGTGTGTGTGTGTGTGCACGCTGAGAAAATTTAAGATCTCTCTTTGCAGTTTTCAAGTATAAAACTGACTATAATTTAAGTGGTTGCCTTATTTGGGAGAGCCTAGATGGCTGTTTGTGATTGGTTGTTCTTAAGTTTCATATTCTCTGATTCAAGTACATTGAATGTGGTGTAGGTTTTGATTTGCTCTCTGGGCTACCAATGCATTAGAGTCACCCCAGAGTAATGACCTCCTTGTCTAATTATTTGTCAAAAAGGTTTATTATGTTACTCTAGAGATGGTTGTTCAGTGTCCCATTTTAGGAAAAACAAGATTCTTAAATAGCATTAAAATTTTTTTTTTGCAAAGAAATATAGGCAATTTTGGAAGAACTTTATTTTCTTTTCTGTTTGTGTATATGTTCTCTCTCTTTTAGTCAACTTGGTGCCTTCAAACTGATTCAAATTCAATTAGGCAGGATTTTTACTGAGAAGCTATTATTTGTCATTCATATCATAATGACTGGGATTATAGTAATTATTACATAAGCATAATTCAAGTTCATAAAATAATTTTTATAAGCTAAGTCTTCTCTCCAATTTCAAATTGAGAAAAATGATTTCTTGTATAAATTTCTTATTACTTAACAATAGCAACAACACCAAAACTCCTCTAGGTACACAAGTTGCTTTCATATTCAAGAGCAACTTCCTTTGTATTCAAAGATAATATGAATCTCCAAATCCACAGATGTCGAAGAAGATATTATAGCAAAAATAAATATCTGCTTTTACTTCTAATTGGAATCAAATTAGGTCTTTCTGAAAACCACTAAGACTAACATCTGAACATCTGAAAAAGCTTATAGAAATTTATCATTTTAATTATCCATCCTATGCTATCTAAATATATGACAAGTCTGACACTAGGAATCTCTAGGATCTTTTTAAACACATTTTGCTTTTGATTACATGCTTTGCTGTTGACATTGTCCATTAGAATCATATCCTATTTTAACACATTAACTGCCTTTATTACTTCAACATTATCATTTTTGGTGAGTGATTTTTACTTCAATGTTAAAGTTTCTTATTGAAATATTTATTAACAGAGAATGATCACTTCAGCTAAACTCAATGGTAAGAACATTCACTGGAGAACATTGTAATCTTATTTCCCTTTCCCTCGATTTTTACAAATTTATATTTCTGTAAGGGCCTGTGAAACAGGCTACCATAATCATGTTTTGAGACACCTAAAAAGAATCATGTGGTCACTATCCATTCACAAAAAAGACTTTTCTGTATTGTAACTGCTATATAATATATAAGAAATTATCAAATGCTTAAAAGTGGGGGAAAGAAACCATATGCGTGGGAATGTCAAGTTCCCTTTAGTCATCAAAATAGTTGGACTCCTGGAGTGTAAAGTATTTGCTTTGACTTGAAGCTGAAAGGCCAGGCCCTAAAAATTTCTAATAAATCTCCTATATTCTTTAAATTCTCTAAAAATCTCCTATAAATCATTCACAAATTAACATGGTATAGATTTCAGGAATCAATTTGGAGGAAATCCAGCAATCTACAAATTTAATTTTTATGAATTTAGAAAATATTAAATTGCCTTACTGGTGATTTTAGTCATTATATGCTGATTTAGCATTATGCAAATATTTTCTGAAAAAATGGTAAAAGCATTAAGAACCTAGTTTTTTAAAAAATAACTTGGAAATAACCATTCAAATTCACAAGGCTATTTTTAAATTACAGGCTAAGGCTTATTTACACTAAGGGGAAAATTTTAAAAAGTGAGGAAACCTTAGTTTTAATTATCTTACTCTTTAAAATCATAAATTGTTGCTTTAACAAACTTCTTCAAGCAATCACAACTCTCAAGCAATTTCAACCCTACCAAGATAGAATAACAAGATAGATTTACTTTACAGCCTGAAATAAAACTGACACAATTATGAAACAATGGCTTTCAAGACATCAGCAATAAAGGTCAGTGAACCCTAAGAGCTGGAAAACAAATGACGTGAACTTATGACTGACATAGCTTAAGACATTTTCTAGGCTGGGATATAGAGTACCACCAGGTGAAGGCTGCTGGTCTTCTTGAATTGAAGAGAGAGACTTGAATTTCTAGATCTAACTGGTTATAATTAACAGGACAGAGTGCTGGATAGAAAGGAGCTCCACAGAGAGAGAACTTCAGATATTTACAAATGGTCCTCTTTGTACATTCAGCTGACTATTGGTCAGGCAAGTGCGCAAGAAAATTACTCACAGCTTGGAAAAGAACCACCAGAAAGGATCAGATATATGCGTACAGTACTCATATAGACCTAAGTATAGTGCTTCTTCTCATCATAGATTCAAAACTTCTTGATTCACGGGACATTGGGTAGGGTGCATGGACTAGTTGTGCCTCAACAGCAGGGATAACAGCTGTCAACAAGTGTTGACTATTGGTCTAACAAAAACTAAAACCAAAACCCCAATATCAAACTCATTTCAAATAACTTAACAGCATATTAAAACAAATTCCAAGAATAGGAGTATAAGACTATCACCAGGTAGATGGGTATTTATCACCAAGAAAACTGCATTACATAAAATAATAAATTCCATAAGATGGAAGGAAAATGGCAACAGATAAAAATATTGACCTACACAAATGAATGAAAAGTAATGGAAGTGGTAGCTATGTAAATAATACATAAAATTTTTTAATCATTTATATATATTTAAAAGATAATTGTTTCTTTAAATAAAATAAATAAAAATGTAGAACAAAGTTTATAAAATAAGTGAAGTATAAGATATAAGTAAAATACATGACAAATTAGCACAAAAGACAAGAAGAGAAATGGGAGTATATTATTATAAGGCTCTTACACTACATATGAAGTTGTATGATATCATGTCAAGGTAGAATCTAAAAAGTTAAAAGTGTATATTATGTATTTACCAATTACTTCATAACTTGCTAAATTACATTAATAATTTTTAAATATTAGATCAACCTTCTATATCTGAAATAAACACAAATTGGTCATATTTAGTCCTTTATATAAAAAGATGGATGACTTCTGATAAAATCTTAAAATAATTTCTTATTGATACTTATAATTAAGATTACACTGCAATTTCCCTTTTCATATTACTTGTGTTATAACTGGATATCAGGCTGGTCTCACAAAATGGGCTGGGGGATCACTTCTTTTGTAACCTCTACAAGTGTTCAAGTTAGATTTGTGGTTATTTTCCTTTGTGTTGTGCAAAATTCACTACAGGACCTGAGATGTTCTTTGTTCAAGACCTTTACATACAAATTGAATATCTTTTTTAGGTCTAAGGCTATTTAGAGTTTCTATTCCATATTATGTTAGTATTGGTAAATTGTATCTTTTATGATATTGTCATTACATTTACATTTTCAGTTATATTGGCATAAAATATTTTCATATGCTTTTCATCTCTTTAATGTATGTAGATATGTATATCCTTTAATTTCTTTGATTATTTATGCTTTTGTGATCATTCTAGCCACTTATTTTATTAATTTGTATATCTCTTACAACTAATTTTAGCTTTGTTAATTTTCTCCGTCGTATCCTTGTTTTACAGTTCATTAATTATACCTCTTTAGTTTGTTTATTCAAATTTTTTAGGAGTTTTCATGTCTCTCTCTCTCTCTCTCTATATATATATATATATCTATATACATATATATGTTGTGAGGCTATGACATACTTTTTCTTTAATATTTAACCTTAAAATTTTAGTTTCTTTGATTTGGACTCATTTATATTTCATTTATATTTCCAGGTCATTTTTAAACTAGAAATAATTCTATAATGACTTTCTTTGTAGCTTTTCAGAGTCTTTAATCATTACATAAAATTCAGTGATATTAGCTTGCTTTTCTAAGGATGAGAGCCATGCTTTACCAGATAGGCCCTGGGCCGAGACGGTCTTTTTGCCTTGTCTCTCCTGGTGTGAAACATCATCTCTATGAGTGAGTTGAGGTGAAAAGAATAAATTTCCCAGTATCCTCGGGGAGAGAGCAGAAGTTCTATCCTCTTGGCTGTACTCACCTAAAATTTAGCCTCTGTAACATAGTATTTGTCCCTTCTAGGGAAATAACCATAACTATTGACTCTAAGCTAAGGGATGAGGGAACCTAGTGTTATCAGTACCTACTCAGAATAAAGCTTTGTTCACATTGACCTGAGGTTATGGGGCAGGAAGTGGATCATGGCTGAAGTTCTATGGACTCTCATACTTCATAGTAAGATTTAGTAGAATTTCTTGAATAAATCTTTCTTCATTTGGTGTGTGTCCTTAGGAAAATTTCCAAAGACTTTTATTTTCAAAAATTTGACAAAGCCAAATGGGAGAGGGATTAAGAATGAGAGGTGGGGGCAGGTGAGACTGGGGAAAATAGTGGCCAGAAAATGTTGACAAAAAACAAAGTGGTCAGTGGGAGGCTGGGAGTCGTGTGGGAAATTAAGAAGCCAAAGAACTGGTGTGTGCAGCCCATGGACATGGACTAAGAGGTGTGGGGATGATGGGATTGGGTGCAGGGCCGAGAGGATAAGGGGAGGTGTTGGGATAATAGGACAACTGTAGTAGCATACTCAATAAAATATAATAAATAAATAAATAGAATGATACTCAAAAAAATTTTTTTCAGGGATTAATTTATTTTTGTTTTATTTTTTCCATTACCATTTATCCCACTTATACCCCTTTATCCCCTCCCTCACTATTACCACACTGTTGTCCATGTCCATATCCATGAGTCATTTTTTTTGCTTAATCTGTCCACCCTGTAAACACCACCCCCCAAGAGCTGTCAGCCTGCTCTCTATCTGTTTGCTTTTATTTTTCATGTTGGTTCGGTTTGTTCATTAAATTTCACATATAAGTGAAATCATGTGGTATTTGTCTGTATCTGACTGGTTTATTTCACTTAGCATAATTTCTCTAGGTCCATCCACACTGTTACAAAGGATAAAATTTTTTTCTTCTTTTTGTTATAGCCGAGTAGTATTCCATTGTGTAAATGTCCCATAGTTGTTTAAATATATAAACAAATGGGACTACATCAAACTAAAAAGTTTTTGCACAGCAAAGGAAACCATTGACAAAATAAAAAGACAACCTGCTAAATGGGAGAACATATTTGCTGATACATCTGATAAAGGGTTAATATATGCAAAATCATGAAAGAGATTTTGGATAAGAAGGTTAAGAAGGTAACAATCTCCAGTAGGCTTGTGTCTTCACTCTACTGTATTGTAACTAGCACTTTTTGTGATAACAATGGGCTACATGATGGCCAAAAAGCACCTGGTGATCAACCTTAACCACCCCATTGTGGAGACTCTGTGGCAGAAGACAGAGGCAGACAAGAATGACAAGGCAGACACGGACCTTGTGCTGTTGCTATTTGAAACTGCGCTGCTCTCATCTGGCTTCTCACTTGAGGATCCCCAGACCCACTCAACCACATGCAGTGCATGATCAAGCTGGGCCTAGGCATTGATGAAGTGATAGCAGAAGAACCCAGAGCTGCTGTTCCTCATGAATTCCACCCCGGAGTATGACGAGGATGCCTCTCATATGGAAGAAGTGGATTAGGAGTTTCTACCTGTGGACCTTATATCCTCTGTGTAGCGTCTTCATGGCTCCCCCAGCAGCCCTGCGAGGCCCTAGCCCACCTGATTTCCTCTGCTTTTTAGTGTTTTTTTTTTCCTCTCCTTTCTTTACCTAAACCAAGTTACAAGGGCCTCAAGCCTTCCCTTCTCATATTTGACATCAAGATTGGATGTCGTGTATTGTTTTTCATTTTGTTGCTGTCATTCTGAAATTAAGGTATACAAAATAAAGATACAGTTTAAAAAAAAAGAACTTATGAAACTCAGTACAAAAGAAAAAAAAATCCAGTTAAAAAACGGACACAGGACCTGATCAGACACTTCTCCAAAAAGACTTACTAATGACCCATAGACATATGAAAAGATTCTCAACATCACTGATTATAAGAGAAATAGAAATTAAAAACACAATGAGATAACACCTCACACCGGTCAGATGGCTACCATCAATAAATCAACAAAGAAGAAGTGTTGGTGATTATGTGGAGAAAGGGGAACCCTTCTGCATTGTTGGTGGGAATGCAGACTGGTGCAGCCGCTGTGGAAAGCAGTATGGAGTTACCTCAAAAAATTAAAAATTGAAGACTTTTATTCTACACATAACTTTTAGATGTCATGTTGCTTCATTGAGGAACATATTCATGGATCCCTCACACTATCATTCATGAAGTTGTTTTGCTACTTTTTCTTTCATTTGTACTTTTCTATTTTCATTGGCCTGTTTGCTCCCCCCCCTTACTCTTTTCCCTCTCTCTCTCTCTCTCATACACACACCCACAAATCCTTTTGAGCAGAAATTATTATACTACTGCCTGTAAACCAAATCTGCTCCACTGCCAGATTTTGTAAATAAACAGTTTTATTGAAGCACGATCATCCCGTTTGTTTATGTGTCGTGTGTGCTCACCTTTTCTGTGTTTGTTGTAATGTAGAAATGAGTGGTTGTGACAAAGACCACATGGCCTAAAATATTTGCTATTCTATTTGGTTCTTTACAGAAAAACATAGAGCTAGACTATTTTACTGAATTTTTATTCTCCCTTCTTCACTCATTTTTTTCACCTACTAGGTTTAGATAATGAAATTTTTAAAATTTTACTTCCATATATAAAAATATTTCTTTATAATGTTATATTTAATATTTAAAAATAATTTTTCCTTTCCTCAAATTACTTTAGGAAATTTTAAAAAATTGGTTAGAACATTTTTCTCCACATTTTGCTTGTTTCAATTATGTGGATGCTATGTTTTTGGATTCATGAACAATTATGAATTATTTTTCCCTGATAAATGAGTAATGTTTTAACTGGTGATAGGATTCTTGGGTCTCTGTCCTTTAATTTTTATTCTATGTGGTGCTGTTCATTTATAGTTTTTCTGCTTGTAAAGGAGAATTCCATTGTTATATTCTCTTTCTTTGTTAAGATATTTGCCCTCAACTTGTAATGTCATTCTCTTTAATCTTTAATTCAAAGATTTCTCTATTGATAATCAGTAATACTGACATTCATTTTAGTTTTTACTTCTTTTGACATTAGCCCTTTAGGAACCTCATGGAATCCTTCTAATGCACAGAGCCAGTGCATTATCTACACAGTGAACATTTTTCTCTACCAATTCAGTCAAAATTTATTTCTCTCTCGCTTGGTTTTAATTGGAAGGTTCTATATTCCATATCATAGCTCATGTATATGTACACCAAGTCACTTATCTTTTCACTCATTTTTTTTCATCTTTTAAAATTTTTGCTATGAATTTTAAGGTGTTTCTTCCACTTGAAATTACAGAAGACTTAACTGGTTCTTGATAGTGATCATCTCATTTCTACTTTGTCTATTAAATTTCCAAACAGAAAAATCCTTAATAATAGTGTAAGGGGGGGTCTGGTCACCTCGCTGGGCAGAGGGGAGCGGGAACCCCCAGATGGCTCAAAAGAGCCTGCCTTCCCCAGGAGAGCAAGGGAGAGGCAGTGTGAAGAAGCTGTACTCCCCAAAGTGAGGGAGAAGTTGCAGAAAACCACAAGGTGGCAGATCGAAGTCACCACTGGAACATGACAGATCTTATCTGCAGGTGAGGGTAAACAACTAGGGCAGCTCTTGACACAGCTGGAGGAAGCTTATTCAGATTATGCGTGGGCTGAAAAGGTCACAAAACATGTGTATTGTGGAGGTAAACATGGTGACATCCCCCCCCTCCCCAGGCTGAGATGCTGTGCCCCTGTGCCTGGCTAGAAAACCTTCCTAGCTGCCTCCTGATCACGGTGACAGGAGGAGAGGCAGGGATGCTGTGCATGCTGATGGATGTGTGGGTGTTAGCTTAGATTGGCTGGCAAGC